>JARQOD010000006.1:341254739-341507239 GCA_033576555.1 Oophaga sylvatica
ATTGATGCTGTATTGGAAACAATACATTGTAGGTAGAATATTACATTTAATTGTACTTTATACAGTAGGTTTACCAATTCCAGCAATAATCATACATGCAGAATAGTCGGTGTCTTGCATACAGTAGTTGCTTAGTGCTTCGTGCTTGGTAAATGTGCTGTCAGTCTCACTGCTGGCCAGTAGAGTGCAGTTAAAGAACCAATTTATCGAGCTGGGAATTAATCCAGACCATAGAATTACTATTCCCAGCAGCATCATATAACATGCTGAAGCCTGTAGTTCCACTGAAGTCATATGGTCACAGCTCGGAGCGTATTAACCCTTACTTAGCCATCTGAGGGCTTCATTTCATGACATTTGTAAAATCTAGGCATTGAGTCTTAAAATATTTTTTTTTCACATTCCTAGGGATCAACACCCCAAATTGGATTAATGTTAATGCAGGAAGGCATAAGGGCAAAAGTTGAGCTTTTGTAGCCTTTTTAATGATTGTTTAGAGAATTGCAAATATTACACTTCCGTAATATGCTGGTATGATCATTATAAGTATGGAAATGTTCCAGCAACCATCATCAAGGCTACCTTATCTGTAATATGTGGCTCTTGCTATGGGATTTTTGTTTTCTGGCAGGCTAATTGACTCCCTTAGAAGGCCTCAATAGGCACAGAGGCCAATGGCAATGAATATTATAGCAGCTCTGTGAAAATATAATATATTACACATTTAAATTCAAGTATTATTTTCCTATTATCCATGTGTATTCCCAGAAAATATTGCCCCGTGAGGAGCATTTGTCTGGCGAAGTCTTTTCTGTGCCGTCTAGATGTATCATGGGTGGGGCATGGCACAATATAAAAATCGGGCCTGGGGAACACTTATTACTATGCAGGAGCTAGAAGTTTTAATTTAGTCATTTCTATTACTATGCTTTATTAATGGATGAAGAGCTTGACGCATGCGTTGGTTATGCCGTCTCTAGGGTCTTCATTGTGACGTAGGTAGCATTTCCACATTCACCTCATGGCTACCCGAGCTTTGCCTTCAGAGACTGGCACTTGTCAGCAGCGTCCTCCCTCATTGCCGCTGCCAGGCCCAATAATCTCTTCCTTCATCTCTACCCAGACCGCCTGTCCTCTTTCTGCAGATGCGTGTAATAAAGCGGCATTAACCCTGCGATTAGTGGCAGCATTTCTGCAGGGATCCCAGGACTTAATACGGAAAAAGTGAAAAATGTTGAAAAACAAAGAAGGTTTTCTATCGCATCTTGCCTAGCACTACAGAATAAGTCTTGTGGTCTATCAATGAGCTCTTAAAGCTGGAAATCCGGTAGGAGAGACCCAGGAGCAAGAAAGGAAAGAAGAGTATGTGTTTTCTCCGGATTCCTTTTTTACGGCGCGGCGCAGCAGGATCAGCCCCACTGATAGAATGTGCACGTCGTCATGGCAACACCCTCCCTGCTTCATACACGAAAGATTAGCTCTCACTGTGTAGAGGAGAGAAATTCGGGAAGTCAGGCTAATCCCCGGGTGCACAGCAAGAGAAAGGTTGGATCCTGCCCGAGGGATGCCACATCTGCACCACCACTACTGGCCGGCCAACAAAACTGATGCTTGAGATGAGGAATAGAACTGTAGATGGAGGCTTGTGTAGACATGATGGAGGAAAAATGAGAATAACACAAGTCAGAGGAGACTGTCCCATGAAAGACATGAGTTAATACCTGACCTATGAACATATGAGAAGGAGCTGACCTACTAATATAGATAAACACTAGTTCTGCTACATTTCACTATTACTATTGGCTCATTATATTTATATGTAATAAAAAAACAAATGTAAGTAAAAAAAATAATTAAGATGAACATCATACACTTATTTCTGGTGTTGACTATAGTTTTGTTCACACTAGAATATTTCCATTTGCCAGCAAAAATTGTAGGTATAGTTAAGTTAGGCCTTCTTCAGGCCTTTTTTTTTCAAGTTTGTGTTCTACAAATTAAAGTCTTCGGGACTGTTCAAATATCCATGGTTTTTGCAGATCGAGTATCTGCAAAAAAAGAAAAAAGTAATATGTTCATTTTTTTATCTGAGTCAAAGATAAAACTTGCTAATGCAAGTCAACGGGTCCATGTAAAAAACAGAAAGCCTTGATTTTTCAACCGAGTGCTGTTAAATATATTTTTTATTTGGGCGTGGGAAAAACAGATGCCATACTGATGTTAAAAAATGGGCAAGCGGACTGTAAATGGATAAATAGCGGATCCAGCACACTAATGAAAAAGAGTCCTTTTTTCTCATAAGCAAAAATAAAACAAACCCCTGAATGAGGCTTTTGGAGGATATTAGACCACACTTTTTTAATAATGTTTCTATAGATTTTTTTGGATTGGTCAATAGCAATATACAGTATATGAAAATCAATATAAACAATGTCACAAAGCAGGCCCTGTAGACCTCTTATGCTGTGTGTGTGTGTGTGCAGTTTGCTACAATCTAGACTGGGATACTATCAGAGGAAATCATTGTATCATGCATTAAAACAAAACACAGAAATTGGATGCCACATAAAAGAAAGTCATGTTCATAAAGGAATTGAGATGATGTACAGTATTATGGGTCTGGTTTGAGAAACACCATTTTAGACTGTTGGCGAGTGCCCCCCAAAATCTGCATCCCCAATTAGGGTAAAATGAACTGCAAATGAAAATTCAATGATTTGGAAATCTCTTGTAGCCATGTGTTTTATTCGCAACAGAAAATTGAACACAGATCAGAAGTTGAAAATTAAACTTTTTTAAATTTCATTTGAAAAATGAACTTGTGTAGTTTGCTAAATTTTTATATTGTAGCAACATATCTAAAAACAGGTTAGGATAAGGCCATGTCTACTTTTATATAGCATTCCCTCAGACGCCGTGTCCTGCGGACTCAAAGGGAGAGGGACCATCCAGCTTGTTATCCACACAAAGTTCAAAAGCCTGTAGCTCTGAAAGTATGGGATATTGTTATTGCGTATGGCATGGGCAGGTTACACATGTTGAAAGGCAATATCAATGCTGTGCATTATACAGATGTTTTAGATCAATATATGCTCCAATCAAGACAATGTCTGCTTCAGGGAAAGCCTTGCATGATTCAGCAAGACAATGCTAAACCCATACTGCAACCATCACATCAGCATGGCTCCATGGAAGAAGAGTTCAAAAACATTTGGTGCATTATGAAAGGAAAAAAATCCTGCGAAAGAAAAACCCTAAGACACTTGAGCATCTAGAATCCTACATCAAACTATAATAGGACAACCTTCTTCTCCAAACACTCTAGCAATTGGTCTCTTCAATTCCCAGATACTTACAGACTGTTGTAAAAATAAGGGGGGATGCTATATAAGAGATAGACATGGCCCTATCCTAACATTTTTTTTAGATACCGTATGTTGCTACATTCTAAAAATTTGGCACACTAAACGAGTTAATTTTTTCAAATTAAATGGAATAATGTCTACTTTTCAACTTCTGATCTGCATTCTATGTTCTGTTGTGCATAAAATATGGCTATGAGAACTTTCCAAATCATTGCATTCTTGTTTTCTTTACATTTAACTGAGAATCCTAACTTTGTAGGAATTGGGATTGTAGAGATGATAGAAAGAAGCCAAAAGCACACTTTGTTCCACAAAAGAACCTGTAAATGGACCTTAGAGAAGTTTCATAAAATGCCAGTAAATGATGTCTTCATACAGTAGCTTTGCTTTAGTTCCCCTCCTCCCAACTGCCTGTAAATCAGATGATAGTGAAGCGAACCATCAGTGGTTTCATTGCATGAACACTTGGATCATACCAAACATTAGACAAAGCCTCATTGATTACAGCATAAAATTATTTTAGAATTGTATTGATGAGAACATACTATCTTAAAAGCAAAATCTTTTTTCCTGTCCACCTCTGCAGTTACAGTAAACTGCCTGTTCCCTTATGGATGCTTCCTACAAGAGAAACTTCAGAGAGTAAAGCAATGTGAGCGTGTTGCTGTATTCCCTGTAAGGTACAAAAATACAGTGGACAGCAACGACCGATTCTTCACAGTGCATTTTGGAGTGTTTGTTGGTGTAAGTAAGGAGAATTTTTTGCCTGTCACTGTAGGCTCCCAGAGTAAAAAAAAAATGTTTTGCTGGATGCCGTGATTTATATGATATAGCACAGGAGGCTGCGCTATTCTATACAGCAGGGTAGAGCTATGCTGACATATACCAGCCTGAGTGAGGCCAAAAGAGCACTCTTGGATGAAAAGGTGCCTACGAATTAGTATGTCATATATTCTGGGAGGAAAATGCATGTAGCTATTGATCTGGAAAATCTCTAGAAAATAAACAGAATACACAAAGAATTAGAGTTGAAAGAATTGTGAAAAAAATATCTTACTATATGCCAACTACTCTTGAAATTCAAATTTTCCAGAAAAGACGTGTAACACAGGCCTCCTAGGACTGTAATGAACCCTTTTCAAGCTGTTTAATGCAAACACAGGTTTAGAAATGTCAAAGTATCCTCAAAATATTTGGTTAAAGGTAAACAGATGGTAATAACCTGTTATAACAAAAAGCCTGTTTAACAACACACTGCACTAATACACTTTTTAGGTTTTTTTCAATTATGAAGTCATCGTGTTGCTATCTGTCAGCGGTGGAAATTTATGTGGCAGTGGCAGCAACTATAGTAGAATATGATGGGGCAGGCAAAGAGAATTTTGGCAGCGTAGGACCAGCACTGGAAGCCCCGGCTGCAGCACCTGGGATGTGCGTGGAAAGTATTGCAGCCCTAGTTGTTAGATAAATGTGGATTCACAAGATTACGTTATATGTAAAAACACAGGTCCACAAAATATCATTAAAGTTCATAGGGAGTCATTGGGTAGTTTGAGGATTTTGGTAATTACATTTGTGGTTTCGCCCAGGGTGCATGAAATGGGTCATAAACTGTAGCTCCACACAATGTTAGTAAAAAATTCTTGGATAAGCTGTATTATAATACGTAATGCAAACACAAAGCATCACTCCAATTCTTTCTCAATGGATTTATCATACTGAACAGGTAGGAGATGCTCAGCTGGGCAGGGGGCATCTGCTTTGGTGGCAGCAGAACAGAAGAGAACATAATGAACAGGTGGGCAGCTTCTATGGCTGATCTAATCATTGGCTGTAGGTGAATGAAAACTGTCACTGATCCATGCCTGATTCATTTGGACAAATGTAAGGTTTTCCATGCTTGTGGAGGACAATCCTACTTGGGCATGACAAAGCCACCTGCCCTGCTGAATACTTTTTCTATCAGTACACTAGAGGCTTGACATGAGAGCAAACTAGTTTTATCTCCTGCCCAAAAGTCCGTAGATCGGATCTCGTTATATGAAGGAGAAAGGACACTGTCCAGGTTGGACTGAACTGGCTGTTCAGTTGGTATTTTCCTTTTTCTGAAGTGCATCAGTGAGGCGCAGTGACAGATAAAACATCTGGTCTATTATGCCAATATACACTGTAATTGATGCTGCCTTAGCTATTTGTTATAGCCATAATGATTGCACAGGCAGGGGAGTATTGGGGAGTGGAGAGGGGAGTCCTGGTTGGTTGCATCTGCTTGGTGAAAGCTTGGCTGAGCAGGGAGCACAAACTATAAAAACGTCAGCATTTTGCTTTTATAACGAGGGTCTAAAAGCTGGAGGATTTAAAAGTCATCTCTTTGCTTGATGCTACCAAGAGCCCCATTGGTGCCGCTGCAGTGGTTGATTGTAATGGCCAGCATCGTTGTCATCATCAATTTCACTCTGACAGCCTTTACCCTCTGCCTGAGTCTATGATAACTCAATATCCCCCCACCTACCAGATCCACCTGCTGCTGCTCTCCCTTACCTATCCTACACATCCTGCTGCAAATAGTTATGACCTTGTAGCAAATGGCCATGGATATGTAGATGTTCCTGTTCTTCCTCCATCAACTTTTGCATCTTTTGTGTTTTACCCCAGACAAGGTGGATGATGTTGATGCAACAATTCTTCTTACTGACAAATTTGGTGGCCTCTTTGAATGGCCTTTGTAGGCAACATGCATTCTTTATCAGCTACCAATGGCAGATTTCAAAGAAACTCAAGCTCCAGTTTGCCTACTGCACAGTATGATCAGTCACCTCCTTATAGTGCTCATACAGACACTCCAACATATGTTATGTTGCAACTTTGCAATTCAGGCAGTGCTCAGGCAGACCATTTTGTTTCTGCAAAGCCTGGAGGGAGGGCATGCTTTGCCATGTAAAGAGGACTGTTAAAATGCCTTCTTTTTGTCATGTAAAAAGAATCATACCAAGAAGAAACATTTCAGCTACAGTTTATAGGGAGCCATCCAGCATGAGACCGGCTGCTGCCAGTTGTGGTGGTGGTGCTGCTACTACTACCGGCTCCCACAATCTTAGCCATAGTTTTTTTCTTCTCTCACACTACCCCATCCATTGCCATTGACACTTTTGCTTTCATTATACATTTTGCTCACTAGTGAATACTTAACTTTTCTATCACAGTTCTTCAACCCTTGACAAAAAGACTGAACAAGAAAGGCTAGGTAGGTACACATGGCGCCCTAAAATCCTAAAGTAACAGCGACCCATACTGTTTTTGTGACGTAAACAGGCGTCAAATTTGATTACTCAGTAAACAGGTGGATAAAAACAGCCCCGCACAGTGAAATGTGTAGATAGTAGTTACATTTCTTTCTATTTTGTAAAGAAAATAAAACTCCCTTTTCTACAAAGGAAAAAAATATGGCAGGTAGGTACATGCAAAAGGCCACGATAGTCCGTTGTAAAATTGGACAATTAAAATGGGTATGCAAAAAGTTAAGGTGTATATTTGTTTTTGCATTTCCTTTTTCTTTTTATAACAAAATTGAAGACCCCTTTCCTAAAAAGAACATAACAAGACATTCTAATTGGTACCTGTCCCAATGTATTAGTGTGACATTCACGGATGTAAAATTTGACTAGAGAAACAAGTGTGCAAAAGTAGTCTTATTGATGCGCTCGATGGAATACAATGCGCCAAATTCATTCACTAAATAAAATCGGTGTATCTCCCAGTGGCGTGCACTTCCTTTCACCGCGCCAGAAAAGTTACCCCAGTCAGTGACGGGGGCGGCGCTGGTTCAGTCGCCATACAGAGCAGTGGCTGTAACCGTGCACCCGGATCTGATTAACACTGGCTCTACATTGTGTCCGGCTGTCAGTCAGTGCCGGGGCGCAGTAACAGCCGCTGCTCTCTATACTCAGAGTGGTGACTGAACCAGGGCCGGCGCCATGTCTAAAACTCGAATGCTGCCAGGGAGAATAAAGTTAATTTACTCCCTGCAGCTTTCGGCTAAGGGCAGGCGCCAGTCAGCATTATAGTGCTATTAACCTGCAGATAAACCCCATATCTGCAGGTTAAGAGCATTTTTTCTGGGGACAGGTTCCCTTTAACAGCATCATAAATGCCATTGTACAGTCAAGGTGAGATGACTTGCATGGTGATCCGAAAGTCAGCCGGGTAAATCTTGCCCTTGTCACGTCACATGTTTAATCTGCAATGTGTGAATATTCCCAATTTTGAGTCAGGACCAGTGGTGGACACATTGGGTGCAATGTGTGCAACCGCACAGGGACCTGAGAGGTCAGGGGGGCCGACTCTTACCTCCAAAGCAGGTTGAATTGGGCATTATGATGAGCTATTCGGCTGAAGAGGGCCGATATATTGTTCTTCTGTCCTTGTCCACATCTGGCCAGGACTGTGGGCTGTAAGAGTTTATTAGAATTGGCTTATGTGCATGTTGCCTTATTATAGAAAGATCAGTTTTTCTTGTAAATTATTTTAATTGCTGGATCCCAGGCAATCTCTCCACACTTACTTATGTTGTGGAGTAAATCAATAAACAATTGTGCTGGAACTACTACGAGACACACCTGTTTCCTCTGGGGTCAGGGTCCACAATGCTGAAAAGCCTGAAAGGTAATCAGCTCTACATTTCTGTATGATCCTGTATGATCCTGTACAGAAGCAGCTGGGTGTTGTAAGATAGGACTTGTTTGCACAGCTCTGTGTACTTGGCCCATATGTGGAGTCGGGTTACAATACACACAGCCATATTTTCATACATCCATATTTGAGAAAGTTTCACAAATATGTTCTATGTAATTCATATGGGAAAACCCAAGGAAGTAAAAACAAAAATCAAAGCTGTAAGAAAATAAACTCAAGTCCCTGTGCACAGGAGACTGCGAAATGTTTGAAGACAGCAGCGCCACCTACTGTCCAGCATTGAAAAAGCCAGTAACAGAGGCGGCCGTTTTTGCTCAGCATAAGTCCCACTGGCTGATCCAACACTTAGCATTTACATCCTGCCCTTATTTATGATTTACAGCATTATAGTATCCTTAATGCTAAAGAATATGAAAGAAGAGTCGTCCAGAATTCCAATTGAGAGGTGTAAGAAGCTTGTTGATGGTTATAGGAAGCTATTGCAGTTATTTATTCCAAAGGGTTTGCCAAATATTAAGGCTAAGTTCACATTTGCATATATGTGCGCAGCATATCATCTGCATATGCAAACGCATGCAAAAACGTATGCAAACGCATGTTTACGCAGCGTTTTTATCCGCATCACATGACGCCAAAAAAACGCTGTGTGTGCATGCCTTTTGGCATGCATTTGTGATGTTTATGTGCATTCGCTCGATATTTCCAGGTGCTGTAATCAGTTCCTGAACATGCGCAGTCTGAAATCTGCATGCACATCGAACGCATTCATGCGCATGCCCTTGCGTACCAATACGTTCCCATAGACAGTAATGCGTTGTTTTGACGCAATCATCCGCATGCGCAGGACTGCACATATTTCACGGATTTTTGACGCTTCAAAAAAATGCAGCATGTTGCGTTCGCCGGACACGCTGCACACCGTGAAACGACACATGCATACACAAACGCATGTCCCAGCATGCACCATGTTAAAGATATGTACGCATGACGCATGCGGATCTATGCGGATCAAACCCTGCGCGTACAGACGCAAATGTGAAACCAGCCTAAATTGAGAGTGCCAAAAGTTTTGTCCGGTCTATTTTAGAGTAAAATTATATCCAATTTGCCTTTGTTCCAATACACACAAAGGAAATAAACGTGTATAATAAAACATGTGTAATTGTTATACTTGTACGGGAGAAATACATCATTTTCTGGAACAATTTCACTTTTTGCCATGTCTTTAATTTGACATTTGAACATTTTTTGTCCATTCATTTATCATTTCTTGTTACTCATTGTATAGTGTGTATGTATATTATATATATGTTTACATATAGTTCAAAGAAACTTTATTAGCAGGTCCAAATATACAAATATATGTTATATAGCCATACATACACTGACATCGTAATTCTAACATTTGGGCTTCTTCAAAAAAAAGTAAAAGGTATGGATATATATATAGATATATATATATATCTATATAGATATATATATATATCTATATAGATATATATATATATGTATATACAGTACAGACCAAAAGTTTGGACACACCTTCTCATTCAAATATTTTTCTGTATTTTCATGGCTATGAAAATTGTACATTCATACTGAAGGCATCAAAACTATGAATTAACACATGTGGAATTATAGACTTAGCAAAAAAATTGTGAAACAACTGAAATTATGTCTTATATTCTAGATTCTTCAAAGTAGCCACCTTTTGCTTTGATGACTGCTTTGCACACTCTTGGCATTCTCTTGATGAGCTTCAAGAGGTAGTCACTGGAAATGGTCTTCCAACAGTCTTGAAGGAGTTCCCAGAGATGCTTAGCACTTGTTGGCCCTTTTGTCTTCAGTCTGCGGTCCAGCTCACCCCAAACCATCTCGATTGGGTTCAGGTCTGGTGACTGTGGAGGCCAGGTTATCTGGCGTAGCACCCCATCACTCTCCTTCTTGGCCAAATAGCCCTTACACAGCCTGGAGGTGTGTTTGGGGTCATTGTCCTGTTGAAAAATAAATGATGGTGCAACTAAACGCAAATCGGATGGAATAGCATGCCACTGCAAGATGCTGTGGTAGCCATGCTGGTTCAGTAAGCCTTCAATTTTGAATAAATCCCCAACAGTGTCACCAAAAAAAGCACCCTCACACCATCACACCTCCTCCTCCATGCTTCACAGTGGGAACCAGGCATGTAGAGTCCATCCGTTCACCTTTTCTGCGTCTCACAAAGACACGGTGGTTGGAACCAAAGATCTCAAATTTGGCCTCATCAGACCAAAGCACAGATTTCCACTGGTCTAATGTCCATTCCTTGTGTTCTTCAGCCCAAACAAGTCTCTTCTGCTTGTTGCCTGTCCTTAGCAGTGGTTTCCTAGCAGCTATTTTACCATGAAGGCCTGTTGCACAAAGTCTCCTCTTAACAGTTGTTGTAGAGATGTGTCTGCTGCTGGAACTCTGTGTGGCATTGACCTGGTCTCTAATCTGAGCTGCTGTAAACCTGCGATTTCTGAGGCTGGTGACTCGGATAAACTTATCCTCAGAAGCAGAGGTGACTCTTGGTCTTCCTTTCCTGGGGCGGTCCTCATGTGAGCCAGTTTCTTTGTAGCGCTTGATGGTTTTTGCAACTGCACTTGGGGACACTTTCAAAGTTTTCCCAATTTTTCTGACTGACTGACCTTCATTTCTTAAAGTAATGATGGCCACTCATTTTTCTTTACTTAGCTGCTTTTTTCTTGCCATAATACAAATTCTAACAGTCTATTCAGTAGGACTATCAGCTGTGTATCCACCAGACTTCTGCACAACACAACTGATGGTCCCAACCCCATTTATAAGGCCAGAAATCCCACTTATTAAACCTGACAGGGCACACCTGTGAAGTGAAAACCATTCCCGGTGACTACCTCTTGAAGCTCATCAAGAGAATGCCAAGAGTGTGCAAAGCAGTCATCAAAGCAAAAGGTGGCTACTTTGAAGAACCTAGAATATAAGACATAATTTCAGTTGTTTCACACTTTTTTGTTAGGTCTATATTTCCACATGTGTTAATTCATAGTTTTGATGCCTTCAGTGTGAATGTACAATTTTTATAGTCGTGAAAAGAAAATACAGAAAAATCTTTGAATGAGAAGGTGTGTCCAAACTCTTGGTCTGTACTGTATGTATATACGTGTATCTAGACAATGTACATTTAAATACTTAATCGCCCTCTGGTGCTCCAAACACTAAACACACGGGAGCTGACAAGCGCTTCTTGTGCTATTTTAAGCTTAAACCGTGGTTAATCCGCCACTGACTTTGGGCTCCTTCTCTGTTCATTCATCTTGATCTTCTGTATCCTTGCATAAATCATGAGTCCGGTGACGGCGCGGGGCAGACACATGCATTACGTAGATGTGTGTGCCTGTAGTGAAATGTAGAGTCAGCCCGGAAACACAATGACAAAGGGTTAGATTCCCTGCTGAAGCTGATCGGTAACATGACATATTTATGTGAGTATGTAGACAATTCAGTACAAAAACTCGTTCCTCTTTATAAAATCATAAAAAGTAAAGAATAAAGGCCCATGTACATAGAGTGACCACGACCAGGCTCATATTCCAATATAGTTTTCAGCCAGTAGAATATTTCTACTCTGTCATCTTAGCGTTGCTAGTAAATTCACCCGTTTTTTTCTCTTGTCTTATAAAACTAATCCTCGTCTTTTAAACATATTGAAATATATAAGAGATTCTATGTGTATATTTCTAATTCAGATTTGGAATGATAAATCCAAATCAACTAGTTACTTGATATAAGGTCTGCCTGAGTTTTTTTTTTAAACAAATAATTAATTAACTAATAATTAAATAATGAACTAAATAATTAACTAATTAGATTAATAAAAACTGAGAAAAATTAGCCGGCGTATAAGTTGGTATGCATGCAATGTGTAGGAGCATGTTCACACTGGCCATTAAACAGACAAAACCTAAGATGGAAACAAAATGAACATACAGTATTTCTTGCTGTAAGTAAGAAAATGTAATGGTGCATATAAATAACATAGGGTGCTTAGTAAAGATTGCTTTTGATTTAAAAAAAAAAAAGCGTAAAAGCCATCCTACCCCATCAAAAGATGACTTTTATGCTTATTTTTGTCAAAAACAGTGTTTACTAATTACCCTATGTTATAACCATACACTGCAGCATAATACAGGAACATAGTTCAACTAATGAAGCACATATTGTTGGGATAAAGATCTAGCATGTTGACAACACTAATGGTAAGATGAAGATAATATACCAGTGAAAAATGAGATCTGCAGGTGGTGTGGCGCCAAAACCCAAAGCGCATTTCGGACCCAGCCTTTATCAGAACATAGTGTCTGTGTGGAGGAGCGCGTAATTGGTCCGAAACGCACTTCGGGGTTTGGTGCCACACCTGGATTATGCTGCATCGTACAGTTATTGATTGATATGTACAGTACAAACCAATAGTTTGGACACACCTTCTCATTCAAAGATTTTTCTGTATTTTCATGACTATGAAAATTGTACATTCACACTGAAGGCATCAAAACTATGAATTAACACATGTGGAATTATATATTTGACAAAAAAGTGTGAAACAACTGAAATTATGTCTTATATTCTAGGTTCTTCAAAGTAGCCACCTTTTGCTTTGATGACTGTTTTGCACACTCTTGGCATTCTCTTGATGAGCTTCAAGAGGTAGTCACCGGAAATGGTTTTCACTTCACAGGTGTGCCCTGTCAGGTTTAATAAGTGGGATTTCTGGCCTTATAAATGGGGTTGGGACCATCAGTTGTGTTGTGCAGAAGTCTGGTGGATACACAGCTGATAGTCCTACTGAATAGTAAATAGATTTTTAGAGTGCACTCATTTATCAAGTGGGCAAGGTGCTGGTGTAATGGACCTATGGTCCTCAATACAAGGTAATTAAACACTCCGCACACTTAGGGGAAATTGTGATGCAAAAGAAAAAGTGGTATTTATTCATACACAATTAGGCAACCTTGTAGGACAATACAGTAGAAGCGATTCGTTAACGTTTCGGCTCAACAGGAGCCTATATCAAAACGTCGCTGCAGAAACAAAATAAAATAATAAGTATCACAGAAAAGTGTAGAAATAATCAAATGTGGTCAGAAACAAAAATTACAAATTATTGGGAGCACATAGTAATGGAATTCTCATAAGAACATTGTATCAAGTATAAACAACATACAATCAACATAAAAACTGTCTGCATTATCAAGTAGGAGTCAGTATGGAATGCAGAGTATACATGTCAGAAATAATGTCTCTTAAGACTACTACAATATCTGTCTATCATTATTATAGCCGTACTGTGAGACCGTATGGGCCATCCTTTTTCTACCTATACACTATTTCTGGGCATAGGACCCCAAGGTAACTATGAACCGCTCCATATAATATTTAACTCTGATGTTCCATTATTTCTGACATGTATACTCTGCATTCCATACTGACTCCTACTTGATAATGCAGACAGTTTTTATGTTGATTGTATGTTGTTTATACTTGATACAATGTTCTTATGAGAATTCCATTACTATGTGCTCCCAATAATTAGTAATTTTTGTTTCTGACCACATTTGATTATTTCTACACTTTTCTGTGATACTTATTATTTTATTTTGTTTCTGCAGCGACGTTTTGATAAAGGCTCCTGTTGAGCCGAAACGTTAACGAATCGCTTCTACTGTATTGTCCTACAAGGTTGCCTAATTGTGTATGAATAAATACCACTTTTTCTTTTGCATCACAATTTCCCCTAAGTGTGCGGTGTGTTTAATTATCTAGTCCTACTGAATAGACTGTTAGAATTTGTATTATGGCAAGAAAAAAGCAGCTAAGTAAAGAAAAATGAGTGGCCATCATTAATTTAAGAAATGAAGGTCAGGCAGTCCGAAAAATTGGGCAAACTTTGAAAGTGTCCCCAAGTGCAGTTGCAAAAACCATCAAGCGCTACAAAGAAACTGTCTCACATGAGGACCGCTCCAGGAAAGGAAGACCAAGATCACCTCTGCTTCTGAGGATAAGTTTATCCGAGTCACCAGCCTCAGAAATCGCAGGTTTACAGCAGCTCAGATTAGAGACCAGGTCAATGCCACACAGAGTTCTAGCAGCAGACACATCTCTACAACAACTGTTAAGAGGAGACTTTGTGCAGCAGGCCTTCATGGTAAAATAGCTGCTAGGAAACCACTGCTAAGGACAGGCAACAAGCAGAAGAGACTTGTTTGGGCTAAAGAACACAAGGAATGGACATTGGACCAGTGGAAATCTGTGCTTTGGTCTGATGAGTCCAAATTTCAGATTTTTGATTCCAACCACCGTGACTTTGTTGGACGCAGAAAAGGTGAACGGATGGACTCTACATGCCTGATTCCCACCGTGAAGCATGGAGGAGGAGGTGTGATGGTGTGGGGGTGCTTTGCTGGTGACACTGTTGGGATTTATTCAAAATTGAAGGCATACTGAACCAGCATGGCTACCACAGCATCTTGCAGCGGCATGCTATTCCATCCGGTTTGCGTTTAGTTGGACCATCATTTATTTTTCAACAGGACAATGACCCCAAACACACCTCCAGGCCGTGTAAGGGCTATTTGACAAAGAGGGAGAGTGATGGGGTGGTACGCCAGATGACCTGGCCTCCACAGTCACCAGACCTGAACCCAATCGAGATGGTTTGGGGTGAGCTGGACCTCAGAGTGAAGGCAAAAGGGCCAACAAGTGCTAAGCATCTCTGGGAACTCCTTCAAGATTGTTGGAAGACCATTTCCAGTGACTACCTCTTGAAGCTCATCAAGAGAATGCCAAGAGTGTGCAAAGCAGTCATCAAAGCAAAAGGTGGCTACTTTGAAGAATCTAGAATATAAGACATATTTTCATTTGCTTCACACTTTTTTGTTAAGTATATAATTCCACATGTGTTAATTCATAGTTTTGATGCCTTCAGTGTGAATGTACAATTTTCATAGTCATGAAAATACAGAAAAATATTTGAATGAGAAGTTGTGGCCAAGCTTTTGGTCTGTACTGTGTATATATATATATATATATATATATATATATATATCATGGGTCACACAACCTAACATGTGGATATATCTGATGACCATGTACTGCAGATGATTTCATCAACATATATGTGGCTGTGTATTACACATGTAATCAGGATATACTGTACAAAACAGGCATAGCAATAGATCTATAAGTGACTCAGCATTGGTATTCATTGTTATACACATTATCAAACCTGTTAATCTTTCTTTGTATTTTAAGACTTTGAATTAATCTTATATGATGATGACTATATCACTTCTGTAATATGTAAATACCGGTCAGTACTGTTGCCCTTTTATGAAGATGTGTATAGATTACATTATTTTCTATACCGCTTGGTTTTATTATTTCTGCTTTTTATTTGTTTTTCATATGGGCATCATATATATATTTTATATATTGTGTGAGCGCCTTTTGTGCCATCACATGCCTAAGTACTTCATATTAAAGGCTTTTATGCACATTTGATAAGTGTCCCAATGTAGATGCACAGTGCCTAGGGACAGCTGGTGGGACTCGAGCCCAATGTGGCACCAAGGAGTGGATGCCAACACGACACTGCCTTGGTCAGAGCCAGAGGCGTAGCTAGGGTTTCGGTTTAGGGGGGAGGGCGAAACATCTAAGTGGGCCCCTAACCAGAGAACCTCAGCAAATGACCGCGCTGTTGCCAAAAATAATCTATATATAAAAAGACCAATATTGATATCACCGCCATATGGTCAGTGGTAAATAACACCAGTCCTACAGAACATATAAGAGATCATAGCAGAGTTACAGATAATGACTTACCGCTGATGTTCTTTCTGATGGAATCGTTCACTTTTCATGTCTTTTCCATCTGGCCCCAGACTGACATAACGACTCCTCCAGCAGGACTCGACTACAGAGAATACAACACAGACACGTTTCACTTCTTATATTGTCAGCACTGTCACGGTCACCAATTGGACTATTCTCAACCTGCACAAACTCCTCATCCTGCTGATACCCCAATACTGAGCTGCTGCTGCTGCCATATGAGTCCCTATTACTGCACCTGATACCCCAATACTGAGCCTCTGCTGCCGTATGTGTCCCTATTACTGCACCTCATACCCCAATACTGAGCCGCTGCTGCCGTATGTGTCCCTATTACTGCACCTCATACCCCAATACTGAGCTACTGCTGCCGTATGTGTCCCTATTACTGCACCTGATACCCCAATACTGAGCCGCTGCTGCCGTATGTGTCCCTATTACTGCTCCTGATACCCCAATACTGAGCTACTGCTGCCGTATGTGTCCCTATTACTACACCTGATACCCCAATACTGAGCTACTGCTGCCGTATGTGTCCCTATTACTGCACCTGATACCCCAATACTGAGCCCCTGCTGCCATATGTGTCCCTATTACTGCTCCTGATACCCCAATACTGAGCTACTGCTGCCGTATGTGTCCCTATTACTACACCTGATACCCCAATACTGAGCTACTGCTGCCGTATGTGTCCCTATTACTGCACCTGATACCCCAATACTGAGCCCCTGCTGCCGTATGTGTCCCTATTACTGCTCCTGATACCCCAATACTGAGCTACTGCTGCCGTATGTGTCCCTATTACTGCTCCTGATACCCCAATACTGAGCCTCTGCTGCTGTATGTGTCCCTATTACTGCACCTGATACCCCAATACTGAGCTACTGCTGCCGTATGTGTCCCTATTACTGCTCCTTATACCCCAATACTGAGCCTCTGCTGCCGTATGTGTCCCTATTACTGCACCTGATACCCCAATACTGAGCCGCTGTTGCCGTATGTGTCCCTATTACTGCCCGATACCCCAATACTGAGCCGCTGCTGCCGTATATGTCCCTATTACTGCACCTGATACCCCAATACTGAACCGCTGCTGCCGAATGTGTCCCTATTACTACACCTGATACCCCAATACTGAGCCGCTGCTGCCATATGTGCCCCCATTACTACACCTGATACCCCAATACTGAGCCGCTGCTGCCCTATGTGTCGCTATTACTGCATCTACTGTGTGGTTCTGTGTGACCTCTAAATTCTAAAGCAACTCTCTAGAATATAGTAATGCCAGGTGCAAGTGCCCTAGAAAACAGTGCCCACATGATGTCCCCTAGAATGTAATAATGCCCTGTGTCCCCCTTTGACAGTCACAGTAACCAGACTTCCCCTATAACAATAAGTGCCCGCTTTACATTTCATAATGTCCCGAGTCTCCCCACTGTACAGCTCCCCTATACACAGTATGATGCCCCCTCACTGGATATATACTGACCCCTTAATATCCCCAAACTATTTAATGGCCCCGCCACTATAATCTCCACACTGTATGATGGCCCCCTAGATAGCCTCCATATAGCATAAAACACCAGATAGTCCTCAATATAGTATAATGCACCCCCATAGGTAGCCTCTGTATTATAATGTACCCCCATAGACAGCCTCTGTATTGTAATGCACTCCCCATAGGCAGTCTTATTTATAATGCACCCCATAGGCAGCCTTATTAAAAATGCACCCTCATAGGCAGTCTTATTTATAATGCACCCACATAGGCAGCCTTATTTATAATGCACCCCATAGGCAGTCTTATTTATAATGCACCCCATAGGCAGCCTTATTTATAATGCACCCCATAGGCAGTCTTACTTATAATGCACCCCATAGGCAGCCTTACTTATAATGCACCCCATAGCAGCCTTACTTATAATGCACCCCCGTAGGCAGTCTTATTTATAATGCACCCCATAGCAGTCTTACTTATAATGCACCCCCATAGGCAGTCTTATTTATAATGCACTCCCCATATGCAACCTTACTTATAATGCACCGCATAGGCAGTCTTATTTATAATTCACCCCATATGCAGCCTTATTTATAATGCACCCCCATAGGCAGTCTTATTTATAATGCACCCCATATGCAGCTTACTTATAATGCACCCATAGGCAGCCTTACTTATAATGCACCCATAGGCAGCCTTACTTATAATGCACCCCATAACAGCCTGACTTATAATGCACCCTATAGGCAGCCTTACTTATAATGCACCCCATAGGCAGCCTTACTTATAATGCATTCCCCATAGGCAGCCTTATTTATAATGCACCCCATATGCAGCCTACTTATAATGCACCCCCCATAGGCAGCCTTATTTATAATGCACCCCATATGCAGCCTTACTTATAATGCACCCCCATAGGCAGCCTTATTTATAATGCACCCCATATCAGCCTTAATTATAATGCACCCATAGGCAGCCTTACTTATAATGCACCCCATAGCAGCCTTACTTATAATGCACCCATATGCAGCCTTACTTATAATGCACCCCCATAGGCATCTTATTTATAATGCAACCCATAGGCAGCCTACTTATAATGCACCCCCATAGGCAGCCTTATTTATAATGCACCCATTATGCAGCCTTAATTATAATGCACCCATAGGCAGCCTTACTTATAATGCACCCCATAGGCAGCCTTACTTATAATGCACCCCATATGCAGCCTTACTTATAATGCACCCCCATAGGCAGTCTTATTTATAATGCACCCCATAGGCAGCCTTACTATAAATGCACCCCATAGGCAGCCTTACTTATAATGCACCCCATATGCAGCCTTACTTATAATGCACCCCCAAGGCAGTCTTATTTATAATGCAACCATATGCAGCCTTATTTATAATGTACCCATAGGCAGCCTCGTAATATAATGCACCCCCATATGGAGCCTCTGTACTATAATGTACCCCCTTTACAAAATAATAAATCCTGTACTCACCTCTTTGCTCCCGGCTCCTGCGCTGCTCACTGCTCTCCCACTCAGCGTCTGACTGCCGGCGCCGGCAGTGACGTCATCGCGCCCGCTGTCAGACGCAGAGAGGGATGATGGAGAAGGAGCGCTCGCTTCTTCTCTCTCAATGCAGTCAGCTGTATCTGCTAGGTGCCGATACAGCTAGACCCTCCGATGACAGGCGGGGGCCCACTGCGGCAGCGGCCCCCACGCCTGCTCAGGCCCCATAGCGGCAGAGCATGGAGAGTCGATTCTCCCTGCTCTGCCGCAGAATGTAACTGTGTCGGCTCGCTGTGCACGCCGATACAGTTACAGTAGCATAGTTCCGGGTGGGCCCCCTCTGAGCGCGGGGCCCGGGCCACCGCCCCCTCATGCCCCCCCGGTAGCTACGATACTGGTCAGAGCGCTTATTGATCTAGTTCAATGAAATGAATATTCACCCCTGTTAAAGGAAAGTCTGTTTCTGTGAACAGTATGTGCAAAGTGACTTCTGCTCACAAGAGATTAGGTGGAGATCACACACATTTCTGCATTAAACATATTAAACATGTCACTGTGTTCTTTCATTGTGGCTCCTTAGAGGAATTGCCACTTTAAACTTTTATTACTAAGGACGCTTCTTGCTGACAAGCGAGCTCACAATTCATTAAATTAGAAGGTGCTTGACAAGCTAAAGCGCCTTCTTGCCCATTCATCACACCGTATCTCTACTGCCTTACATTGAATAAGTAACTTGCAGCGCACGATCTAAATAATATTATACCGTTGTACTTTACTGCTTACAGAAGAACTTACATTATTGTATATATAATTGATGAAAAGAACATTAACATTAACCATTAGCTGTCATCATGCTATCTTCCCCAGGTAATTTCCTCTAGGCTGTTTTATACAGGCATTTTGCGTGCATTTGTGTGGGATGGCATCTTACATACAAACGACCATATCAGCTGTTACTTATACAGCACTAGGGAATTATCTGCGATGCTGTGCTCTGAATTTTGAGTTCATATATTTTTTTTACAAACCACTCTCCATAGAATAAGTGATTGCTCACTGTGATACCTCTCCAATTTCTAGATTTTTTATTTTTAAATACAACCCAAATTCCAAAAAAAGTTGGAACACTAAATTGTAAAAAAAAACAAGAATGCAATGATTTGGAAATCTCTCATAGCCTTAATTTATTCGCAACAGAACACAAACACAGATGAGAAGGTGAATGTTAGACAATTTTACTTTTCATTTGAAAACCAAAAAAATAATTTAGAAATCAATGAGAGCAACACATCTTAAAGTCAGACTATGTCTGCCAATGTGTAGTATCTCCTCTTCTTATTTTGAAGAAACCAATTGCTGGAGTTTTGGGAGAGGAATGTTGTCCCATTTTTGTCTGATGTAGGATTTTAGCTGATGAATAGTCCTAGGTCTTCTTTGCTGAATTTTTATTTTCATATTGCACCAAATGTTTTCTGTTGGTGAAATGTCTGGACTGCAGGCGGCCAGCATCACCCGAGATCTTCTTCTGCAAAGCCATGCTGTTGTGATGGATGCAGTATGCGGTGTAGCACTATTTTGCTAAAATATACATGGCCTTTCCTGAAATAGACATTGTCTGGATGGGAACATATGTTGTTATAAAACCTCTATATAATGCTCACATTTCAAAATGTGTAAGCTGCCCATGATGAGGGCACTAATGCAACTCAATACCATTAGAGGTGCCGGCTTATGAACTGTGCAATGATAACAAGCTGGATGGTCCCCCTCCTCTTAAGTCTGCAGGTCATGGTGTCTGTAGTTTCCATGACGAATGTAACGGGCTGGGTGGTGGAACTATTATGCCAAAGCCCAAGGAAGACCTGGAGGGGCATGACTAGGAGCCTCACCCAATCCGACCACGGACACACAGCAGATTATGACACCGCAGTCTGTGGAGAGACAAGCGAGGTGATCCAGGTGCTACTTCAGGACTGACCTTAGGTAGATGGCGGCTGGGAACGGATAGCTGGAATGGCCTGGGGGAATGTCCAGCAGATGCAGGCAGATAGAGAAGATGACAGGAACAGGTGCAGACAGGACAGTCTGACGGAGAGATGAGCACTGCTGGGTGCAGCCGGCTCGGCTGCCGTTGAGGTGAGCACTGGCGGGTGCTGCTGGCTTGGCTGCTATTGAGGTGAGCACTGGTGGGTGCATCTGGCTCTACTACCATTGAGGAGATCACTTGCGGGTGCAGCTGGCACATCTGCCGTTGAAGTGAGCACTGGCGGGTGCAGCTGGTCTGCTGCCGTTGAGGAGCACTGGCGGATGCAGATGGTCGTGCATTGAGAGCCTGGCAGGTGCAGCTGCTCTGTTTGTGAGGTGAGCACTGGCTGGTGCACCTGGCTCGGCTACTGTTGAAGGAAGCACTAGCGGGTGCAGCTGGCTCGGCTGCCATTGAGGTGAGCACTGGTGGGTGCAACTGGCTCTGCTGCCATTGAGGTGAGCACTGGCAGGTGCAACTGGCTCTGCTGACGTTGAGGTGAGCACTTGCAGGTGCTGCTGGCTCTGCTGCCGTTGAGGTGAGCACTAGTGGGTGCAGCTGGCTCTGCTTCTGTTGAGGTGAGCACTGACGGGTGCAGCTGGCTCTGTTTCTGTTGAGGTGAGCACTGGCTGGTGCAGCTGGATCGGCTACTGTTGAAGGAAGCGCTGGCGGGTGCAGCAGACTGAGATGCTAATACAGGGACCTGAGAACTGACAAGCATGTTAGGAACAAACTCACAACATTAAACAGGCACCTCCATGTTGGAGGAGGCGTTTAAATAGTTAAAGACCTCCAGCTATTGGCTGGGGACACTCTAGAGGAACGCACGCGGCCCCATTAAGAAAGAGGAAGTCTGAGTGCGCACACTAAACACAGTGCCTGGAGACCTGCTAAGAGCGCGTGCACCCCGGGCAGCAGCAGACCTGAAAGGAGCAGGACGGGAGCCTTGACAATGAGAACGCTGATGTCTCTGCAGGGAGAGAGGGACTGCAGGCAGAGATGCGGGCGCTACAACGAATTTCAAATTTTGATTCTTCTGACCACAGAACAATTTTACATTTTGCCTCAGTCGATTTTAAATGATCTTTGGCCCAAAGAAGACAGCATTGTTTCCAGATTATGTTGATATATGGCCTCTTCTTTGCATGGTAGAGCATTTACTTGCATTTGTAGATTGTACGGAGAACTGTGGTAATAGGCAGTGATTTCTGTAAGTATTTATGAGCTCATGCAGTGATTTGCACAACCAAATCATGCCTTTTTTAGTGCAGTGCCACCTGAGGGCCTGTACATCCCAGTACTCCAATACTGACAGCCGTCCTTGTCTCTTGTGCAAATGGATTTCTCCAGAATCTCTGAATCTTTTGTTGATATTATATATAGAACACCAATAAAAAGCGAATCATAAATGACTCATAAGAATATTCAAAAGTACTTTATTAATGAAACAATAATATAAAACCAATGTAAAATATCCAGTGAACACCACAAAAGAAAAGGTGGGTCACCTGGACAAATAGATGTAATGTATATATATGACCGACAGTGATAAAAATATGCAACACATATGTCATATATAAATAAATCCAGGAACAATCGTTATAAATATTACCAGAAATAGGACATCATAAATAAATAGTATAGGCAGTGTTGCTGGTAAATGGCCCAAATAACCAAATGGTAAATTAGTAAAGTATAGTCCCAGGGAAAAGGTCATATATCTCACCTATTATAGTGTCAGTAGTCCCTGGACAAAACATTTGATGCAAAACGTGCGTCGGGTGTGTGGTGGGTGCCTGGACTACTGACACTGTAATAGGTGAGATATATGACCTTTTCCCTGGGACTATACTTTACTAATTTACCATTTGGTTATTTGGGCATTTACCAGCAACGGTGCATATACTATTTATTTATGATGTCCTATTTCTGGTAATATTATTTATAACGATTGTTCCTGGATTTATTTATATATGATATATGTGTTGCATATTTTTATCACTGTCGGTCATATATGTACACATTACATCTATTTGTCCAGGTGACCCACCTATTCTTTTGTGGTGTTCACTGGATTTTTTACATTGTTTTTATATTATTGTTTCATTAATAAAGTACTTTTGAATATTCTTATGAGTCATTTATGATTCGTTTTTTATTGGTGTTCTGTATGGATATCTTAATTTTATAGGTGTATTGATATTATATATAGTAGATGGGGAAATATTCAATGAATTTGTTCCTATTTTTTGAGATGCAGTTGTTGACACATTGGTGAACCTCAGACCATCTTTGCTTTGCCTCTCTAACGAGTTCTTTTTATACAAAGTCATGTTATTTAATTGACCCTCAACTTGTTTTTCATTAACATTCACTTTTTCTGCCTTTTTTAAACTCTGTCCCAATCTTTTTTACATCTGCTGCTGCCTTCACTTTCTAAATGAGTTAGTGCTTTCACACTGTGTTTTGGCACCCTTCAGTTTGTCCCATCGAAGCTTGCATCAGAAAACTCTGCAAAACGGGACTCGGACATATGCGCCGACTGTGGCCATGGACTATAATGTTGCCGACAAAGCGAACGTATACTCTGACTTGCATCATTTTCAAGCATGTACGGGACACAGTGTGAAAGCACCCTTAATGTTTTCAAATGAAATGGAGAAATGTTTAACTTTCTTTTTACATAGCGTCTCCACTTTTTGGAAATTGGGTTGTACATTGTCCTAAAGACTCCCCACTAGCTGAAACTCGACAGGACAAATTTGTACCTTTCCCCAGGCAAAGTATACAACACATGAACTCTTGCACTAAAATGCTTGGTTTTAGTGTATCTTTGGGGCAATAATTAGTACACCTCTCAGCAGAGTTTTTTCACCAAAGAACATTGAAGCTAAATTCATAATTTAAAAGTTTCTAGATACAATTTTAAGCTGTCAAACACCAGTAGTAAGAAATGGTTGTAAAGCAGTGGGAGGCCTGGTAATAAGCACAGAGGACAGCACACCGTCATTCAAAGAACCCCTGTACTTAATGCGCTGAGGCACGGCATCATAAAATGCTATAATACTGCAGCCCAATATTCTTTGCCTTGTCTTCTGATGCTATGCCTGAGGTTTCTTATTAGAAATGTTGTCACCAAATAGCTCTGAAGAGTGTGCAAAAAGGGTTTTCCTAAATAACTTATAGGGATTGACTTTTTCTTGTGGAACCTTCACTGATCATTAGTGGACTTTCGGTTACCCTCTGACTCCTAACTGCGCCATGTTCTAGCAATCAGCAGGTTGGTCCCAGTACCAAGACACAGTGGATGGTATCGCCTGATTATCCATTTAAAAGGTAGAAGCTGCAGCAATACAAACCAATGCCACAAGATTGAATCGATTATTGTAAGCTCAAAGTACAATTCCATAAAAGATTCCAAATCAGTGGTCATACAGTTGTATTGCAACATTTTCTAGTCCTACCATCAGAGCTTGAATTTTTTGAAAAATACCCAGATGTTTATATGACCTGAAAAATTGCAGTGTACCGTAGCTTAACTTGAGCAGAAAAGGACGGATTAAATTTTACTATGGACATTAAAGCTCGTAGGCAACATTGGGTTTTTACTACTTTCTTGACATGTAGGGATTTATGTATGCTACTAATTATTAGAAATTATAATAATTATTTATAAAGCAGTTTGAATATTGTAAAAGCAGTGGACAATAGCCATCACCTAAGTTATGGTGATGGAATACGAGACAGGGTGTACTCTTCTGATACTATATGCAGCATGCAGTCAAGCTAAAACATAGTGTATGAATCTCAGGACATAGAATCCAGTGATAAAAGAGAACAGGATGGGACAGCGTAGTACTATATCTGCCTGGAGAACTTCAGCTTAGCAAAAGTTTCCTACAGCTGGAAAATTTACCAATCCACTGCAGTTCTTTATTTTACTCTAATATCAGTGGAGTGTCCAAGTCCATGCACCACTCATATATGCTGCGCTTGCTTAGTAGGACCACCACGAGGCCCAAAAACAGTGGAATATCCAAGAATCCCGAGTCACCAGAGGATAATCCTTAAAACATTAGATCTTTATTCCATGTTCTTAAAAAATCACAACAATTGGAAGGCAAGGAAATGTTTCAGCCATATCTGGCCTTTCTCCAGCCTCAAAATACAGCTACATAGCTACATACATAACCTACACAATGCATAGCTGTGTTTCGAGACTTGAGAAAGGCCTGATATGGCCGAAACATTGCCTTGTCTTGCTATTACTGTGATTATTTAATATTATGAAATAAAGATCTAACTTTTTAAGGATTATCCTCTTGTGTCTCGGGAATCAGGATTCTTTGATATTCTTCTATTTAATAATAAAGTGGTGGTCCACTACATTTTATAATGCGTTGATCGATTTACACCTTTTATCTAAGTATTTTTGTAAATACCTTCTGCTGCCATCTGTGCCAGTGAGTGGCACTATCGCTACTCGCTCAGCCCGCATCACATGACCCTGGTTAAAAGGTATACATCGATGGACACATAAAACAATGTAATGGACCTCTTTTTTAAGTGATATGGCACAATTGGCATCTAGACCTTGGCTCTAAATATGCCAAAACATCACATATTTTGGTGTATAATGCTGCATCAAGTTTTTGGCCTATTTCCAATGGCACATTAAATGATGTACTGTCAAAGTCACCTAAACGCTGAAGTCAATCAGAGATCAGAGCATTTAGGTGGCCGAAGAATTGAACGCCATCATTTCCTGTTCCACCGGAGCGTCCCGAGATGGAACTATCGGATTAGAGCCTCTGGGTGTACACAGTTTTATTATTTTTTTTACCTACCCCTGCTTTTGCTAATTGTTTCTCTAAGTCAGACAAAATATGAACACAAAAAAGTGGAACAAAGAAAGGCAACTCTGAGGCGGTGTAAAGTTAGAAAAAGTGCATAAAAGATCTGCCAAATTTATCACTCAGCATGAGCGGGTCATACTGTACATATGGTATGTTTTTAGACTTTTTGCCTTCACTAAGTATAGAATATTGATGAGATTCAAGGCTCCCCGGTATATATTTAGTGGTCCGGAATGATGCCCATGTATCCATGCGTCTGTGAGTAACACATTAAGGGCTGCAGAGATGATTTGTTTAGTCAGCTCTTAACAAATCGAGGTTTATCTAATGTAATTATTCTACATGTGATGAAAATATGACACATACGTTAGGACGTTTGGTTTTATGGTTGCTTTCTGAGTGCATTGCTTTTATGAGGCCGTATAAAACCTAAACAGCTGTTTAAAATATATGTTTTGCAGATGATTCCGCTCCGGAGAGTTTTAGTGGTAATGAAACATTGGGACACGGCTCAAATGCAACAGGAGGAGCACACAGCAGGGAGGCGGCCGAAGCAAACAGCAATGGAAAACCTAGTTCGGAGCAAGATGAACAGCCATTGAATCTGAGTGACTGTCCACTGCCAACTCCACTAAATTCAGAATTTCCAATAGATGATCACAGTAGTAATGGGAAAACTAAGTACAAGAACCTCTTGATTGGTGACATTAAGATGGAACGAGAAGCTAGAGAGAATGGAAGCAAGGTAAGTCATATGGTAGCGTCAACGTGTTGTGCAAGGTGAACTGGGTGATAGGTAAGTCACAGCGTCAAAAGTGGTCTGGCTTCATCTCGGTCATCCATCTTTGCTCTTGTGCTTAATTTCTTATATATTGACCGCTTACCTTGCAACTTTCTTCTAGAAATACATGTTGAAATGACGCTCTCCAAAGAGTTATAAATCTGGTCAAGGAAACCTCATATTAATCCACTAGGCTATCTTAGAGTATGTGCACCTGTCAAGTATCTGCAGCAGACATCTCTACATCAAAAACTTGTTTCTGTGCAGGAAAAAACATCTGTAAAATAGGTGTGTTTCTTTCCTGGCTTTTTTTTATTTATTTATTTTTTTTCCACTAATCATTTGAATGGGTGAAAAAGGCTGCTGAAACGCTGAAAGAATTGACATGCTGCAGATTTGAAACTGCTTCAAATCTACAAGGGAAAAATAAGCAGCATGGGCATGAGATTTCAGACATCTCGTTCACTTCAGTGAAACACTGCATTTTTTTTGTGGCAAAAATGCGAGGAAAAACACAACATGTGAACAAGCCCTTACACTATCTGTATGATTTTTTGTGAATTGCCACTCAGAAATGAACAGCATATCTAACTTTAAATTGTGTTGATTCCTGGTATAAATATATACTTCCTACAGGATAGCATCCTCTAAAGGAGAACTTTATCATGGTTTTCTGTTATCAGTATTGAAACTTTCAAAAATAAGATTTTTCATATGTAATCCTTGGAAATTATCATTTATTTCCCTCAGCTTCATTATGAAAATATCAGTTGTTCTCTTTACAAGTATATCAGGAGGCTGCCGTTCTTGTCAAGATCTTAAAAGGGTTCTCAACTACTCGGACAGCTCTTTCTGAATCCCTATGTTTGCCCCCAGTAAAATAATAACAGTTATACTCGCCTCTGGTGCCGGCGCTGTTCCATTGGCGTCGGCATTTGCCCTCCCTGGACTCATCTGACATCGTTATGTCACGCGATCCCTGTGGCCAATCAACTCTGGCTTCACTCTCCTATAATGCTTCATATATGATGGGCCCCATATAATGCTCCATGTATAATGGGCCCCATATGATGCTCCATATATAATGGGCCACATGTGATGTTCCATATATAATGGGCCCCATATAATGCTCCATATATAATGGGCCCCGTATATGATGCTCCAGTGTATGATGGGCCCTATATGATGCTCCATATATAATGGGCCCCATATATGATGCTTCAGTGTATGATGGTCCCCATATGATGAATCCCACATATTGCTCCAAACATTAAAAAAAATGAAATGCCGTACTCACCTCTCCTCACTGGCCGATGCTCTGCTCCGGACTCCTCAGTGTCGGCGTCTTCCGGCTCTCTGCACTGTGGCTGTTCGGGCAGAGGGCACACAGACGTGATATCATCACTCCCTCTGACCTGAAACGTCACAGTCAGGAGAGGTGGAAGACGCTGCAGTGGTGGAACGGGGAGAGTTAAGTATTGCAAGTGCCGGGGTCCTGAGCAAATGGGGGGCCACTCGCGAGCGCTGGCACTGGCACAGGCACCGGGCCCCCATAGCGTTCTGGTGTCCCCGACGGAGAGTGTGCCCCCGCCTGCTCAGGGCCCCAGCACTTGCCCAGGTGCAGGGGATGCTGACGCCGAGCCTGCATGACACACGTGAGGTCGCACCTGGCCTGGTAATCAAGAGAGGCAATTGTCTTTCAGGACTTAAGGGTATGCCACACTAAGCGAGATCGCTAGTGAGATCGCTGAGATCGCTACTGCGTCACCATTTATGACGCAGTAGCGATCTCGTTAGCGACTTAACTGTGTGTGACATGTAGCAGCGATGTGGCCCCTGCTGCGATGTCGCTGATCGCTTATAAACGTTCTGAGCCGTTTTTTGGTCGTTGGTGTCCCGCTGGTGAGCCTGAATCGCTGAGTGTGACACCTTTTATGAACGACTTCACCAGCGTCGCAGGTGGGACTAGGTTTTTCCCAACGACCGCAGAGGTCGTTATACAGATCGCTGATGAGTTGTGTTTGGAATCTAACTAGCGATCACATAGCGATCGCACCAGCGATCTCGCCAGGTTAAGTCGTTGTTGTGATCGCTAGTGCGATCGCTAAGTGTGACAGTGCCTTTAACCAGTGATTAATAATTTCTCCTAATCCTGCTTACTTTACACTACATGAAAATGACTATGTAGTTTTGGTGTCAGCTCATATTGAAGCTCTTTTTAGTCTGTTATCACAGTGAATTATATGTACCCCATAATACATCAGTGACTTGTCATTCACCTTCTTAAGGGTAAGTGACAGTGTTGTTGTTTGTCTCATGTTCATTAGTATTTAATATAGTAATTATACTGTATATTTTAAAAAATAATAAAAAGAATTTAAAAAAAAATACTCCATTATTACATGCTCAGTTAATCAGTGGAAGTCCCTAGTTCAAAGCTTCCATCAATAAACCAGAGTAAAGAGTGGATACATAGAGCATCTCTCTTTCCAGAAGAAATATTGCATCCTTCCATTACCCAGACATCCCATTGTTTTCGATAGCTCCAATCTAATGAATTTCCTTGTAGTAGAGCTGCAGATGACTTGCTACCAGGTTCCCCCCACCTACATTACACATGATCACTGGGAGTCCTTGAATTACCATATTATTGGGGTGCCCAAGTAGGAAAAAAGAATTGTAAAAAGCAGGCAGCACTTTTATCGTTAATTTGTGAATAACACACATTAGTGCAGAAATTATACAATCCTTCACAGTCAAGTACAGTAAAATGTTTTGTTTTTGTTATTTTTCTGGCAGATGTAGAATTTGACAGATACCTAGGGGCAGACATACCATTGGTGCAACCTGTGCAGCTGCACAGGGGCCCAAGGGTTAAGAGGGGCCCATGCCATCTCCAAAACAGCGAGTAGCTTTTGTCACAGACACAAAGAGGGGCTGATATACTGTTCTTGCAAGGGTACTCTCTTCTGTCTGTGTCTGCCACTGCAGGTACCATATTAGTCATCCGTAAAGAGGACTTTTCACTGCTTTTCACTTTTCCTGAGTATTTTGACATTCCCCTTTTTTCCTCCTAGAAATGTGTGAGAAATATGCAGCAGAGTACATTAGTGGCCATGTGGATGAAAATTTACAGAGCTCATCCACATGCTGTGCAAATTTTCTGCAAGGAAATTGACTTGAGGCGTAGATTTTGAAATTTGAAAGTTCAGTTCTTTCTGCAGATTTGTGAATTTTGCCAAAGATTTACAATGGACAAATCTTCCTCATGTGCAGTGACCCTTAAAAAGTCTTTGCAGGAATCGAAAGCTCAGTAACAAGAATGTACAACTTGGACCATCGGCCACGATTTTTAAGCTGTATATTTTAACAACTTTTTTTTTGTTTTGTCTTATTTTTTTGTGCCTAATTCTTCAAAATGGTGAAATGGGGTTTTTGACTGTTTGAAATCAAAGATGCTTTTTTTTTTGTCTATTACTTTTTTAGCGCCTTTCTAGAGCAAAGAGTTGCATGATCCTTTAAAATGTCACACGTTAGTCTTTAGCTGCACAAAAATAAAATTAAACACTCCACTAAGGCACATACTCAATAGATAGCTGTCGACTGAATGATGGTTCAGCCAATCATTTGCTTGTAACCCATCTTTCCCAACTTCTATATACATAAGAGGACTTGCTCTGCCAAATGTGCCTTTGTATGGATGAGTGTTCGCTCTGACAAATATGCCTGTGTATGGAGGAGCACTCACTCTATCAAGTTGCCTGTGTATGTAGGAGTGCTCATTCTGCCAAGTGCGCCTGTGTATGGAGGAGCGCTCATTCTGTCAAGTGCACCTGTGTATGGAGGAGCGCTCATTCTGCCAAGTGCGCCTGTGTATGGAGGAGCGCTCATTCTGTCAAGTGCACCTGTGTATGGAGGAGCGCTCGCACTGCCAAGTGCACTAGTGTATGGAAGAACTCTTTCTCTGCCAAGTGTGCCTGTGTATGAATGAGCATTCGCTCTGTCAAGTGCGCGTGTTTTTGGAGGAGCGCTCGCACTGCCAAGTGCACTTGTGTATGGAAGAGCTCTTTCTCTGCCGAGTGTGCCTGTGTATTTATAAGTGTTCACTCTCTCTAGTGCGCCTTTGTATTGAGGAGCGCTGGCTCTGTCAAGTTCGCCTGTGTATGGATGAGTGTTCGCTCTGTCAATTGCACCTGTGTATGGAGGAGCGCTCACTCTGCCAAGTGCACCTGTGTATGGAGGAGCGCTCGCTTTGTCAAGTGCGCCTTTGTATGGAAAAGCATTTGCTGTGATGAGTACGCCTGTGTATGGAGGAGCACTCGCTCAGTCAAGTGCACCTGTGTATGGAAAAACACTTGCTCTAATGAGTGCGCCTGTGTATGGAGGCGCGATCGCTCTGTCAAGTGCGCCTGTGTATGGAGGATCGATCGCTTTGTCAAGTGCGCCTGTGTATGGAGGAGCGCTCGTTCTGCCAAGTGCACCTGTGTATGGAGGAGCGCTCGCTCTGTCAAGTGCGCCTGTGTATGGAGGCGCGATCGCTCTGTCAAGTGCGCCTGTGTATGGAGGAGCGCTCGTTCTGCCAAGTGCGCCTGTGTATGGAGGAGTGCTCGTTCTGCCAAGTGCGCCTGTGTATGGAGGATCGATCGCTTTGTCAAGTGCGCCTGTGTATGGAGGAGCGCTCGTTCTGCCAAGTGCGCCTGTGTATGGAGGAGTGCTCGTTCTGCCAAGTGCGCCTGTGTATGGAGACGCGATCACTCTGTCAAGTGCGCCTGTGTATGGAGGATCGATCGCTTTGTCAATTGCGCCTGTGTATGGAGGACCGCTCGTTCTGCCAAGTGCGCCTGTGTATGGAGGAGCGCTCGCTCTGTCAAGTGCGCCTGTGTATGGAGGAGCGCTCGTTTGCCAAGTGCGCCTGTGTATGGAGGAGCGCTCGCTCTGTCAAGTGCGCCTGTGTATGGAGGAGTGCTCGTTCTGCCAAGTGCGCCTGTGTATGGAGACGCGATCGCTCTGTCAAGTGCGCCTGTGTATGGAGGATCGATCGCTTTGTCAATTGCGCCTGTGTATGGAGGACCGCTCGTTCTGCCAAGTGCGCCTGTGTATGGAGGAGCGCTCGCTCTGTCAAGTGCGACTGTGTATGGAAAAGCACTTGCTCTGAGGAGTTCACCTGTGTTCCCTATGAGAGAGCTGCTACCAGACCCCTTTGGCCGCAGCTTATCTTGCCGAAAACAAAAGACTTGTCAGTCCAAAATTGTACATGCTGGATGCTTTTCTCCCAGGACATCATCTGTCAGCATAGTATACATACTATACTGTTGGCTGAGCCTGCCAACATCAGCCTATATTCGTCTAATGTGTATAGGGATCTTTAGCCTAAAATAGCACAAATTAAATAATGAATAATGCGCAAACTAATATTAATTATAACCACCCTATCTATTAGATCTGGGTTAGAAGCAAATACTGAGCTACTAGGACTTCTGGACTTCCAGAATACTGTAAAAATCAATTTCATATATTCAGTGTTGGTTACTAATCTCCCATTTTTATATATAAGTTGAAACGAAGAATGATGCTTTCTTATAATAAAAGTTACTTTAGCTCGATTTTTTTCACTTAGTTAAGAGCTTTGTGAAATATAAATGCATCTTCAAATGGACAAAGCCAATAATATCTGATGCAATATACTGTTTACTGTGCTCAGAAAAATGCAGGAAGAATATAGATCTTCGTTCAGGTTCCATAAATAAGAATTATTGAACTAGTATCTTATCATTTTAATGGTAATTAAATTGAATATGTTTAAAATGAAAGAAATGGAAACACATTGCTTCAATGGCGATATTTATGTAAATAAAATACGTATTTATGGCGTGTGAAAGATTATTCTTATTAAAATTATTTTTCATCCTGACAACTTTCTAACCGTTTTGTCCGGATGTCAATGTAACCAGAAATGAGAGATCATTTTATCTTGGTTAGGAATCGGTCCATCATTTTGGATGACCACATGTCCAGAGCTCATACTTACTACAGTATGTAAGCTCTTTCTGCAGTATATAACCTCTTCTTGCCTAGGGTTGTTCATTTTCATCGTTTGCTTTATTTTTGGTTCACAGTATTGCATAAGAAGAGGTCAAAAATAATGATATTCCCATGTTATGAAGTGATGGAATTTAATTTTCCAATCAAAACTTCAGTGCTGATTTATCACTGTGCCCCTTTACTATTCTTCCCTGATGTGCAGAATAGCCACACTCATAAGACTCCCCACAATCACAAGGTGACGGCCTATACTACCGATACATCAATCACTTCATGAGATGTGAAAACCAATTTAAAGGCCTGTAAATCTATAATGTAACGTGATGCAGGGTAGTAGCCATGCGCGAGGTACTCATATTCTACTCCCAGGTATGCTACATTAAAAATGGGGGTCCTGGCTGGGTGTGTGGGCTTCATCTTTGGGGGCGCTATGCCGGTGACTTTAGGACAAGATCTTGAAAAGTACAATGAGGGAGACCACCAATCAACAATAAACAATCTTTTACTGAAAAGTAACTTGATGGGGAATATGTACAATAGATAGCAGGTGCATAACTTCACAAACATTTCCTTTACAACATGGAGGATCTTCACAAATGGTCTTTCTGTCTCTTCCAGGCTTATGTCTACCCTAAGTTCCTTCACCACCACTCAGCAATGTACTACAGTCCATTAAGTGAGAGTTCTATACTTCAGCCCACGTCCTCCTTTCCCTTAGGGGAACTAGTTTGCCACTATGGCTGGTACTTAGCCTCTCTGCCTGCTGATGCCCTGGAACTCCCACCTGGGGCACATTCTTCGTCTCACACTCCCTGTTACGTACTGAACTGTTACCTCTCTGAGTTGTAAACTCGGGGCCGTACTATGCTGTCCCATGACCCACCTCTGATAAATCACTCTGTCCTATCGCTTTTTCTTTCTCTGCTCATGATCACGCTATTCAATGCCTCAGCCTCCGCTCACTTTAGGGACACCCAACTCATGCAGCTCTGCTGAGTACTCAGATGAAAGATCTGCTCTAGTTGCAAGCTTTGCTCTGTTTTACTCACTACCAGCAAATCCTATCTGATCTTGCTACATAGCCGCTCCCTCTCTAGGATCATCTCAACTCTTAACTCTATCCATATCTACTCACTACCTGTTGCTAAGCAGAACACAACTCTATCACATAACAATGTAAAACATTATAAAACATCACATCACAGCATATGTCAACAAAGGGGAATGTGGGCAGTATGTCCAACCCCTTAAAACTATATGAAAATAGTGTGACTTTACAATGGTCTTTGTTGGTGTGGTTTATGTTGTCCACTTTTTAATTTCACTTTATTAAAATGTCACTCCATTAAATCAAAAGCTGATACTTAATCTAATTTTTAAATCAGTGAGAGCAGACTATGACCACATTTAGTAAGATTCATACTATTAAAAAGTGGCAGCAAATATTAGAGACTGGTGCACGAAGGGAGTGTCAGCTCCATGTAGGTTACCATATACAACTTGTGCTACTTGAGTTCCTGGGTACCGGTTGTGAAACCAAAGTCTTCTAATTTTTTTCCATTGAGCATTGCCTGGATCAAAAAGTTCCATTTGCCAGGTATCAGTCTCTACGAGGAGAAACATTATCTCATAGACCTCTGTCAAAGACCTCTAACACAGCCAACTAGCACCGTGCTCGGCACCGATAACCACAAGACACCCGAAACTGCTGCCCTCCGATGGGTGTATTATCCTGTCAGAGAAGACATAGCTTGCTTAATTATCCTAAATCACATAGTAATGCTTTTTAAAGTGTTGAACATTGACCTATATGGTGGCTACTTCCCACTGCCTGCTTTTTTCTTAGGGAGCATTGCTTTGCCGCTAAAGTCTCCTGACAACAGCCTAATGCTCTGCTCAAATAAAAGCAGTACCCCCTAATAAGAGACTCAATTGATAAGGGGCTGTTCACACGGAATTTTGAAGTTCGTTCCTTACACTGTTTGGGTCTGAATACCCTAAAACTGGTATTCAGACATGCCCATAACAGAAGTATTGATTTGTATAAGTCCAAAGTATGAGATTTTGGTCTCCGTTTGCGCTCCTTACTGGCGGTGTCTGTCTTTTCAGATGGGCACAAGAATGTAATGGACCACCCCTTTAATTTTCTTGATGGCTATAATATTTGAAGGCACATTATATTTCTTTACGCTGCTATATACAGTACAGAGCTATAGTGAATATGCTTGTATGTGCGCCTAACAGAAAGAACCATTAACCTGCCATCTGATCACATCATCAATTGTTTAAGATGTTTTAATCAAAGTGAGATTAAAGAAGTCTCTTCCTGTCTCAGGCTATAAATCAGAGTTGGAATCTATTAGTTTAAAACAATAAAGTAAATGATGACTATAATGAAAAGGTAAGAATAAAATGACCTGCTGAATAGGATGTAAGCATAATAGATACTTCCATCTCCTCAATAAAATTTCACAGCATGCTAATACGTCTCTTCAGACAGCTCATATAAATATATCTCATTAGCTCATTTAAGATGTCCATAAATTCAAGTACCCATTCACAGAGTCAAGATTGCACAAATATCATTATAAGCCCCACAGCTTGAGCCTGCCCCCCTGGCTATATAACATCTTCAACCTGATTTATTGTGCAGAAAGCCGCTAGAAGAGAAAATAGACTGTGTCGTTTTTGTGGGAACAGTTTGCACACAAAAAGATGATCGGCTTTCATTTTATGGATTGTGCTGATTTCACCAGTAGAATGTTATTATCACTAATTTTATGGCAATTCCTTTCAGTGCTGCAGTTTTACAGTTATCATTGCAAAGTAAATTATACCAATTATAAGAAGGAGCAGCAGGATAAAATACAATACCCTATATTATACCAGATCAGGATTATTAGAGGGGTCCTCAGTTCAGGATCCTTATCCATCAGCATTGTTGCTGTGAAGGACCTGCCCTGTCCTCGTGCACAGTCTTTTTATCTGAATAGGTACTGTTCATTGCTCTATTTCCCCTGCGGTGGCGCTACAGGAAAACTGAACACTTACTGCCAAGTTTTCCCTAAGATTATATCTCACTGCTGAGGGTCCCAGAAGGAAACAAGGACAAAAGGGATTGTCCAGAGCAGACAACATCTAAGAAAGATTTCAGTATTTGAAAAAATCCTACCCCATATAAAAATCTGAACATTGTGCATTTTAATGGTCTATTCTAATATTTGATGCATTATCAAAAGAAATACACCCCTACTGGATAATGAAAACTAAGCTAATACCGTACTTACTACAGTAAGTCAATTGTTTAAGTTCAGTTTAATTCTGCATTTAGGCAGTCATATCGATGACATTAAATGACCACTAATCAGCCACATGAAAGGTGATCAGAGGTCGGTAAAAGGGAATCTGTCAGCAGGTTTTCATCTGAGAGCAGCATAATGTAGGAAAGGAGACCCTGATTTCAACAATGTATCACTTACTTTACTGGGTGCAGCAGTTGTGATACAATCCAAGATGTTAGAAGTAGCATGTAGCTGAGCTCAGAAGGTTGACACCAAACAACATTACAGCTTTCTATGTACATTGTCTATTAATAGTAAGCTGCTTATCAGAGGAAGGGCGTGGTTGGACTACTTGGTACAAGGGAGCTAGTCTGGTCAGAGATAATCTCCTGGAGATAGAACATTCATTATATTGAAACAACAACACACAGCCTAATAAGTGACACATCCCTGAAATCTGTGTCTCAGCCACTATCTCTGGTCGTCATAAATATTGGAACAGTTCATAGATAAGGAGTGTGAAACTTTCACACTCCTTATCTATGAACTGTTCCAATATTTATGTTCATCTCTATCTCCCATAATAACTATTCTGCTTTACGTCACTTGTCTTACCTATTGCATTATGTCTGTGCTGTGTTGTGTATAAATATGTGATTCTTCAGATTTTGTATTAGTTTAGCCTGATGAAGAGACCTGAGTAGTCTCGAAAGCTTGCAATTTGTTACCATCTTTTCAGTTAGCCATTAAAAGGAATCAACCACTGAGGACTCTCTATTCTAAATATTTTTCTATCTACTGGCTAACACGGTACAAAGATACACATCTTTACTGTATGGAAAATGTATAGATTTAGAAGAATTTTGAGAAAATGTATAGATTCAGGACTCATGCTTTGCTAGCTGAAATGTATCTTATTTATGTCTTATTTTATTAGGCTTATTAGTTAGGAAATCGTTCATGTCAACTGATGCAGCTTCTTCTTTTCTCAGTCTCCAGCACATAGCTACTCCAGCTATGACTCTGGAAAAAATGAAAGTGTAGGTGGTTGTGGTGAAGATTTGTCTTTGAATCGGGGTGATGAAGATGAAGATGACCACGATGACCACGAGGATGTTGAGAAGGCAACTGAAGCTGATGGAGTGGAGGCAGAACGCCTGAAAGCTTTTAATGTAAGTGATCATTGTGACAATCAAGGCTGCGGAACATACGCCCGCTAGGTCCCCTCAGTAGTTATGCTTATAGCTTACATTTTATTTTATTTTGTTCAATCGTTTGGGCCACAAGTGACAGATGACTTTGGAAGTTTGTTGCCATAGACATATTCAGCTTTTCGTTACATTTTCTTATCCATAAAATATATTGATATTTGTTGGATTCTTTAGAACTTTTATGGACCATCCCATCTAAATGGGATAAAAATAAAAAAAGACAAAAACATCTTCTTATGTAAATGACCTTATTACATTGCCAGAATGCATCTCAACGTATAGGCATATTACAGCATTTGGAATGTGGACTACGTTTACTTAAAAATTTATTTCAGGAACTGAGGAAGATATTGAAGAGAATATTTTTTTAGCATTCTGTATTTTAGTATTATCCACGGAAGTTTTATAGAATGTTCTAGAAAATACACCCTTCCTTGATAAAGTCCGTTTGGCTATAACATTATTACAATTTTGGGCTTTTTGTAAATAAATTGGGAGTTTGTGTGATTCAGTCTCAATGAGTAATTATAGTCATTTACAAACTAATTTATTTGTAACTGTTCTCCGAGTACAAAAATATACATATGAGTAGTGTGTGATATCGTCTTAAATATTTCGATGACTTTTTCATTGAGCTGTATATGCCTTTTTTACTGTACATTGTCCACTTTATGTTTATGCTTTTTGCGGTAATCTCCTTTCTTTTATTTGCTTTAGAGACTCCCCGAGATAATAACTAGACTAGAGCTTTGTGTTGTGCTGCTTGTTATATATGTTTTATGTATTATGAATGTTTGCTTTGCTTTAACTTCTACAGCGACAGAAAGCGTGATACAGTGAAGCAATGTTTGCTACTTTTTTTTATTTTATGGGATATTTATGTGTTTTTGCAATGTTAATCCTTTTGTTTCTACCTGCTGCCTTGAGATATCTTCATAAGGAAATATATTTGGCCTAGGATGATGCTTCATTTTTTTTTTACCAACCATCTTCTGCTCATGACAACGTATCTATTCCAATCAAGAATCTATGGTAGTAAGATGAGAGACGAGAGCAGTCGTCCAACCCCTTCTCCTCTGTCTCCCTCTTACCAACAGATGTTTGTCAGGCTGTTTGTAGATGAAAACTTGGACCGAATGGTCCCTATCTCTAAGCAGCCCAAAGAAAAGATCCAGGCAATCATTGACTCATGCAGGCGACAATTCCCTGAGTATCAAGAGCGTGCCAGAAAACGCATACGCACTTACCTCAAGTCCTGCAGGCGGATGAAAAGAAGTGGTTTTGAGATGGTGAGTTTTGACGTAAAATCAAGCCCATCAAAACCCCATATGTAATTTCATGACACTATTTGGTTTTCATCTTAGTGTCTTTATTTTACCCCCCCTGGTTCTATTAGTTAAAGCATTTTTGTAATCCTCTCATCATTCCTGAATTTTTCCCCATTTGTTCCTTAAGTAAAATAAGCCTGTTTCTTATCATTTACTGGGGTCCTTAAGACAGAGTTAGTAAAATTAATGTCATACATGGTTACATAGAATAGCATCAAGAGCAGGAGAGCACAGGGGTGTATGAGCGGGCTCCACGCATTAGGAGACTTCCATTTCATAAAGCCTGAACAATGATTTGCGCCGATTCATTTCCTGGTCCTGATTTCATTCTCTGGATCTTATTTTGCCATTTTATTCTTTGACAAACAGCTAGTTTAGTATATTCATTTCCAGTATCCAAATCATATACTTGCGCTTTTCACTGGATGTGTACCGCCGGCCGTGCATAAATTGTCAGGTCTAGTAATACAATGAGTAAGCAATTTGTATCGTAGATAAAGGGAACCATCAAGCAGAAAATGAATTGTTTCCAGTAAAAGGTTTCTAACGTACATGACTTTAGTCTTGTATGGGAGGAACATTACATGTGAGTTGGGCTTATGGGTCAGGTATGCCCTTCATCAGGTGTATCATTCATTTTGCATGTTACTATAAAGAATTGAATTGCTGTACGCGACATATCCCTGTACGGTATGATTTTTTTGTGTGTTTCATACAATAACGAAATGAATTGAAGGCATGTGGAGAAGCATTAGGTATTGCCCTGAACTATGTTTAGGTTGATATAGTTTCATAGTTGTTAAGGTTGTAGGTAGACTTATAGTCTGACACTTTGATTCAGGGGAAGGCAAAACCCATGGGGCAGTCCTATATTAGGAGAAAAATCTGTTCCCGACTCCACATAATGCAATCAGGCTAGCTCCCTGGATCAACGTCCCATCACAGAATCTAGTACCCATAACTAGTGATGAGCGAGTATACTCGTTGCTCGGGTTTTCCAGAGCATGCTCGGGTGATCTCCGAGTATTTGGACGTGCTCGGAGATTTAGTTTCTGTCGCTGCAGCTGCATGATTTGCGGCTATTTGACAGCCTGAATACATTTGAGGATTTCTTATCAAACAGGCATTCCTCACATGTATTCATGCTGTCCAGCTGCCATGAATCATGCAGCTGCGGCAACAGAAACTAAATCTCCGAGCACTTCCAATTACTCGAGACCACCCGTGTATACTCGCTCATCACTACCCATAATCTGTAATAATATATTTTTCAAGAAAAGCATCAAGGTCCGCCTTGAAGTTTTGTAATGAATTAACCATTACCACATCATGTGGCAGAGAGTTCCATACTCTCACTGCTCTTACAGTAAAGAATCTGCGTCTACGATTAAACCTTCTTTCCTCTAGATATAGAGAATACTGTGCTTAAGGGCTAAAATAATTGTTTGTTTCTTCTTGTCTGGCTCGTAAATAGCCGCCCAAAACATGTGTCATGTTCTCAATCTTAGCAGCTGTGTTATGGGAACGAATGGAAATACATTGTGTGAGGCAGTGACCGGGATCGTTTACGAGGGACGTTATATTTCCCCCAGAATGTGTACAGAGACCTATTAAAGCCATTGGAGTGCATTGCAGTCACACACACAGCTGCGGCTGCAATGCAGGAATGAAGGTGAGCAATGACCTAGTCAGACTACCTGGCTAAGGCAGATTAAGTAAAATCCGGCAGGGCCTTCATTTCTTGGAGGAGGTCACAGGAGGCAGTGGGGCGGCCTCCTCCCTCCAACCCGGGTTTTCCAGTGGCTTTTGCCACAGGTCTTTAAAACTCCTGCACTAAAGATTAGTGTGGTTCTATGTTGGGATCCTGCAAGGAGCATAGCAGGAAAGCTCCACAGGACTGTGTGTAGCTGAACCCAGGCCTGGGACGGCTCTGCACCTGTCAGGCTCTGTTCGGCCCGGCGCGGCCGTTGTCCCCGGCAACCAGTGTTTACGGACTGATGTTAACCCGGCTGCGTACCGGAGGACTTTTCCTGTTTTACCCGTGAGTTGCTGAATAAAAGCTGTTTACTTTGGACTTGCTTGGGTCACTGCCTCAGTTACTGCACGGTGTGAACACTGCCGTCTTACAATTGGTTGGAGAATGCGGGCATTGTGACTGAGGTATACCCCCACCGGCAGCTTCATGACCTCAATCTGGCCCACCACTTTTCAGCCTCAACCCGTGGACAAAATGGAGGAGCTGGTAAAGCAGCTGGTAATTACACAACAGCAGCAGCTGCAGTTCCAGCGGCAACAGCAGGAGCGGGAGCAACGGCACAATGAAACAACAGCAGCTATTGTACCAGCAGCAGCAAAAAACAAACGAACTGTTGCTGCAACAGATTTCTGCACTGCGGGAGACCTCAACGGCACCAGCCCCTGAACGTCGCGAGGCCCGAGACAGGGTTCGCTCAGCGTTGAGGAAGATGGGACCGGAGGACGACGTGGAAGCTTTCATGACAGTTTATGAGCGCACAGCGAGCGGGAAAACCTACCCGCTGGTAAAGAATGGCTCCAGCCAGAGACTTTGTCTCCAGCCCAGATGGTGGAGAGGGTTGTGGTTGACCGGCTGGTAAGGACTCTGCCGGCTGCTATCCAATGTTGGGTGGGGCAAGGCGACCCCGGCACACTCGACCAGGTAGTCAGTTTGATCGAGCGCTACTCGGCCACTCAAGACTTTATTCGAGACTCCGCCCCCTCTCGGCTGTCACGCCGAACCCTGCCAACCCCGGAATCGGGAAAGGGGTCGCGTCCCTCTGCTGGGGACAGTCAGCACCGTACCCGTGCTGAAGGGGAACCCCGGAGTGAGAGTGGCAGGAGACCGGTTCCCTCCCAGACTGTCATAAGACCTAACAGTACCTCCACCCTTAGGTGCTGGTGGTGTCAGGGACCGGGACATGTGATGGCTAATTGTCCCCTGACTACGGAACCCATGGACTGCGGATATAGCCGCCGGGTCTCAATGTATGCCCAGACCGTCTGCACAGCAAACCTCGACCCCCAGGACACTGAACTCCAACTATGCCAGGTACTGGTTAATGGGTACCCTATGGAGGCTCTCCTGGACTCAGGGAGCCTCGTGACTCTGGTACATGGGTCACTGGTGGCAGGAGACAACCCCAGCGGACGGCAGGTCGTGGGTTGTATGTATCCATGGTGACCTCCGAGACTATCCAACTACGGAGGTAGTTTTGTCCACGCCATGTGGAGACATAAAACATGTGGTGGGAGTGGTAAAAAATCTTCCCTATGGGTCTGTGTTGGGAAGAGACTTGCCCCTGTTCTGGACTCTATGGAAAAACAAAATCCATTCTCCCCTGGTAAGATGTATTACAGATGCTGTACCTGACGAACCTGCCGTAGGGGTGTCCCATATAGGGATAGAGTGTGACCCCGATAGGTTTCCCTTAGAGGTGCTGGCAAGAGAGGTGGAGGAGACCGCATCGATTCCCGAGCTGAAAGTGTCCAGGGCCACGTTTGGGACAGCTCAGCTACAAGATCCCACTCTGACTCAGGCGCGGGAAAGGGTGCTAGAGGTAAACGGCGTAGCCCAACAGCCCAATGCAGATACGGTATTCCCACGCATGGTAGTCAGTGGAGAGTTGCTTTATAGGGTAGATAAAATCAGGGACGAGGTTGTGGAACAGTTGGTAGCACCTCAGTCGTATCGTAGGGTGATTCTAGATTTGGCACACTCACACTTGCTGGGGGGCCACTTAGGGGAAAAAAAAACCTCTAGAACGTATCTTGCAGCGGTTCTTTTGGCCGGGAGTTTACGCGGAGGTCAAAAGGTACTGCGAATCCTGCCCCGAATGTCAGTTGACCTCACCCACTGCAAGTTTCCGTAGTCCATTGGTACCCCTGCCAATAATAGAGGTACCTTTTGAACGGATTGCAATGGATTTGGTAGGGCCCATTGTAAAATCCGCCCGTGGCCACCAACACATACTGGTGGTCGTCGACTATGCCACCCGGTACCCGGAGGCTATACCACTACGCCACACCTCGGCAAAACTTATTGCCCGAGAACTGTTTGCCATGTTCTGTCGCCTGGGACTACCTAAGGAGATCCTGACGGATCAGGGGACCCCCTTTATGTCCAAGGTGACAAGAGAACTGTGCAAACTGCTAAAAATTAAACAATTGCGCACCTCGATGTACCACCCTCAAACCGACGGGTTAGTAGAACGGTTCAATAGAACCCTCAAGTCCATGTTAAAAAAGGTGATTTCTAAGGATGGAAGGGATTGGGACATGTTGCTACCCTATTTGATGTTCGCTGTCCGTGAGGTACCCCAGGCTTCCACAGGGTTCTCTCCCTTTGAGTTATTGTATGGCAGACACCCTAGGGGTCTGTTGGACGTAGCCAAAGAGACATGGGAACAAGAGCCGACTCCACATAAGAGTATAATTGAACACGTGGCTAGTATGCAGGACCGGATCGCGGCGGTCATGCCCATCGTGAAAGAACATCTGTTAGATGCCCAGGCAACCCAGAGGCGCACATATAATAAAAGAGCCAGAGTCAGGTCTTTTAACAAGGGCGATCGGGTATTAGTACTGGTACCCACAGCCGAGAGTAAGCTCATGGCCAAGTGGCAAGGGCCATATGAGATTCGAGAAAAGGTGGGGGAGGTAAATTACCGGGTGTACCAGCCCGGAAGGAGGAAACCTGAGCAGATTTACCATATAAACCTGCTAAAACCTTGGAAAGATCGAGAGTGTTTAGTTACAGACATCACCCCGGGCATATCACCAGAGAGTTCTCTACCTTCAGCCAGGAAAGCATCCAAGGGGGAGGTCAGGATAAGTGATGCCCTCACTAAACAGCAGCGACGGGAGGCTCGCTCCCTGGTGCAAAACAATACCGACGTGTTCTCAGAGCTACCAGGTAGGACTACGGTTATCCAACATGACATTGTCACCGAACCTGGGGTAAGGGTGCGAATAAGACCGTACCGGGTGCCCGAAGCCCGGAGGCAAGCAATTTCGGCTGAGGTAAAACAAATGCTTCAGTTAGGCGTCATAGAGGAATCCACGGAGTGAGTGGGCTAGCCCCATTGTACTGATTCCAAAGCCAGACGGATCATTACGCTTCTGTAATGATTTCCGAAAATTGAATGAAGTGTCAAAGTTCGACCTTTATCCAATGCCCGGGTGGACGAGCTGATTGAGAGACTGGGGCAGGCCCAGTACTTTACCACGCTCGATCTCACCAAGGGTTATTGGCAGGTACCTCTCACAGATTCGGCGAAGGAGAAGACCGCCTTCGTAACTCCGGAGGGTCTATTTCACTATGTGGTCTTACCTTTTGGGTTACATGGGGCCCCGGCTACATTTCAGAGATTGATGGACATAGTGCTCAAGCCTCATCAGGAATACGCGTCCGCGTATCTAGATGATATCATCATATTTAGCACCGACTGGCAAAGCATCTAACACATATACAAGCGGTGCTGGATTCTCTCAGAGCCGCGGGGTTAACGGCAAACCCAAAAAAATGTGCGATAGGGCTGGAGGAAGCTCGATATTTGGGGTATTGTTGTGAATGGACTTGAAATGAGTTCTGAGCAGAGGCTCCCTCTGGTGGTTACAAGCGGTACTGGACTGTCCAGTGAAGATTGTGAGGATTGGGAATCAGGTGTTACTGACTGGTCTTATATAAGGGAGTCACCTTCCCATCAGGGTTGCCGGTGATCAATTGTTCTGGTCTCAATCCTTGATTCCTGTTTCCTTTGTAGCCTGCTGTGTCGTGTCTGCATCTCCTGCTAACAGATAAGACATTTTCTTCTTTTTGTTTTTTGTGCTTGATTTTTGCATTTTGTCCTGCACTTCTGTGGGGGCCTTCAGGGTCCCCTCCGGGGGCTTTTGCCCTCTCAGTTTAGTTCAGCCACTGATGTTTGTACATTTGCTTTTTCCAGTTTTTTCAGTGGCTGCTGTTTTGATTTTGTTACACCAGAGAACTAATTTAGGTGGTAGAGGTCGTGTGATCTCAGGTGTTTTTGAAATTAGTAGAGTTGGTGCTTTTCAGGGTTTTTTGGGATTGCAGTAAGTGCCCTTCCTATCCTTTTCTATTTAGGTAGTTTGGGCCCCAACGTTTGCTCATACTATTTTCTGTCTGTGTCAGTATTTCTTCTTGTCTAACCGCCATTACATGTTTGGGGGCTTTCTATGTTCTTTGGGGATCTGCTCCGGGGCAGATAGCTTTCCTCTTTCTATCTTTAGGTGTAGTTAGTTTCTCAGGCTGTGACGAGGCGTCTAGGACCAACGTAGGAACGCTCCACGGCTGCCTCTAGTTGTGGTGGTTAGTCAGGGTACTGCAATCTCATAGATTCCAACTGCTCTGGTGTATTGCCTTTTTTACCTGCACTCCTCAGCTACCGAAACATAACAGTATCACCGGCCTAAAAATTGAAAATTGTATGGTACTCACAGAAGGGAAAAATATTGTGAAAAAAAAAAAAAAAAAGTTGTCAGAGTTGTCAGAGATATTTTTCTGTTTGTTGCATTTTTTTTTTTTCCCTCTGTATCTCTGGGTGCTGGGGAGGATTTTTTCTCTCAATGGAGTTTGCACAGTTGTCTGGCCGTGTGGATCAGCTTGCCACTGAGGTTCGGAGTATTGCTACCTATCTTGCTAGGTTGCCTGTTGTGGAACCTAGGATTCCCATGCCAGATTTGTTTTTGGGGGATCGAGCCAAGTTTCTGAATTTCAAAAATAATTGTAAATTGTTTTTTGCCTTAAAATCTAAGTCCTCAGGGAACGCAGCGCAGCAGGTTCAAATTGTCATCTCTCTCCTGCGCGGCGATCCTCAGGATTGGGCTTTTTCCCTGACACCTGGGGCCCCTGTTTTGAGTGATGTTGATGCATTTTTTCAGGCCTTGGGGTTATTGTACGATGAGCCTAATGTCACTGATCAAGCTGAAAAAGCCTTGTTGGCATTAAATCAGGGGCTTGATGACGCTGAGTTATACTGTCAGAGATTCCGTAGGTGGGCAGTCCTGACCAAATGGAATGACGACGCTTTGGCAGCCCTTTTTCGGAAGGGTCTGTCAGATAATGTAAAGAATGTTATGGTGGGATTCCCTGTCCCTCTGGTCTCAATGATTCTATGTCATTAGCGATTCAAATTGACAGACGTTTGCGTGAGCGGAGAAGTATGCGTGGAATAGTGTTGCCTTGTGAACCTGCTTCTGAATCCATGCAGTGTGATAGAGTGGTTTCTGGGGCACAGCGTCATGAGTTTCGAAAGCGCAATGGGTTATGTTTCTACTGTGGTGATGCCTCTCATGCTATTTCAGTCTGCCCTAAGCGGGGAAGACGTTTTGCACGCTCAGTTGTCTTGGGTAGTGTTCAGACTAAGTTTTTATTAACTGTTACTCTGATATGCTCTCTGTCCTCATTTTCTGCTCAGGCTTTCGTTGATTCGGGAGCAGCTATTAACCTGATGGATTTTGATTTTGCTAAACGTTGTGGGTTTCCCTTGATACCCCTACGGAAGTCTATTCCCCTACTGGGGATCGATTCTACCCCTTTGGCTGAGAATAAACCTCAGTTCTCTACTCAGGTGATAATGAGGGTTGAACCTGATCATCAGGAGAGCTGCAAATTTTTGGTTCTGTATAATCTGCATGACATTATCGTACTGGGTTTCCCTTGGTTACAGTCTCATAATCCTGTTTTGGATTGGAAATCTGTGTCTGTAACCAGTTGGGGCTGCCAATGTGTTAATACCAACACTCCAGTTTTTTCTGCCTCCCCCAGGCTCAGGATGTTCCTGACTTTTTGATTGATTTTTCTGATGTGTTTAGCGAAAGTAAATCTGCATCCTTGCCTCCCCATAGGAGCTATGACTGCGCTATTGAATTAGTGCCTGGTAGTAAATTCCCTAAAGGTCGCCTTTTTAACTTGTCTGTACCTGAACATGACGCTATGCGGTCTTATATCAAGGAGTCATTGGAGAAGGGTCATATCAGACCATCCTCTTACCCTTAGGTGCCGGTTTTTTTCTTTGTGGCCAAAAAGGATGGTTCATTAAGGCCGTGTATTGATTATCGTCTTTTGAACAATATTACTGTGAAATATCAATATCCGTTACCCTTGATTTCTGACCTGTTTTCCAGGGTGAAAAACGCTACTTGGTTTACCAAGCTTGACCTCAGGGGGGCATATAACCTTATTCGCATTAAGCACGGGGATGAATGGAAGACGGCATTCAATACCTCTGAGGGGCATTTTGAGTACCTTGTGATGCCCTTTGGGCTCACTAATGCTCCTTCTGTCTTCCAGTCCTTCATGAATGACATTTTCAGGGATTTTGTGGATAAATTTCTGATTGTTTATTTGGATGATATCTTGATTTTTTCCAATGACTGGGACTCTCATGTGAAACATGTTCGAACTGTATTCCAGATTTTGAGAGAGAATGCTCTGTATGTGAAGGGATCAAAGTGTCTTTTTGGCGTACAGAGGATCTCATTTTTGGGATTCATTTTGTCCCCATCTGTTATTGAAATGGACCCGGTCAAGGTTCAGGCCATCTGTGATTGGGTCCAACCTACTTCATTAAAGGCTCTTCAAAGATTTTTGGGTTTTGCCAATTTTTATCGTAAATTTATTGGTAATTTCTCGGTTATTGTTAAACCATTAACTGATTTGACCAAAAAGGGTTCTGATGTGGTGAATTGGCCTCCTGAGGCAGTCTCTGCATTTCAGGAACTTAAGCAGAGATTCACTTCTGCTCCTGTTCTACGGCAGCCTGATGTTTCTCTGCCATTTCAGGTGGAGGTTGATGCCTCTGAAATTGGGGCAGGTGCCGTTTCGACCCAAAGAGATCCAGAGACCTCTAAAAGTAACCCTTGTGCCTTTTTCTCTCGAAAATTTTCTCCTACTGAACGTAATTATGACGTGGGTAATCGGGAGTTATTGGCCATGAAGTGGGCTTTTGAAGAATGGAGACATTGGCTGGAGGGAGCCAAACATCAGGTGGTGGTCCTTACGGACCATAAGAATCTGGTTTATCTGGAATCTGCCAAGCGACTTAATCCTAGACAGGCCAGGTGGGCCTTGTTTTTCACACGTTTTAATTTTGTGGTTTCCTTTCTTCCTGGCACTAAGAATGTTAAGGCGGATGCCCTCTCGAGGAGTTTCCTTGCGGACTCTCCTGAGTTATCTGATCCTTCTGTTATTTTGAAAGAAGGTGTAGTTCTTTCCGCCATCTCGCCCAATTTGAGACTGGCTCTGGAGGGGTGTCAGGAGGATAGGCCCGAGCGCTGCCCTGTTGGGAAATTGTTTGTCCCGGACCAGTGGAAAAAGAGTGTGATGTCTGAGATTCATTGTTCCGCGTTGGCCGGTCATCCCGGAATTTTTGGTACCAGAGACTTGGTTAGTCGGTCCTTTTGGTGGCCTACCTTGTCTCGTGATGTCAGGGAATTTGTGCAGTCCTGCGGGACTTGCTCTCGCTCCAAGCCTTGCTCTCGCTCTAGTGGTTTGTTGATGCCATTGCCTGTGCCCAAGAGACCATGGACCCATATCTCTATGGATTTCATTTCCAACCTCCCTGTTTCTCAGAGAATGACCGTCATCTGGGTGATTTGTGATAGGTTTTCCAAGATGATACATCTTGTGCCATTACCTAAGTTGCCTTCCTCCTCTGAATTGGTGCCTTTGTTCCTTCAGCACGTGGTTCGTTTACACGGCATTCCTGAGAACATTGTGTCTGACAGAGGAGTCCAGTTTGTTTCCAGATTTTGGAGGACCTTTTGTTCTAAACTTGGTGTTCAATTGTCTTTCTCCTCGGTGTTTCATCCTCAGACCAATGGTCAAACTGAGAGAACAAACCAGACATTGGAGACTTATCTAAGATGCTTTGTGTCTGCTGATCAGGATGACTGGGTCTCTTTTTTGCCTTTGGCTGAGTTTGCTCTTAATAATAGGGCTAGCTCTGCCACTTTGATGTCTCCATTTTTCTGTAATTCTGGGTTTCACCCTCGATTTTCTTCAGGACAGACGGAGGCTTCTGTCTGTCCAGGTGTTGACTCTGTTGTGGAGCGAATGCAACAGATTTGGGACCAGGTAGTGGAGAGGTTGTCCCTCTCTCAGGAGAGGGCCCAGCGGTTTGCTAACCGGCATAGGACTGATGGTCCTCGGATTAAAGTGGGGGACTTGGTCTGGTTGTCCTCAAAAAATATTCCTATGAGAGTGGCATCTCCTAAATTTAAGCCTAGGTTCATTGGACCTTATAAGATCATGGAGATTCTTAATCCTGTTTCTTTTCGTTTGCTTCTTCCAGGGACATTTAAGATCCATAACGTGTTCCACAAGTCCTTGTTGAAGAGGTTTGTTGAGCCAGTGGTTCCTACTGCTTTGCCTCCTGACCCTGTTCTGGTTGAGGGCAATATGGAGTTTGTGGTTGAGAAAATATTGAATTCTCGTTTTTCTAGACGGAAACTCCAGTATTTGGTTAAGTGGAGAGGTTATGGTCAGGAGGACAATTCTTGGGTGTTTGCTTCGGACATCCATGCTAGGAGACTCATCCGTGCTTATCATAGAACTCATCCTGACCGACCTGGTTGCTCAAGTGAGGGTTCGGTGACCCTCCTCAAGGGGGGGGTACTGTTGTGAATGGACTTGAAATGAGTTCTGAGCAGAGGCTCCCTCTGGTGGTTACAAGCGGTACTGGACTGTCCAGTGAAGATTGTGAGGATTGGGAATCAGGTGTTACTAACTGGTCTTATATAGGGGAGTCGCCTTCCCATCAGGGTTGCCGGTGATCAATTGTTCTGGTCTCAATCCTTGATTCCTGTTTCCTTTGTAGCCTGCTGTGTCGTGTCTGCATCTCCTGCTAACAGATAAGACATTTTCTTCTTTTTGTTTTTTGTGCTTGATTTTTGCATTTTGTCCTGCACTTCTGTGGGGGCCTTCAGGGTCCCCTCCGGGGGCTTTTGCCCTCTCAGTTTAGTTCAGCCACTGATGTTTGTACATTTGCTTTTTCCAGTTTTTTCAGTGGCTGCTGTTTTGATTTTGTTACACCAGAGAACTAATTTAGGTGGTAGAGGTCGTGTGATCTCAGGTGTTTTTGAAATTAGTAGAGTTGGTGCTTTTCAAGGTTTTTGGGATTGCAGTAAGTGCCCTTCCTATCCTTTTCTATTTAGGTAGTTTGGGCCCCAACGTTTGCTCATACTATTTTCTGTCTGTGTCAGTATTTCTTCTTGTCTAACCGCCATTACATGTTTGGGGGCTTTCTATGTTCTTTGGGGATCTGCTCCGGGGCAGATAGCTTTCCTCTTTCTATCTTTAGGTGTAGTTAGTTTCTCAGGCTGTGACGAGGCGTCTAGGACCAACGTAGGAATGCTCCACGGCTGCCTCTAGTTGTGGTGGTTAGTCAGGGTACTGCAATCTCATAGATTCCAACTGCTCTGGTGTATTGCCTTTTTTACCTGCACTCCTCAGCTACCGAAACATAACAGGGTATGTGATAGGCCGAGGAGCTATCAAGCCCCAAATCAGTAAAATTGAGGCCATATAAAAAACTGGCCTAAACCATCGAGTACAAAACAGGTGAGGGCGTTCCTTGGCATCCTTGGGTATTACCGCCGGTTTATACCTAATTTTGCCGGGCGAACGGCGGCCCTAACCGATCTCTTGAAAGGAAAGAAAACGGTAATGGTTCGGTGGAACCCTCAGGCAGAAGAAGCCTTCCAATCCATGAAGTTGGCCCTGTGTGGACAGCCGGTCCTCATCAGCCCCAACTTCAATGAAACCTTCATTGTACAGACAGATGCCTCGGAGGTAGGACTAGGGGCGGTGTTGTCACAAAAAGTGAATGGTGTAGAGCACCCGGTCACCTACTTGAGTAGAAAACTGGTCCCGGCGGACAAAAACTATAGCGTAGTAGAGAAGGAGTGTTTGGCTATTAAGTGGGCCTTGGAATCACTACGTTATTATTTACTCGGGCGTCAGTTCCGCTTGATGACGGACCACTCACCCTTGGTATGGATGAGGAATGCAAAAGAGAGGAATGCGCGAGTCACCAGGTGGTTCCTGTCACTGCAAAATTTCAGTTTCTCTGTAGAACATCGCCCTGGGAAGGTGCAAGCAAACGCGGATGCCCTGTCCCGGGCACCCTGTATGGGGCAAATGTTCAACCCCACAAGTTTGAACAGAGGGGGGGGATATGTGAGGCAGTGACCGGGATCGTTTACGAGGGACGTTATATTTCCCCCAGAATGTGTACAGAGACCTATTAAAGCCATTGCAGTGCATTGCAGTCACACACACAGCTGCGGCTGCAATGCAGGAATGAAGGTGAGCAATGACCTAGTCAGACTACCTGGCTAAGGCAGATTAAGTAAAATCCGGCAGGGCCTTCATTTCTTGGAGGAGGTCACAGGAGGCAGTGGGGCGGCCTCCTCCCTCCAACCCGGGTTTTCCAGTGGCTTTTGCCACAGGTCTTTAAAACTCCTGCACTAAAGATTAGTGTGGTTCTATGTTGGGATCCTGCAAGGAGCATAGCAGGAAAGCTCCACAGGACTGTGTGTAGCTGAACCCAGGCCTGGGACGACTCTGCACCTGTCAGGCTCTGTTCGGCCCGGCGCGGCCGTTGTCCCCGGCAACCAGTGTTTATGGACTGATGTTAACCCGGCTGCGTACCGGAGGACTTTTCCTGTTTTACCCATGAGTTGCTGAATAAAAGCTGTTTACTTTGGACTTGCTTGGGTCACTGCCTCAGTTACTGCACGGTGTGAACACCGCCGTCTTACAATTGTTAAAGAGGTATAGGTAATATGTCTTATGTTTGCCATAGTCTAGACTGGGTCGTGAACAGGACAACTGGTTAATACCCAAGAAAAATAGGTGAAGAATATGGTTTTGTGGAAAGATGACAGAGGTCGAGACCTAAGCTTGCTAAATGACAGAAGCTGCAGACTGCAATTTGCAAGTTAATTTCTATCATTAAATAAAATAGTGTAGTTTTTGCAATTGTTTTATACATGTCTGATAAGGAAAGGTGGCAGAGTAGGGTTGTTATTATTATTATTATTTATTTATATAGCGCCATTAATTCCATGGTGCTGTACATGAGAAGGGGTTACATTACAAAGTTAAAGATATCGTTTACAGTAAACAAATTTACAATGACAGACTGGTACAGATGGGAGAGGACCCTGTCCTTGCAGACTTACATTCTGCGGGATAATGGGGAAGAAACAGAAGGTCGGAGGTGCGGCAGCTCTGGTGGTGGTGGCGGCGAGGCGGCAGCTCTGGTGGTGGCGGCGTGGCAGCAGCTAAGGTGGTGGCGGCGGGACGGCAGCTCGGGTGGTAGCAGCGAGGCGGAAGCTCGGGTGGTGGCAGCGAGGCTGAATGGTTATTGCAGGCTGTAGGCTTTCCTGAAGAGATGGGTTTTCAGGTTCCGTCTGAAGGATCCCAGGGTGGTGGATAATCGGACATGTTGAGGCGTGGAATTCCAGAGGATGGGGAATATTCAGGAGAAATCTTGGAGGCGGTTGTGTGAGGAACGAATAAGTGTGGAGGATAGTAGGAGGTCTTGGGAGGATCGAAGATTACGTGAAGTAAAGATATTGGGAGATTAGTTCAGAGATATAGGGAGGAGACAGGTTGTGGACGGCTTTGTAGGTCAGTGTTAGTAGTTTGAACTGGATTCGTTGGTGAATTGGGATCCAGAGGAGGGATTTGCAGAGGGGAGAAGCAGGGGAGTAGCGAGGGGAGAGGTGGATTAGTCGGGCAGCAGAGTTGATGACAGACTGAAGTGGTGCAAGAGAGTTGACGGGGAGGCCACAGAGGAGGATGTTGCAGTAATCAAGGCGGGAGATGATGAGGGCATGCACAAGAGTTTTAGTAGATTGAGGGCTGAGGAAGGGACGGATTCTGGAAATGTTTTTAAGTTGGAGGCTACAGGAGGTGGCAAGAGTTTGGATGTGTGGTTTGAAGGACAGGGCAGAGTCGAGAGTTATTCCGAGGCAGCGGATTTCAGGTGCGGGAGAGATCGTGATGCCATTTACCATAATAGATAGATCGTGTAGGGAAGATACGTGAAATGGAGGAAAGATGATGAGTTCGGTTTTGTCTACATTGAGTTTTAGGAAGCGAGAGGTGAAAAAGGAGGATATGGCTGATAGACACTCCGGGATTCTGGACAGCAGAGAGGTGACATCTGGGCCAGAGAGGTAGATCTGAGTATCGTCTGCATACAGGTGGTACTGGAAGCCATGGGACTTTATGAGTTGTCCTAGGCCAGTGTTTCTCAACTCCAGTCCTCAGGACCCACCAACAGGTCATGTTTTCAGGATTTCCTTAGTATTGCAAAGGTAATGGAATTAATGCTTGAGCAGGTGATAAAATTATCACCTGTGCAATACTAAGGAAATCCTGAAAACATGACCTGTTGGTGGGTCCTGAGGACTGGAGTTGAGAAACACTGTCCTAGGCCAAGGGTATAGATGGAAAAAAGTAGGGGCCCAGGACAGAGCCTTGAGGGACTCCAACAGAGAGAGGTCGGGATGAGGAGGTAGAGTGGGAGTGGAAGACGCTAAATGTGCGATCGGAAAGGTAAATGGCGATCCAGGACAGGGCAAGGTCTTTGATGCCATGGGAAGAAAGAATCTGTAGCAGTAGGCAGTGGTCGACTGTGTAAAGGCAGAGGACAGGTCAAGGAGGATGAGGATGGAGAACTGTCTGTTAGCTTTGGCTGTGAGTAAGTCATTAGTAATTTTGGTCAGGGCAGTTTCAGTGGAGTGGTGGGGGCGGAAGCCAGATTGGAGGTTGTCGAGGAGAGAGTTAGATGAGAGGTGGGAGGAAAGTTGAGCGTGGACATGCTGCTCAAGGAGTTTGGAAGCAAACGGGTTATGAAGCTTTGTGGTGGTAATTTCTTAAAGGAAATCTTTCCCCAGGTCTTTGCTACACCATCTATGAGCAGCCTGATATAGAGACAACAACTCTGATTCCAGTGATGTATCTATTACTGGGCTGCTTGCTACAGTTTTGAAAAATCACTGTTTACTCTGCAGCAGATCTACCAGTTCTCGGAATGCTGAGCTCTGTTTAACCCTCCCACACCACTGATTTACAGCTTTCGGTGTACACTATGCATAGCCAGAAAGCTGCTAATCAGTGGTGGGGGTAAATTTATACAAAACTCATGAATATGTAGCACTACATGGCAGCAAGTTTACTAGTCCTCTTGTGATAATCTGCTGCTGATAAAACACTTTTATATCAAAACTGCAGCAAGTAGCCCAGTAAGTGACATATTGATGGAATCAGGGTGTCTGTCTCTATCATGCTGCTCTCAGATTAGGTGTAAAAAAAGTTGATAGATTACTGTTAAACACCTCTCTAACTTCAGCTTCAATTTTGCTCTGTAATTTGCATGACAATTTATTTAAATACTTTTATGTCCAATGATGACAAAAGTATTCTCGGAGTGATACCTTTATTGGCTAACCAGAGAATAATATATGATTTCAAGCTTTCAGAGCACAGAGGCTCCTTCTTCAAGCGGGATTATAAATAAATTAATAAGACAAAAGGCACCAAATTGAAGAGATATTACAGCAGAACATTTGTTTCATGAGGTGGGAGGTGTGATGCCTCCTAAAGATAAGGCAAGGAGATCAAATTAGGCATTTTCTTACAAATGGAGAGGTAGTTATCTGGAGTCCATCTTGTGGAGGTGTGAATTGTATCCATGTAGTGAGTCATAAATCCGGGTGGTAAATTGTCAAAGAATTGAAAATATTTATCAGTTTGAATTCCCAAATTTTTCTGTCATCCTTAAATTGACCATTTAGTGTTAAGACCTTTAAGTCTGTCGTACAGTGTCCAGGTCCAGAGAAATGTTTTCCCACAGGCGTGTCCATTTCATTTTTCATTGTGTGTCTGTGTAAATTCATCCTTGTTTGTAGTTTTTGCATGGTTTCCCCAATATAGATAGCTCCAGGGCACCTTGTACATTGTATCATGTACACCACATTGGAGGATGAACATGAAAAGAAATCCATGACCTTATAGTCCTGATTTGTGTTTGGTACGCGGACTGTATTTGTGGGTAACATGTGGGTACAAGTTTTGCATTTTTTATTGTTACAGAGGAATGTGCCCGTCACTGATGGTGATGAGAGGACACTTCTGACAAGGAGATTCCTTAAGTTAGGGGCTGTTTGTAGGAGAGAAGTGGTATTTCTGGGATTATTATTTTAATTTGTGGTCTCTGTGGAATATGGGTTGGAGATCAACACCAATTTTCCTTAGGATTATCATGTGAGGGTTGTATGTGACCACAAGAGGATCTCTGGATTTGTTCATCTATTACCAGTGGATGGTATCCATGTTGTAGGAATGTATTCCTCAGTGATAGCAGGTGTAGTTCCCTGTCTTTACTGCCAGAACAGATCCGAATGTATCTCAGAACTTGACTGCAGATGATGGACTTTTTGGTGTGTCTTGGATGAAAGCTGTTCCATCTAAGATATGCCGGACGTCCTGTGGGCTTATGGTAAATTGATGTCTGTATGGCGTTGTCCTTGATGTATATGGTCGTGTCCAGAAAATGTATTTGGTACTTTGAGAAGTTGAGGGTAAACTTGATGGATGGGACTTGTTGAAGTTATTGTGGAAGGTATAGAGGCAATTTGCATAAGTTTTAAAACATTTCCTGATAATGTATTATGATTAAGCAAAACTTAGGTTCAATAAACAGGTAAAAGCTGACTTTTCCAGAAGATAGCTTTGGTCAAGGGCATCTACCAATGATAAAAACGTTACAGATATTATAATCGCTGTTCCCATTTGGACTCACAATCTACGTTTCCTATCAGTATGTCTTTGGAGTGTGCTAGGGATACGGAGAACCTACAGGAAAACCACGGGGAGAACATACAAACTCCTCACAGATGTTGTCCTTGATGTTATTTGAACCCAGGACCCCAGCGCTGCAAATCAACAGTGCTAACCACTGAGCCACCATACAACATGGAGAGCGGGGAGTTAGAAGCGAGTCACACACTCTGGCAATGGCATTTCTCCTCTTGAGAACAAAAAGTCCTGACATGTTGAAATCCAGCTGCCCAACCCTTTTCTGATTTTTTTTCCCATAACATTAATCACATTATATAGTTGGTCACTCATGACAAAGAGGCTTTGTTTTGCCTAAATTAATTTAATGTGTATGCCCAGGTTAAAATGTTTCTTGACTCTATGCTGTATTGTTGGAGGCAATGTCATCTCCAGATTTTGAATACTAGTAGTCATGCATAAGAACTTTGTCTATCTGGTAATTTTACTTTTGCAAATGGCCCAGCAGAGTGTACATCTTCCACCAATCTCAGGTCAATGAGCTCTCCTGACTTGTTTTTCTGGTGTTGGGTAGATGTTTATTAGAAAAAAATCTTTAAGTCAGTTGATCTTTAGTTGGCAACAATATGTCAGCGGCTCCTCTACTAGTCACTCGGCTGATAGACAGATAATATGTGTGATGTTTAGACAGGACAGACAGTATCTGTAGTTGTACATACCTTTACAACTAGGCAATCAAGTAAATAGAGAGTAAGCACTGTATGCGGGGTACAGAATACCATTATTTTCCAATAACCTCACTTTCACAGCATGTCCTCGCAGGAAAATTATAGCTGAAAGGTTTTAAAAATAGGATGAGTGCAGAAATATGTCCTTATCTAAACCTCTTTTATCACCGCAGTTACCATGCATTGAGTGGCTTGCTTTTTTACAGTACAGGAAAATGTATTTTATTCTATTTGTTTTAATGTAATTTTTATAGTACATTTCAATTAGTCCTTTCAGAAGCTTAGATGATAATTGATCAACAGAAATGGGAAAAGTTATCACTAGTGCATTAACAATATGAAAAGCTATCCAGGCTAAAAAGAGGTGAAACATGATGACAATATTTCATACCATATTTACTAAAGCTGGCAAACAAAATCCTGTACCAGATGTATATTGTTCTGTGCAAAATGTTTGGGCAGGTGTGGAAAAAATGCTGCAAAGTAAAAATGCTTTCAAATATTGAAGTGTCAATAGTTTATTTTTATTAATTAACAAAGTGCAAAATGAATGAAAAAAAGAGAAATCTAAATGAAAGAGACAGAAGGATTTGCGCAAGCCTACATGTACAGAAAGAAGATCTGTGGTTAGTTCTCAAGATGTTTGGAACAACCTCCCTGCCGAGCTCCATCAAAAACTCTGTTCAAGTGTACCTAGAAGAATTGATGCTTTGATGTTGTTTTGAAGGCATAGGGTGGTCATAACAAATGTTGATTTGATTTAGATTACTTTTTTGTTCATTCACTTTGTATTTTGTTAATAAAAAAATATATAGTAACGTTTCTATTATTGAAAGCATTTTGACTCTGCAGCATTTTATGCACACCTGCGAAAAACGTTTGCACCGTACTGTGTATATATACATATATACAGTGCTGTACAAAGTTTTAGTCAATTGTTGAAAGAATGCTGCAGTGTAAGAATGCTTTAAAAAATAGAAGTGTTGATAATTTGCATTTTGTTAATTGATAAAAATAAAGTGAATGAACAAAAGAGAAATCTAAATCAAATCAACATTTGGTCTGACCAACATTCACCTTTAAAACGGCATCAAAGCATCAATTCCTCAAGGTACACCACAGTTTTTGAGGGAATTCAGCTAGAAGATTGTTCCAAACATCTTGGAGAACTAGATCTTCTTGCGTCTACCCTTTCATGTAATCCCTGACAGACTCAATCATGTTGAGATAAGGGCTCTGTGTTGGCCATATACTCACTTCCAGGACTGTTCTTTATGCTGAAGATACTTCTTGATAACATTAGCTGTATGTCTTGGGTTAATGTTTTACTGTAGTATAAATTTGGTGTCAGTCAGATGGCTCCCTGATGGTATTGCCTGATAAATATCTGCCTGTATTTGTCAGCATAGAAGACACCATTTATCCTCATCAAATACCCAGTGCCATTTGCTGAAATGCAGTCCCAAACTTTCAGGGACTTCCACCATACTTCACTGTTGCCTCATTAGACACTCAATATTGTGCCGCTATCCCACCCTTTGGTAAACAAAATGCCTTCTGTGACAGCCAAATATTTCAAATTTTGACTCATCAATTCAGAGAACTAGCTGCAATTTCTCTGCATATGTTTTAGTACAAAGTTGTGTCAATTAGCATTGTTTACATCTAGAATGGTTTTTGGCCACAATTCTTTCATAAAGACCACTTTTGATCAGACTTCTCCAAACAGTAGATGTGTATAACTGGGTCCCTCTGGTGGCTACCAGTTGTGAGCAGATGGCCCTGATGGACAGCTTTTGTTTTTGAGGAGAAGTAAGCATGATGTGTCTTTCGTCTGCTACACTATGTTTCTTTGGCTGACCACTCAGCATTGCTCATTTTTTGGTGTCCTAAATTATAAGAAATACAGGCAGATACTTATCCATCATGTAATACCATCAGGGAGGCAACTTATTGGCTCCAAACTTACAGTCAATGTCAATAAAAACTATAGTCAGCATAAAAAAGAGCAAGGAGTCCTGAACGTGTAGATATGGCCCGGACTGAGCCCTGATCTCAACATCATGTGTAATGGATTGTATGAAGAGATAGAATAATTTGAGCAAGTCTACATCCACAGAAGATCTGTGGTTAGTTTTCCAAGATGTTTGTAGCTGCCTTCCTGTCGAGTTCCTTCAAAACTGTGTGCAAGTGTACTTAAAAGAAGTGATGCTATTTTGCAGGCAAAAGGTGATCACACCAAATTTCTCTATTTTTTTGTTGTTCATTTTGTATCTTCTTAATTGGTTAATAAATATACTTTTAACACTTCTATTTTTGAAAGTGTTCTTAATTTGTAGTATATTACACCAGCCTAAAACGTTTGCACAGTACTGTATATTTTTTTACAAATATGGATTTTACAATACAAATAACCCCACTATTTGTTCATTGTTACTCCATAAACTATCGACTTTTATATATATGATGATTAACCCCTTTGTACCATATGACGTACTGTCCCGTCCATGTGACCTGGGCCTTAAGTCCCAGTGACGGTATAGTACATCATAGTTGATCGGCCGCGCTCACGGGGGGAGCACGGTCTACCGCGGACGGGTGTCAGCTGATTTTCACAGCTGACACCCGGCACTAAGTGCCAGGAGTGGTCACAGACCGCTCCTGGCACCTTAACCCCTGGCACACTGCGATCAAACATGATCACAGTGTTCTGGCGGCTGCAGAGGGGCTGACAGCCCCTCTGCTTTTGGATCGGAGACCCCGCGGCATGCCATGGCGTCCCGATCGCTGCCATGGAGACCCGATGTCGTCACGACAGCATCCAGGTCTCCAGGCCTGAGGGACTTCCTGTCATGCGCATTGATGACCAGGAAGTCTCTCAGGTCAGTGCAATAGCAGCTGCAGTGCTGACAGCTTCTATAACATGCAGATCTGCATGCTATAGAAGCGATCAGCCTTCACAAAATGAGTGTCCCATAGTGGGACAAAGTGTAAAACTAAGAATTAAATAAAAAAATTTTTTATATAATTGTAAAAATATTTTAAAAAATAATAATAAAAAATCAATATTTATTCCAGCAATAAATATTTTAATTAAAAAAATCTAAATAAAAGTACACATATTTGGTATCACCGCGTCCGTAACGACCCGCCCTATAAAACTGTCCCACTAGTTAACCCCTTTAGTGAACACCATAAAAAAAGGCAAAAAAAATGCTTTATCATCATACCACCAAGCAAAAAGTGGAATAACACACAATCAAAAAAACGGATATAAATAAATGTGGTACCGCTGAAAATGTCATCTTTTCCTGCAAAAAATAAGCTGCCATACAGCGTCATCAGCGAAAAAATAAAAGTTATAGCTCTCAGAATGAAGCGATGCAAAAATAATTATTTTTTCTATAAAATAGTTTTTATTGTATACAAGCGCCAAAACATAAAAAAATATAAAATGAGGTATCGCTGTAATCGTACTGACCCGAAGAATAAGACTGCCTTATCAATTTTACCACATGCGGAACTGTATAAACGCCCCCCCCTAAAGAAATTCATGAATTGCTGGTTTTTGTTCATTCTGTCTCCCAAAAATCAGAATAAAAAGTGATCAAAAAATGTCATGTGACCGAAAATGGTATCAATAAAAACATCAACTCGTCCCGCAAAGAACAAGACCTCACATGACTCTATGGGCCAAAATATGGAAAAATTATAGCTCTCAAAATGTGGTGATGCAAAAACTATTTTTTGCAATGAAAAGCGTCTTTTAGTATGTGACAGCTGCCAAACATAAAAACCCACTATAAAAAAAATGCTATAATAGTAAATCAAACTCCTCTTTATCACTCCCTTAGTAAGGGAAAAATAATAAAATAAAAAAAGTATTTATTTCCATTTTCCCATTAGAGTAAGGGTTAGGCTTGGGGCTAAAGTTAGGGTTGGAGCTAAAGTTAGGGTTACGGTTGGGGCTAAAGTTAGGGTTGGGGCTAAAGTTAGGGTTAAGGTTGGGGTTAAAGTTAGAGTTAGGGTTAGGGTTGAGGTTGGGGCTAGAGTTGGGGTTATGGTTGGGATTAGGGTTAGGGTTGGGATTATGGTTAGGGGTGTGTTAGGGTTAGGTTTGTGGTTAGGGTTATGGTTAGGGTTTGGAGTTGGGTTAGGTGGTGTGGTTAGGGTTTAGGGTTATGGTTAGGGTTGAGATTAGGGTTAGGGGTGTGTTAGGGTTAGGGGTGTGTTAGGGTTGGGGTTAGGGGTGTGTTGAGGTTAGGGTTAAAGTTAGAATTGGGGGATTTCCACTGTTTAGGCACATCAGGGGCTCTCCAAACGCGACATGGCATCCGATCTCAATTTCAGCCAATTTTGGTTTGAAAATGTCAAATGGCGCTCCTTCCCTTCCAAGCTCTGCTGTGCGCCCAAACAGTGGTTCCCCCCCACATATGGGGTATCAGCATACTCAGGACAAGTTGGACAACAACTTTTGGGGTCCAATTTCTCCTCTTAACCTTGGGAAAATAAAAAATTGGGGACCAAAAGATCATGTTTGTGGCAAAAATATGATTTTTTTTCATAGCTCTACTTTATAAACTTGTGTGAAGCACTTGGGGGTTCAAAGTGCTCACCACACATCTAGATACGTTCCTTAGGGGGTCTAGTTTCCAAAATGGTGTCACTTCTGGGGTTTTCCACTGTTTAGGCACATCAGGGCTCTCCAAACGCAATATTGCGTCCAATCTCAATTCCACCCAATTTTGGTTTGAAAAAGTCAAACGGCGCTCCTTCCCTTCCGAGCTCTGCCGTGCGCCCAGTGGTTTTCCCCTACATATGGGATATCTGCGTACTCAGGAGAAATTGCACAACAACTTTTTCTGTCAATTTGCTCCTTTTACCCTTGTGAAAATAAAGAAATTGTTTGTAAAAGATAATTTTTGTGACTAAAAAGTTAAGTGTTCATTTTTTTCTTCTACATTCCAAAAATTCCTGTGAAGCAGCTGAAGGATTAATAAACTCCTTGAATGTGGTTTTGAGTACTTTGAGGGGTACAGTTTTTATAATGGTGTCACTTTTGGGTATTTTCTGCCATATAGACCCCTCAAAGTGACTTCAAATGTGAGGTGGTCCCTAAAAAATGGTTTTGTAAATTTTGTTGTAAAAATGAGAAATCGCTAGTCAACTTTTAACCCTTATAACTTCCTAAGAAAAAAAAAAATTGATTCCAAAATTGTACTGATGTAAAGTAGACATGTAGGAAATGTTATTTAGAAACTATTTTATGTGACATATTTATCTGTTTTAAGGGCAAAAAAATTCAGTTTTAAAATTGCGAAATTTTCAAAATTTTCGCCATATTTCCGTTTTTTTTCATAAACGCAAGTTATATCGAAGAAATTTTACCACTATCATGAAGTATAATATGTCACGAGAAAACAATCTCAGAATCGCCAAGATCCGTTGAAACGTTCCAGAGTTATAACCTCATAAAGGGACAGTGGTCAGAATTGTAAAAATTGGCCCGGTCATTAACATGCAAACAACCCTCGGGAGTAAAGGGGTTAATATTTTTCATCCTCACAAGATCACTTTGTGATTTTTTACTATTTTAAATGAAGCTTTAGAGGTTTTTCTTGTAGTTTATCTTTCTAAAATGTAATTTGTGATTTACAAAGTTTAAAGGTAAGAAAGAAATTGTTGAGAGATTGGATAAGCACGTCATCTTATGTGTGAGAGAACCTACGTTTAAGTGCTAAAATTGCTAATGAGCTGAAACTTTAGTGCAAATGATCTATGCTAAAATGAATCATAAGCGGTCAGCTATCCGTGCAAGGTCCAACTCATTTCTAACAAGACTTTTTTACAGCATCTATCTCTATGCTAACAGGAGACCATTGAACACTTTTCGATGATTAGGTTGCTCTGTTACCACTTTGGAGATATTTTGCCTAATATTGGCATCAAATTAGCTTTGGTTAGGAAGCTGGAAGTCATTCAAGTTACATCTTACAAGCATCACCTTCAGGAGTTATCTGCTGTGGATAGTCCAAACTTTTTAGGAAGGTCCCTAGCCAATACACAATTCACAGTATTCTTCTACTTGGCCCCCACCGATTTCAACAGGGTATATAAAAATAGAGTTTCTAAACCAGGTAACCCCTTTATGTTGCATCATTAACCATTGATGTGCACTATCATGGAACAAGCTCAGTGAGACATGTTCCTATGACATGACATGGGGGAATCATGTGATCAGTAACAATACTTTTCTGTATGTTACAAAATTTTAACTATGATCAGTTGGCATGAATGGGGGGCTTATTTGTCAAGAAAACTGTTCTATGATTTATGAGCTCAACATTGATTGGCTAATATTAATATATTCCAATTTCAACATTTTATAAAATAGAGAAGAAATGGTCTGGCACATAGTAGAGCTTCAAATACTTTATTGAAACATCTTTAAAAATATGGAATGGTGATAAAAGACGGTAGGGCTCCGCTTACTATTAGCAAACTTACAGGTCGTTCTTAGTCACAAGAGTCTGGCTTAGCCAGCTCACTTTAGTGAAGAGATCATAGTACCTGGATTGCGCTTACGGAAATGCAGAATCCTCGATGGTATAAAATAATGGTTTTATTAAACAATGCATTTCGGCACCAGAAGGACACCTATTTTCAAGGTAAAAACCCAAATGTGCAACCCAGTGAGCTTTAAAAAGGCTAAAATAATTGAAGACGTACATCAGGAAAGGAATCCTCCAGCAATGAGCATAAAACTTCATGTTTATTATAAAAACTTAAAAAGATGTATAGCTCAGCATGCAAGCCACATAGAGTCTAGAAATCTACGTTCTTCGGGTTATAGCCTTAGTCTTGCTATACCATGACTTACCTCTCATCGCTGGAGGATTCCTTTCCTGATGCATGTCTTGTTGCAGCCCTGACCAGGTAAGACAGCAGGGACAATGAATGGTGTGGTACATAGCCATAGAGTTACCTGGTAAAGCTGGTGAAGAATCAGTTGGTTGCATAAGGCAGCTAAGGAAGGAGTGATATGACACATAGTACATATGGTAAGAAATGGTTTAGCATATAAGATAGGTGGGATCGAGATGTTTGGCACATTCTAAGAGAACTGGTAAAGGAGTGGTTTGGTACATAAAAGTACTGGTAACATAGTGGTTTGGCACATAAGAAAACTGGTGAAGGAATAGTTTGGCACATAAGAGAACTGATTACATGAGTGTGTCACATCCTCCTGAGAAATCTGGGGTAGAAAGTTATTACGTATTATGAATTGCAGGTCATCTATTTAGCCTGTGTGTTTCTTGTCCCATATTAATATTAAATGAATTTAGTTTCCTTTGGTACTGAAAAGGTTAATGACCATTTCTATGCTGGTTATAAACATGCAGCTCCATCTCTCAGCTGCTCCTGATCTGGTCATTCCCTCTTTCAATAAAACTTGGCCAGGCTTTCTCTTCCTTGCCGGTGAAAGTTCTACTGCCTGGTTTTCTGGAGTTGCTGTGCTGAGCTGGAGATTGTTTGTTGCTGCTGGAGATTGGTGTATGGTGTTTTTAGGTGTACGCTTTTCTCCGTGTCCTATTTGGTTTGTAATTTCCTCCCTTTCCCTATATGCCTCTCTGCCCTAGAGTGTTTTTGTATGTTAGTGGCTTTTCTGTTATCCCTGTTATGTGTTGATACACTAACATTTCTGTCCAGTGCCTCCTGGGGGACGTGGTGGGGACAGCTTATTATAGGAGAACAGTGAGGCACGAGGCCCAAACCTCCTCACCTTCAGAGGTACCTTTGGGAACAGGGATAGTTAGGACCCAATCCTGAGGGACAGTGGAGAGCCCATCTCCCTATCTCACCTACAGTCACAGCATGACAGCTGGTGAAGGAGTGGTTTGGCACATAAGAGAACTGGTGAAGGAGTTGTTTGTCACACAAGAGAACCGGTGAAGGACTGGTTTGTTACATTAAAGAAAAGTGAAGGAATGGTCTGGTACATAAGAGTACTGGTGAAGGAATGGTTTGGCACATATGAGAACTGGTGAAGGAATGGTATGGCACTGGTGAAGGACTGGTTTGATACATAAAAGTACTGGTGAAGGAATGGTTTGGCACTTTAGAGAACTGGTTTGGCAAATAAAAAAGATTGTAAAAAAGTGTAGTTTAGCTTTTATGACAACTAGTAAGGATGGTCAGGTTTGTTAGTCGAGGTTCTGAGTTTCATTTTTTCTGTTGCAAAATGTAGGAACAGAAAAAAATAGAGCTCAGGCATGAAAATAAATTCTTCACATCACAAGCTCCCATTAATTATCATGGGATCTGTTGGTTTCTGATACAGGGTTTACCTTTTAAACGAACAAAAATTAGCACACCACATTATGCTTTTTCTTCCAGTAAAGATGAAAAAACATGCAAACAACCCTCTGAATGCAAGTGTGAACAAAGCATTTTATAGGAAAATTGGCCCATTGGACAACTTGGAAATGGCTGGTCCGATTCATATCAGAGTTGGTGAAGGAGAAGTCTCACACATAAGACAGACAGGGAAGGAGTGGACTCGCTTATATTTAAGTTTGAGTAGGTCTTCAAGAAGAAGAAATTTGGGCATGTGTGTAGCCCTGGTGTAAGGCACACGCAGTACCCTGGAGAGTGTGTGGCGAGACAGCAGTTTAATGCTAAATATTCATTCACTCGACATATACTAGACACACCCTTAGGGTAGTGGAGTTTACTCTTGAGGGAGTGGTCAAGGTATGTGTTAGAGTGATTTTGAGTCTAGTTCCTGTCTTCGGACAGTGAGGACGTGTGGAGTGAGTGTCTAGACTTCAGAGAGAGAAGACTTCTGGAGGGAGGAAGGAGTCTAGCCTGCTTTATCATCAGTTCATATCGTGGAGTCTGGTATAGGTGTTTGAATACACCTTAGTCTAGTCAGAGCTGTATCACCTCCTCAGCATACACTGAAGGAAAGGAGAAGTTTTAGTACAGAAAGCCTTCAGCATCCCTGTCTAAAGGACGGTATCAGGTTCAGAGACGTGCTCCTGCCTGTTGATAACTGAGCATCTGTAGCTAACTTTGAAGGAAGGAAAAGAAAGAAGTGACTGCTCGACCCTTGGCTAGTTTGAGTGCTTATGTTACCAGCGTGGACAAGGCGAAAGGCAAAGTGGATTTATTGGATTAGTGCTTACGGATTGAAGAAGTCCAGCACATTGCACCCGGTCACTGGGGACCGAAGGGTCACTGTTGTTTCAAGCACAGTGATAAGAAAACCAGGAATCTACCGGACCCTAGGTCGCGGCAGACAGCCCCTTATAGTCAGTACGTAACTGGGGTCAGGGGGAGTGAAGACTTTGGAGTTTCTGCAGGACAAAATAAGAATTCAGCTCCTTCACAGGAAGGCCCCTAACACAAAGCTGACTGGGCAGGTACAGCTATAGATTAGCTGGAGATTTTGAGGGAACTACGCTTCAGGCTGGTTGTACTCGTTGTATTGGAAGTAAAGGAGGCCCCTAACTTGTCCAGCTGCTGTCTCAAGATACACTCTCCTTGGATCAGCCTCCCTGGGACCTGCCTGAACATCTTACAAGTAAAGGTATGGAAAGACGATGACCGTGTGAGACTGTGTTCTTTATCTGCACCCGACTTCACAAATCCCATAGACTTTGAGGGACCAGTCCCACCTGTAGGGGACCCGACATCTAGCTGCCTCACCATTCCCTCAGAGATCCACAGCAGCGCTGGTACTAATTACCAGAATACTACAGGTGGCGTCACGAACTGTACATAAATCAATCCCCTGTAAATATATCCCCAACATACGCCAGACCGCCCGGGCCACAGACCGAGCCACAGCTACCTGTGACAAAATGCCCATAGACTTCTACGGGCTCGGCTCTGAGTACCCCATTGCCCTGGTAATCCACAATTGTGGTGGCGGGTCGACACAAACTTGGCGTCACGAACAGGATACGAAACTTGCAGCATTGCGAGCCCTGTGTGCCTGTGGAGTGTTTTGTGAAAAAGGACTGTTTGCACTTTTGGCGCCAAATACCGCCATTTTTGTCGCCATATTCGCGCCCTCAGGCGCTGGAGAAGAAGGTGGGCGTACCTTCGTGGGCGTCTACCCCCCAGTGGCGCGAAGAAAATGCCTGCCCTCTCAAAGTGCTATTACAACATGCGGTCCTGCCCTACAGCAAAGGAGGTCCGCCTCCTCTTCACCTTCCCTGCGAGGAGGAGGAGACGCAAACCCCACCTCCACGGAAGAGACCGGATGTCTCCGCAGAAAGAAGAAAGAATCTTCTGGAACATGATGGAGGCAGGACGTGTGCAGCCGAGCTGGGAAGCGGAGGAAGGCAGGCCCCGTGCCCCAGCCAAGCTGCCACCAACTCCGGAGTTATCCGTGATCCTGCACCTGCAACAGGCGTTGCTAGAGACAAGAGAAGAAAATGCACGCCTGAAAAAGATGGTCCAGCACCAACCTGGCTTTGAAGAAATTGAGAGACGCCGGCGTACCCTGGAACAGCGGAGGCTGTGGGACACGGTGATCTCTCCCCTCAACGAACCCCCACGATTCCAGATACCGAAGAGTCTGCTGCCTAAGGCGAAGGAGCAACCGGAGGCTGCCCCCGAAAGTACCGATCCCGATCCCACCGGTGAAGCGGTGGAAGCGAAGGAGGTTGAGGAGGTACAGCCAATCCCGGAACGCCCGCCCGGCCAAGAGGCCGCAGCAGATGATCGGTCCCCCGGCAGGGACACCGGAGGGGTCCTGTCCGTCACTACCAGATGTGGACTGGGACGAAATGGCGCGCCTGGATGACGTCGCTTATACCGCCCAGTGGGAACAGGAATGGCAGAGTCGTGAGGAGAAGAAGAAACGCCAGCAGGAGGAAGAGCGGGAAACTCAGAGGAACCGTCAGCGACAATATGCCGAGCTGATTGCCGACAAGGAGACTGTCCGTCGCGACAAAGGTACCTTACGGGAACCGCGGCGGCAGGGGTGTGTGACTGAGTTCCAGCTCCGGAAGGGCTGGGGCTTTATCCGTGAACCGGGCCTCTACCCAGCGGTCTTCGTCAGCAGGCGTGACGTAGAATCCCACCTGCCGCAAGGCCATCCCGGGAGGGACTTAGTAAATGGAGATATCGTCACATATACGCGGCACTGGGGAATGAAGGGATGGTATGCCCTTAACGTCACCGTCGTCCGTGATCCCGTCCCAGACGCAGGTACCGTCACCATTACCGCAGCGTCCCCGTTTCCAGCTCAAGCAGTAACCGGCCGTGCCCCAGCATCGCCCCCTGCAAAGTCATCGCAACTAGCGACCCAGAGTTCATCGCAAATTAAAGCCACCGCTACATCGCAACATGCGACCCAGTCGCAATCGCAATCCCTGACGCGGTCCATATCGCTAACTGTGATTGAGACGCAATCGGTGTCACGTGAAGAAAATGTATCCGTTGCGCCCCTAGAGGTTCGCACCAGAACTGTGGCGACCCAGACCCTGATCGCAGCACATGATTTGCTAGTCTTGGGATCTAGGGCCCATTGCGTTGTTCCAGCCCCCGGGTGGAAAAAGTAGTGGAAAGTGTATTTGCAGAAAATGAATAAGATAGTGAAGAATTGGTGAGATCCATATCGGGTCTACCAAAAGTAAAAAAAAGTTGAAATGTTTTGTAAAGTTTTGCACAATTTATATAGTGAATATATATATTTCTACTGTAGAATGCCCGGCTGGGTAAATGATAAATAGTAATCAGAAAAAGTTTTTGCACTTTCGTATTATGTGATATTATATAATATGTCTTTGGTTTTACATTGGACTTGGAGGTTAAGGACTATGCTAACCCAGAACTTACTTGTAAATAGTTGCGCTTCGGTGCTTTCTCTTGGTTTTACATAAACCAGTCACAACTTACCTCTGAAAACAAAACCCGTGTGGTGTGGCACTGAGTGAGGTCTGCAATCGGATGTCCTGCAGCCCACCCAGGACCCACGTTGAAGGTTTGGTGCGGGTCCTTCACAAGTATCTTGTATATTTATTGAATGCTATTTAATATTTGTATTTTTCTATAAAGTTTGCAACGTTCAAGATATTCTCACCTCCCGGATGGAAGATGTTATTGTTTGATGTTTATTGCATAAACAAAATGTCTCTTTTGTATTTTACAGCCCGGGAGTGCTGTCTTTTACCATGGGGGAATGTGTAGCCCTGGTGTAAGGCACACGCAGTACCCTGGAGAGTGTGTGGCGAGACAGCAGTTTAATGCTAAATATTCGTTCATCGACATATACTAGCCCACTCCCTTAGTATGAGTTCCTCTTGAGGGAGTGGTCAAGGTATGTTATGAGTGATTTTGAGTCTGTTCTGTTTCGACAGTAGGACTTTGAGTGGTGTCTAGACTTCAGAGAGAGAAGATTGGAGGGAGGAGAGCAGCTGCTTATCATCAGTATACGTGGAGTCTGTATAGGTTTGATACACCTTAGCAGTCAGAGTGTTCCCTACCTCACTACACTGAGAAGGAAAGTTTTGGATACAGAAAGCTTCAGCCATCCTGTCAAAGGACGGTATCAGGTAGAGACGTCTCCTCTTATACTGAGTCATCTGTAGCAGCTTTGAGGAAGGAAGAAGATGTGACTGGAACCTGGTAGTTGAGTGTTATGTTACCACGTGAACAAGGCGAAGGACAAGTGGTTTATTGGACTATCTTACGAATTGAAGAATGTCCAGCACATTGACCCGGTCACTGGGCGAAGGTACATGGTTTGTCAAGCACTGGTAAGAAAACAGGAATCTACCGGACCTAGGTGCAGGACAGCCTTATACTAAGTAACTGGGTCAGGGGAGTGAGCACTTTAGGACTGTTTGCAGACAAATAAAATTCAGCTCTTCAAAGGAAGTGCTAAGTTAAAGCTTTATGGCAGGTACAGCTATAGATTGGTGAGATTTTGGAGGACTGACGCTTCATGTTGTACTTCGTTGTATGGAACAGAAAGAGACCTAATGTCAGGCTGATATCTCAGATACACTCCCTTGGATCATGCGTCCTTGGGACTTGCTGAACAGTTTCCCAGTTAAAGTAGGAAAACGATTACGTGTGAGCACTGTGTCTTTATCTGCCCCGATTCACAAATCCCATAGACATTGCAGACCAGCCCTCTGTAGGGACGAATCTAGTGCTCACCATCCTAGAGATCCACAGCCAGCCTGGTACAATTACGAAATACGGTGGCTCACGAATTCATAATCCATCCCCTGTAAGAGATATCCCAACATGCAGACGCCGCACAGACCGAGCACAGATGGACATCCCATAGACTTCTACGGGCTCGGCTATGGTACTCCATTGCCCGGTAATCCACAATTGTGGTGGCGGTCAACATGCACCCACACCCTTTACTAATATGTATCAAGAAGATTATGGCTGCACTAAACTCTTATTTTTGCCGTAATACTAACTACAGATTTGTTATTACTGCACACCGTGAGACAAGAGGAAGGGATTCATATTTTCCATTCATTTTGATCCCACGTTAGGTGTATTAATGGATAGCAGCCTTCATAGTGATTATTGTGAGCTCAACTTAATGTGATTATGAAAGTGGATTGTTGCTTTTGTTTAAGGGCATAATCCGTAAAATTATTAACCACAGTAAAACACATATGTGAGCATTGTCTCTGTGCTCAATATATTTTACTGTTATAAGACCCATAAAACATTGCAGTCCTCTGGCTGTGTATTAATTGACTTTATTTAACCTGAAATTATCCCTAGCTAAATATTACTTCTCCTAATGTTCCAGCAAGGTGATTTCAGAAAGAAAAAAAAGCCTATTTTCCCATCAGCTCTTCACATTGACGGTCATTATTTCTCAAATACATTTTTACTCAGTGATTTTTCTACGGACTATTAGATGTAGTGTGTGAATGTATCTATTCTTCTGTTTATATGTCGTGCAATGGCACATCACTGTTTTTGATTCTGTAATTGTTCTACAGAAGAAAATCATTGAATTCTGAATACTTCTTAACAGCATTAAAGTCAAATGAGAACTGGAGAATGTGCAGTTTTTTGTGTTATGTGGCATATTTATACCCAAGGCTAAGGCTCTCTGTTGATAGATTACATTCAATAATAATACATTACATTTCACAAGGCACTATTTTTGAAGTTCCATTTGTCTGATTCATAAATATTGTATTATTCGTAAAACGTATCCAGTAAAGTTATTAAATTTACTTCTGTAGTAGGGCGCCATCTGGTGTTCAAAATCTATAATTACTATTCAATGCACAGCAGCCAATAGAATTAGCTGTCTGCCTTTGAGATATTTCTATTGGATGTTTTTCATTGAGCAATGAATTGCGATCCATAAACTTGACTGTGAGGAGAATGACTGAGCATGTGTGTCCACCAAGTCTCAGCTCATTGAATGGACCTCCATGCTGAACACCATGTGGCGCACTGCACTTGGGTGATATCCGAGTGCAGTGCGATTGAGGCCGACACCGGCAGCAGGGAGATGGAGAAATTACTTCCTCTTTCTCCTCCACAGGTGTGTTCCAGTTGTGTCATGCCAGAGGATCGGAGCACACTAGCATGACCCTTGAATCACGCTTGCAGCAGAGCAGAAGCTGAGGGTCATTAGCATATCGCATCTGATGCTGTTGCATCAGATGTCATTTGCTGGCGTGACATCAACCTAAACGAGATTAACAACCTAGCCAAGCGGAGATTTCACTCTTGCTAACCTGCCTAGGAACTACAAGTCTTTGAGTCGCTACCCCCGCCTCCCTGCGCTGATCATAGCTAGAATCTGTGGATCCCACAAATTCTGATGCCATAACATTCTGTGATACTTGCAAAAACCTCCCTGTGGCAGTGGCGCCATAAATAAGAAAATTGTATTTTTCACTGCATCGGGTTTTTTGGCGGCCTGTAAATTGTGAATATAATTACTTTTTGTGATCTGTATAGTGGAAGTGATATGTAATGGCAAACCAACCCCTTAAAAGGAGTTTGTCGCAGCGATAAATGCATTTAATTTCTGTTTAGGAATGTTTTTATGTGAGTTTTTTAAGTCATGAAGATTTTTATACTTTTGTCAGATTGGAAGATTATTTTTGTATTGCCAAGTTCCTGTTTTTGTAATGATCTCGATTAAGATTTTCTTACTTGGTATGGTTTTTTGACACAGGCAAACCTGAAACTTAGCAACTAATGATTGAGAGATGGGGTTAGCTGAAGACAGGCTTAATAGAAGGTCTATGGAGCCCGTTTCAGTGTCGGAGGAAAGCAGCACTTGGCTGATCACTTTTGTTCTCCATTTTAAAGATTGGTAGCACCTGAATCCCCAATGATCAAATCTTCAGACAATTCTCTATATGTCAAATATTCAGTGGAAGTCCATTTTCTCTTTAAATTGTGATATTACCACAGAAATCAACTTTTTCCATCTTTTCTTTAATATATTGTTGGAGACTTTCAGAGAACAGCAATATTCAATACAATCGTTATGTGTTATTTCTGTATTTAGTGTTTTATTTTATATCTTATTTTATTTCTTATGTTATATCTTGGCTGCCAAGTGCTATAAACTTAGACTAAGTTCACACAATGAGTATTTGGTGCGAATTTTAAATTTTTATTGCGCTCGTGGAGATGGAAAACTACACTGTCAATTTAAACTACATCTCCTATTCCTATACTTTTAAAGGGTAGGATCCAGCTCTAATGGACAACAGCCTTGGGCTAAGTTCACACAATCGTATAAAAAATTGTCACAGTAAAGATGTATATCTTTGTACCGTGTTAGCCAGTAGATAAAAATATTTAGACTTGAGAGTCCTCAGTGGTTGATACCTTTTAATGGCTAACTGAAAAGATGGTAACAAATTGCAAGCTTTCCAGACTACTCAGGTCTCTTCATCAGGCGAAGGGTCTTTGGAGTAAATTCCTTAATTGATGTAAAACGTCATAAATCCGTGTGACAGGTTCATTCCAACATTAAGAGTGTCAAAGGTCACCATCAATTTGTATTCGCAAACTCTTCTGTGTCTCTGAGATGTGAAACTACCTTTCAGTACAAGTAATTTAATATCCATCATGCTATGACCAGGGGAGCAAAAATGTTTTGCCACAGGTAGATCCATTCTTTTTTCTCTTATTGTGTGGCGATGAGAATTCATCCTTGTTCTCAGTTTTTGCCCGGTCTCTCCTACATACAGATCCCCAGTTGGACATTTAGTACATATAATTAGGTACACCACATTAGATGTGATGCAGCTGAAAGTACCTGGTATCTTGTAGTCCTGATGGGAGTTGGGGATCTTTATCTTGTCCGTGGTCATTATAGATGGACAGGTTTTGCACTTCTTCTGGTTGCAAGGAAAGGCTCCTGCAGCTGTTGGGGAGGACAGGGAACTTCTGACAATGATGCTTCTTAGATTTGGGGGCTGCCTAAAACACAGTAGTGGGGGGTCTGGAAATATGGATTGTAATCGGGCATCTTTTTGTAGTAAAGGTTGTAGTTTCCGTGCAGCTCCCCTTAGCACCTCCAGATTTGGATTGTAGGTGACCACTAGAGGCACCCGGTTATTTTCTTCTTTAGTTTTGTAATGTAGCAGGTGATTCCTTGATATTCTGGTGGCTCTTGTAATTTGGTTTTCAATTGTTCTTGGATGGTAGCCCTGATTTAAAAAGGTCTTTCTAAGGCGACCAAGTTGTTCATCTCTATCCATGGGGTTGGAACATATATGGTTGTATCTGATGGCTTGGCTGTAGACAATAGAGTTTTTTATGTGTTTTGGATGGAAACTGTCCCATTTAAGGTATGTTCGACGGTCGATTGGCTTCTGATACAGGGATGTCTCTATTTCATTGTCCTTTAGTTTAATGATGGTGTCCAAAAAGTTAATTTCAGTGCTGGAGGAGTTGAGTGTTAAATTGATGGTGGGATGAAATTGGTTGAACTGTTCATGGAACGTCTTTAGCTGTTGCTCAGACTCCGTCCAGATGATTAAAATGTCATCAATGTAGCGGTAGTAGGCCAGAGGCCTGATGGGACATGAGGACAGAAAGTCGCTTTCAAGCTTGGCCATGAAAAGATTTGCATACTGTGGAGCCATTTTACTTCCCATAGCTGTGCCAGTCTCCTGAAAATAGATCTTGTTGTCAAATTCAAAGTAATTGTGGGTGAGGATGAATTTTGTGAGTTTCACCACAGAATCAGCATCATTCTCGGTGTTTTCCATGAAGTCTTTGCAGGCATTTAATCCATCCTGGTGTGGGATATTAGAGTACAAAGATTCCACATCCATGGTGGCCAGGATGGTCCCTTCTGGTAGAGGACCTATTGCTGCTAGTTTATTCAGTAGGTCAGTTGTGTCCTGAATGTAGCTGGGTGTATCCTTTACCAGGGGTTTAAGAATGCCCTCTACCCATCCAGATACCTGCTCAGTAAGGGTGTCCACACATGAAATAATCGGCCTCCCTGGATTTCCTGCTTTGTGGATTTTGGGAAGCATGTAGAATGTCCCTGTTCTTGGACTCTCTGGTATCAGATCATCGGCTCTTAAGGATTTGTCAGACAGACAAGATACCAACTTGCTTAGTTCCTTGTAATAGTCCTGTGTAGAGTCCGACTCCAGTTTTCTGTAGTAGTGTATGTCCGTAAGTTGTCTGTTTGCTTCCTTCATATAGTCTGATGTGTTCATCATGACTATTGCACCTCCCTTGTCAGCAGGTTTAATCATGATTTCTTTGTTGGTTTTCAGAGACTGTATGGCCTTTCTCTCCTGGGCACTGATGTTGGATGCTTGTCTCCTGTTGGTGTCTATGATGGTGGATTTTATCAAATATCTGAATGAGTCTATCGCCACACAATAAGAGAAAAAAGAATGGATCTACCTGTGGCAAAACATTTTTGCTCCCCTGGTCATAGCATGATGGATATGAAATTACTTGTACTGAAAGGTAGTTTCACATCTCAGAGACACAGAAGAGTTTGCAAATACAAATTGATGGTGACCTTTGACACTCTTAATGCTGGAATGAACCTGTCACACAGATTTATGACGTTTTACATCAATTAAGGAATTTACTCCAAAGACTCTGTGAGAACATCACAAAACATTACCAGACCCCAATCAGAGGGCAATAAAACTTTCACACTCCTTATCTATGAACTGTTCCAATATTTATGTTCATCTCTATCTCCCATAATGACAGTTCTGCTTCATGTCACTTGTCTTACCTATTGCATTTTTTCTGTGCTGTGTTGTGCATAAATATGTGATTCTTCAGATTTTGTATTAGTTTAGCCTGATGAAGAGACCTGAGTAGTCTCGAAAGCTTGCAATTTGTTACCATCTTTTCAGTTAGCCATTAAAAGGTATCAACCACTGAGGACTCTCAAGTCTAAATATTTTTATAAAAAATTGTCCACATTTCATACAGAAAAACGTCCAATTTTTCATTTTATTGCCACTCATATGACATCCGTTTTTATACATAAACTCTTATTCAGATTTTCAAAACTAAATTCATTTTCCTATATTTAAGAATTACAATGTATCTGTAAAAATCAGATGCCATATGATTGATCAGTATGGGATCCGATTTTTTTTAATCATCCATAGACTTGAATTGGCAAGTCTGATCAGAAATAAAGAAGATACTAGTGCAAGCTGCAATTTTTTCACGCATTTGATCCATGTAAAAAAAAAAATAACATCGGGTACAAGTGCTGGCAGTTTTTTTCACAGACAACACTCAAACCGAAAATACGGTTGTGTGATCTTAGCTTTAGATAGATAGGGTGAGTGCTCAATCAACCTTCACTCTATGCTTAAAAGTAAGCAAAAAGCAATCCAACACCTCCTGGAAAAATGAGTCAAATGTGAACAGGAGCAAACAACAGTGTCTGCAATAGCATCCAAACTAACAAGTGCAACAGCACGCTGAGTCTGCTAAAGTGCATGTGAACATTTAATACATGACATTCGAACAGCGTTTCAGCTATACAGTATAGCCTGTACTTGTAGAATTGAAGAGCTTAGTTAGCGCACAAATTGGCCAATTCTCATGTGCCCATCTGCCATAATACAAGGCATACCCAGTAAAATGGTGGCATACACTATCAAGTTTTATCGGTCATGAGAGCAGGTTCACACTGAGCACATGTGACAGATGTGACAGAATCTGGAGACGCCGTGGAGAACATTCTGCTGCCTGCAACATCCTCCAGCATGACCGGTTTGGCAGTGGGTCAGTAATGGTGTGGGGTGGCATTTCTTTGGAGGGTCACACAGCAATCCATGTGCTAGTCAGAGGTAGCCTGACTGCCATTGTGAGACCATATGCAGGTGCACTGGCCCCTTGGTTCCTTCTGATGCATGACAGTGCTAGGCCTCATGTGGCTGGAGTGTGTCAGCAGTTCCTGCATGATGAAGGCATTGAGGCTATGGACTGGCCTGCCCGTTCCCCAGACCTGAATCCAGTCGTTCCATCCACCAGTGCCGCGTTGCACCACAAACTGTTGGCTGAAGCTTTAATCCAGGTCTGGGAGGAGATCTCTCACGAGAACATCCGCCGCCTCATCAGGATCATGCCCAGGTGTTGTAGGATTGTCATACAGACACGTGAAGGCCACACACACTACTGAGCATAATTTTCTTGTCTTGAGGCATTTTCACTGAAGTTGGATCAGCCTGTAATTTTATTTTCAACTTTGATTTTGAATATCTTTCCAAATCCAGACCTCCATGAGATATTAATTTTGATTTACATTGATCATTTTTATGTTTTTTTGTTCTCAACACATTCCACTATGTAATAAATACAGATTTCCAGCTGGAATATTTAATTCAGTGTTATCTAGGATGTGATATTTTAGTGTCCCCTTTTTTTTTTTTTTTGAGCTGTGTGTGTGTGTGTGTATATATATATATATACATATATATATGTATATATATACTGTGTATGTATTATATATATAATATATATATATATATATATATATAACAGAGCTGGGTGGAAAAAATTCTTCATATTTTGGTACCATCATTCAGATGCTTGTCATGTACAGACATCTAGAAGGCAGAGCTTTTGGTAATCCTTATGTGGTTGTGTTGTAATACACTGAACAACATGAATTGTGATATATTCCAGGTGAAGACTTATCCTGTGTTTGTTCATTTTGTCATCAGTTCATTTCCCCCTTTAAGTTTTGTTGTTGTGTGTATGTGCATTGTAAAGTGACGTTTCAGTGACGACAGTCCTGTCTCCATTTAACCCTTATAAAGCTAACAGCTGTTTAATCCCGCTTTATCTATAATGTGTTTTTTTTCAGTCCCGACCTATCCCCTCACACCTCACCTCCGCTGTAGCAGAAAGTATCTTAGCCTCAGCCTGTGAGAGTGAAAGTAGGAATGCCGCCAAGAGGATGAAGCTCGAAAGACAGCAGGTACTGTTCATGTCTGTACATTACCATTACCAATGATGATATTAAATATGTCGGTAGAGATGAGCAATTCCATTTGCGCTGCCCTGGACTGGTGTCCAGTCTGGACCTCTGTGACAGCCGGTCTTCACTTCTGCCCTGCCATCCACTGCCCTCATCCTGGACTTCTCTAGGCCTAATGCCTTGCCATAACATGCCTCAAACTGTGATACCATGATGCCGCGGAGGACTAGTAAGCACTGGTGAAGGCCGGTTGCCTCAGAGGACTAACCAGGTTGCCGGACCTAGGCAGAGTGAATCGAATTGCGCATTTCCATGTGTCACGTGAATATAGCAATGGATAAGTTTTAATAACGTCAATTATTGAATAGTCTTTAATGTGATATCAATAAAGGCTTTGTCTCCCTGTCATCATGCCCCCACTATCTTACTCAAAAGAATCTATAAGCCAGAATAGAAAGCCACTCTGCTATTCATCTGATTCCTTGCATCACCTGTCCGACTGGCTACAGATTCCCTCTGCAAAATTAGCTATTAGTCCAGGTGTATCGAGAGCTTGCTTATATATGAAAAGATTAGTCTCTGGTAAGACAGCCCCTATAAAAGGGGATGTCTAGGATCATCAAAAAACAGGCTAAGGAAGGAAATGCAGCAGAGATGTAAATAATACAAATGCCCCTCAACTCCAGTGATCCCTGCTGGTGTTACATCATATCAATACACATGACCACTGCCGCCAATCACTGACAGCAGGATTCACATTCTGAATCTGCTGGAGATATACCTCCATATATTTATTACACTGTTGTGAAGTTTTGATATCAGGGAAATAGCTTAATGCTAAAAACATTTAATATGCCTGACTTGGTATCACTGTAGTAATCTTGTCAGAAGAACGCCATGTAAAAGCCCAATACTGCCAAAATTCACCTTCTCTGTGCTCCCAAACTAACGGACATGAAGACATTTGTTCAGTACTGTAAACCAGTAATTTTGTTAGTACTTACAAACCTATACTGACCATATAAACAGAGCTTTGAGACTAGACCTTTATAAAGTATCTTCAGTGTTTCAGCATTGTAGCCCACATGTCACCTGTACACTAGATGTTACACATAATGGGATCAATGGTCGGTTTCATGAGCTTATTGGTCCCAGTGGTGTGATGACTGTTCTATATTGGAAACACTATGGGCTCCTTTGTGCTCACTGCTGGTAACATGTTTATCTGACTGAGCCATCACCATTCAGGAGCAAAAATAATAACAATACAATGGCTGAACTTAGTTAATAAGGCTGCTGAAATCTATAATGGTGGAATGAGTAGACATATAGTTAAAAATGTGACAAATACAGCAGGTACACAGGTAGAAAAATAGTTATTGTGTAATTTTGAAATCACTAAAATATAAAAATGTAGCAACAGAACTAAATCGAAAGTACCGTGGAAGAAGCTACAATATATGTTCAATATTACTTTTAAACTTGTGAACTAAACGTTGAGTGCAATAATTTCATGAAATGCGTTAAATTGGGACTTAATCACAAAATAGACAGAAAAATCCCCAAAAGCAGAAATGGATTAGTACTGCCTTCCCAGTTCTAGCTCACTATCCAGAGAACATAATACAATTTGTAGTATAACGGTACTTGTCACGCAGCAGGAGACATCTTCATATTTCCAGTAACTTCATATGTTAAACAGTTCACATTTCACTGATCTATGAAAGTGTAAATTAAAAGGTTTTCTATTTGACTTAAAGAGGTTGTCCACTACTTTACCATTGATGGCCTATCATTAGGATAGGTCATCAATGTCTGATCAGCCGGGGTCCAACACCCAGCATTTCCCCCTGCCGATAGGCTGTTATCAGTGCCACCGTCGGACGCTGGCCAGAAGTACTCACTTGCAGAGCTGCCCTGTCTTCTGTTAGTGGCCGCCGCAGGGTACTGTACATCTGCCTCCTATTTATTTGCTGCTGCCTCTACAAGAAGATGGCCAGCTCCGCAAGTGAGTACTTTCAGACGGTGCCTGCCGCTAACAGCTGATCGGCGGGTGAGCCAGGTGTCGGACCCCAACCAATCAGACATTGAAGACCTATCCTAAGGATTGGTCATCAATGAGAAAGTAGTGGACACCTCTTTAAAGGCTCTCAAGCTGCTGAGCTGCTGCAGTGTTGGAGCTTTAAATAAGCTGCAGAATTGCAGTCATTGATCAATAGTGAGAGGTTCAAATTGTTTTTTAGATATTCATGCAGGAACTCGTTCTGGATCTTTAGTCCTGTTGATGTTTCTATATGTTGTTTTAATTCTCTGACCTTCTTAGGTCATTTTCACACATAATGGACAGTTTTTTCCGTTGTGTCTTTTTTGTGCAGAAAAATCTGTTGCGTTTATCTGTCCAAGCAAAGTCGATATGATTTCATGAAAACTCATGCCCACTGTGTATTTGGAGATACTGTTGAACTGTGTGCAATCTCGAGAGTAGACATGAGCAAATATCTTCGGCTCCCTCCTTATTCGGCAAGCTATGGCGCTTACCGAAGAAGCTGCAGCGGGAACCTGGATACACATCACCTGATCAGCTTCATCCAATAAGTGTTCAAGTTTATACAGTTTTAAGTTGGAAAATCTGCATAAAATGATGATATGGTTAAAATACTCACCTGCTTAATAATTCTGCACACAGTGTACACTGGGCAGCTTTGTGATTGCACTATTCATGCAATGCAGATTTTCTATATTGTATCACCTATACGGATAAGACCTGAGCAAATAGGCACACGTGATCCAGTGTACAGGTGAAAAACCTTCTTCCAACTTTATTCTTTCACCTTAATATCCATTTGACATTAGCATGTAAAACTGTGTTACATTTCAAGTAGACAGACCAACATCCCGTACTGTTATATTGAGTTCCATACGGCAATTTTTGACCATTATCCACACACATGCTGCTTGAAGCGAGGGGTTTAAAACTGTGCAAAATGTATCAAACATTGTGCAACACGTTGATTCATTTGTTGCAGATAATGGCAACACCGCCAGCTTCCCCACATTGTGCTTCATTCTAAAAGCTTCTAGCCTGTTAAGTGACTGATACCTAAATGTCTGTAGGTGAAGGTTGCGATGTGACGTTACATCTGAGTTTAATGGATATTGATCACAATACATTTTCAGCATATACATGACAGTGACATCTGACTTCACATCGCTTAGAGAGTCGTGGGAGTAACAATGGAGCATGGATGACACCATGACTTTTTCTAATGTGCAGTGAGTGGGAAACATTCATTCTGCCTGGAGCAACGTTACAGCATTAATCTTTCAGGAAGAGGATACATTTTGGGAGTAATAACTTTATAAGCAATGTTGTATCACTATAAGTAACTAATACTCACTGTGGAGTCTCTAAGGGTATGTTTCCACGTTCAAGAAGCGCTGCGGATTGGACACTGCGTACAGCCGCAGCGTTGAATCCGCAGCGTTTCCTTAACGTGGTAACATAGCCTAACAGGATATATAACTGCAGATCTGAAGCGTGTGCAGAGGTTGCAGTAGAACCTAAAGACTGGGGTAAGGCCGAAGTCTCACTAAATGTATGAAAAATCAGTCCGAGTCTCCCTTCCGAGAGTCGCACAAGTGTAATGTGAGTGTCATGCGAGTACGATCCGATTTTTTCAAACCTAGCAACCGATTTACATCCAAATGCAGTGCGATTGCTATCCGATTGTAATGCGATTTTAACATGAGCTTTTACATAGAGAATTGCTCTATGTCATTTACACATCGTCAAAACACAAGCATATATATATATAAAATGATAGATAGATAGATAGATAGATAATAGTAATAGATAGATAGATAGATAGATAGATAGATAGATAGATAGATAGATAGCATAAAAGCCGGCAATTCATGTGCCACGTACAGTAATATCACACTGACAGGTTAGAATAGAATAGATAGAATAGACATATAAACATAGAAAACATAGGTATATAGATGTCAGTAACACACACACATATATATGTATATATATTACATACATAGATAGAAGAAAAGCCGCAATTCATCTGCCGTGTACTGTAAAATCACTGCAGGAGCCGACAGAATAGAAGAGATGGTTTACATACAGTAAATACAAATAGAATAGGTAGATATATAGATGCATGTGACAAATACAATTAGTACAGTGTGTGTGCAGCTTACTGTACATGTATTTTATTAATAAAAGATTATTTTTCAGAAAAAAATGGCGTGGGCTCCCGCACAATTTTCGTAATCAGTAGATGGAAAGCTGAGGGCTGGGGGGCCAATGTTTATAACCTGGGAAGGAGGTAATACCCATGGAGCTTCCCAGGCTATTAATATCAGCTCACAACTGAATACTTAGCCTTTACAGGCTATTAAAATGGGGGACCCTAAAAAAAATTACGTAGGGTCCCCCTATAATTAGCAACCAGCAAAGGCTATTCAGACAGCTGCAGGCTGATAATAACAGCCTAGGAAGGAGCCATGGATACTGACCCCCTAGACTAAAAACATCTAAGATGCGCCAATTCCAGCACTTAGCCTTGCTCTTCCCACTTGCTCTATAGCAGTGGCAAGTGGGGTGATAGTTGGGGGGTTGATGTCACGCTTGAATTGTCAGGTGACATCAAGCCCCGAGGTTAGTAATGGAGAGGTATCAATAAGACGCCCCCATTACTAACCCCATAGTCACATTGTAAGAAAACACAGACACTCAGAAAAAAGTCCTTTAACTGAAAGAATGACACAGACTTCTTTAATAATCTTAATTAAACCATACTTACGACCTCACCCATTCCCTGATGCCCTAGTGTGATGTCAGCCTTAGGTGAAGTCCAATGGACCCATATATCAAGATCATTACTGATATAGGCCTGTGATTTGGGGGGACCCTGTTGGTCATTTTCATTGAGGTCCGCAAGATTCAAGTTATTCTACTGGAAAAAGCCTTTTAAGAGGGGGTTTACTGTGACTAAGGATATGTGCACACAACATCTTTTTCAGGTGGAAAGCACTGCAAAAGCACCGCATAAAGTGAGCATAATGCCTGGCAATGTCAAAACGACATTACTGTGCACATGTTCAATCCTATGTAACTCATTTTAATCGCCTCAGGGTTTCCAAAGTGACATGTTCATTCTTTGGATAGCTTTCACTCAGAAACCGTCCACACTATAATTTCACAGCATAGTAACAGACGCCGTCTTCAGCGCCACCATAAGTTTGATAGCAAAACAATTGGCAAAGCCATTTTAGGTAAACATTTGCCAGCATTTCTTAATGCTGCTTACCCGGTGATAATTATGTGGCAGCACCAGCGTCTAAAAGATACTGGGTGCACATTGCCTACGACTGACTCATTGACCTCATCGGCTTGTGGGCTCTACTTTGGCCGAGCTGCTGAGCTCAGTGATTAGCGGCAGTGATAATGTGAGCTGTCGTTGTGATGTCACCGCTGCAGCCAAACCATTGAGACCAGGGCAGCAGCAGAGAGGCAGTGCTGGACCTGAGGTTGGTGAGTAGTACAAATACTATCTGTTTTATATTTGACATTACAAGAAAGGCTTGAGGTCTACTTTTCTAAAAGTAGAAAACCCATTTAAGTAGTGGCAATGTTATTTCAGAAATTTGAAGGATTCAGAAGGTAGGTCAATGTTCATGTATTATCTTCAGGAGCCAAAATTGTTTAGTAAGGTTCATAAAATCTAGTGGAAGAAGGCCCGATTGGCACCCAAGTATAACTCTGTGATGGTTTTTTTGAAACCATAGTCCAAGATTAGTTAGCCAGAAGGTAGGCCAGTCAAGGTGGGCTAGTGTCCGAGACTCACAGACATGGGATTAGTCTGCAGGTGAAGGCAAAGTCAGTATTCGATCCCTATTGTGAAGTCAATAACACAACCGGTGATCCCACCCGTACGCAAGCCTTTTGGCTTGTAGCACTGACATGGACCAGTCGTTGCCGGGGTTGGTGTGTGTTATTCCCTCATTGGACCCTGCTGTTATCTGCCAGATGGTCGTGTACCATGAATTATAGACATATATTAGTGCTGTCGTTAATATTGAATGAAGAATACACTTGCCCGCACTTTATGCTATGACTTCCGGATTCTGGCAGGACACCTGCATTTTAGAGATGCACGTCTCAGATACTTAAGTACTAACTGTGATAAAGTAAAAAAAAAAAAATTTGAAGTGGTAAATTGAACACCACTCCATCATTAAGAATTGCAAGAATCATTGCTTTTAGCTCTTAAGGACTCTAGAGGCTGATGAAGGCAGCTATTAGGTCTGTGACAAAGCAATTATGGACTAGACGCATATGCTGAGGCTGACTTGATATTTGCCTCTGGATAGTTGTCATAGCAGCAGCCCGTACAGAACAGTTTGATGCAAGTATTTACTCGTCCTCCATTCACCCAAGAAAAGTCCAACTAACTGCAGAAGATTTCTGTACAGTGCACGCACGCCTCCTGTGACGAGGAGATCCATGGCTTTTATGCAGGATTTACAGTGAATGGATAGAGCTATGTTAATGATTTACCCCTGGCTGGTCCGCAGTGCCATTCAGTCTTGCTGGTTACCAGGTCTAGGGGCTGTTGCTAGGGACCACTACACAAACAGGATCTCGTTAACCAGTGAGAGGTTCAGCCCCATGGACGGTGGCACCAGAAAGGACTCCGCTACCCAAGCAGGATGTACAGGAATGTAAGACTAGCCCACATTCGGGTATTCAGGATCAGTGTCAAGTAAATGGCTCCATGGTGCATAATATTGCAGTCAGCTTCCACCCCGCCTATTGTTATTGTGGGCCGCCCCTCATACCTAGGGGCGACTGTTGTCCAAGTCCTAATGTACGTCAGTTGGCAGCAAAATTGAGTCCCATGGCAAAAATTACCCCTAGACTTTGCCCAAAATATTGGAGCATGTTTATCAGTACAGTAAGCTTAGGCCTCTTTCACACTTCAGTCGTGCGACGTCAGTCAAAATCCGCCAAAGTGTGAAAAAAACGGATCTGCTTTTTTCCCATTGACTTGCATTAGTGACGGATTTTGACGGATGGTCGTCCGCTTGATCCGTTTTTCATAAATTTGGCGTCCGCCTTTTTTTGAAAACGTCCAATGCAACGTTTTTTTGTGTGCGTCAAAATGGCGGACTATGACGGATCCGCCGCGTCCGCCGTTTTGTATAATGGGCGCCTATGTAAACACGCAGTGGTAGATCAGTGCCGACAGCTGTCACAGACAGCTGACAGGCACGGCAAGCGGTGCGGGACCTTTGCCGTCGGTCCCCGCACCTACAGCGCTGTGCTTGGTCAGTCAATCTGACTGACCAAACACAGCAGCGATCGCACAGGAGAAGCTGAAATTTCAGCTTCTCCAGCGCGATCAGTGCAGGAGCCGGGGCTGCAGTGGCCAGGCTTCCTCTGCACTGACAGCCAGGAGCGGAGCCCCCCCGCCCCTGGCTGTTAACCCCCTGACTGCTGCGATCCAGCGCGATCGCAGAGCTCAGGGGGGAGGCAGAGGGTCGGGAGCTCCCTCTGCCTCAGATCGGCGCCCTGCAATATATTTGCAGGGCCCGATCTCTGCCTTGATGACCCGGGGGTTGTCATGACATGCTGGAGCATTGCAATGCATTGTAACTGCAATAAAAAGTAAAAAAAAGTGAAAGTCCCATAAAGGGACAAGTTAAAAAAAACATTTTTTTTTAAAAAAATGTAAAAAAGATATTAAAAAATAATTTAAAAAAAATCCCCTAAAAAATACACATTTTTATGTCATGAAAAAAATAAAAAACAAAAAAAATACACGTTTGGTATCACCACGTCCGTAAAAATCCCATCTATAAAAGCGTAACCCTAGTTAACCCCTTCAGTGAAAGCCGTAAAAAAAAAACCCACAAAAAAGTAGTAAATTATACTTTTTCCAAGCGGTATCATCATACCGCTTGGAAAAAGTGCAATAACACGCGATCAAAAAGTCAGATATAAATAATAATGGTACCGCTGAAAACGTCATCTTGTCCCGCAAAAAACAAGCCGCTATAAGCATCATCAGCGAAAAAATAAAAAAGTTATAGCTCGCGGAATAAACTGATGCAAAAATAATTTTTTTCTATAAAATTTTTTGTGTAAAAAACGGCAAAACATAAAAAAATATATAAATGAGGTATCGCTGTAATCGTAGTGACCCGAAGAATAAAGCTGCTTTATCAATTTTACCACACAAGGAACGGAGGAAAAAAAAAAAAAACAACAATTCCTGAATTGCTGGTTTTTGTTCATTCTGCTTCCACAAAAATCGGAATAGGAAGCGATCAAAAAATGTTATGTGCCCGAATATGGTACCAATAAAAACGTCAGCTCGTCCCGCAAAAAATAAGCCCACAGATAACTCTGTCGGCCGAAATATGGAAAAATTATAGCTCTCAAAATACGGCGATGCAAAAATTTCTTACAAAAAATTATTCCAAAAAAAAGCATCTTTTAGTGTGTGACAGAAGCTAAACATGAAAAAATGGTGTAAATCTGGAATCGCTGTAATCGCACCGATCCGAGGAATAAAGTCACCTAATCACTAATACCGCACGAGGAACGGCGCAAAAAAGAAAACCAATTCTTCACCTTTTGTGGATTTGTTCATTGTGCCTCCCAAAGATCGCAGTAAGGCGATCACAGTGGTTCCACCCCACATATGGGATATCGGCGTACTCAGGACAAAATGCACAATAGCTTTTGGGGTCCATTTCTTCTGTTACCCTTAGAAAAATAAAAATTTGGGGGCAAAAAGGTCATTTTTGTGGAAAAAAATATGATTTTTTTATTTTCACGGCTTTACGTTATAAACTTCTGTGAAGCCCTTGGGGGTTCAAAGTGCTGACCAGACATCTAGATAAGTTCCTTGGGGGTCTAGTTTGCAAAATGGGGTCATTTGTGGGGGTTTCTACTGTTTAGGCACATCAGGGGCTCTCCAAGCGCGACATGACACCCGCAGACCATTCCATCAAAGTCTGCATTTAAAAACAATGCTCCTTCCCTTCCGAGCTCGGCCATGCATCAAAATAGTGGTTCCCCCCACATATGGGATATCAGCGTACTCAGGACAAATTGCACATCAACTTTTGGGGCCCTATTTCTCCTGTTACCCTTATAAAAATAAAAATTTTGGGGCAAAAAGGTCATTTTTGTGGAAAAAAATATGATTTTTTTTATTTTCACGGCTCTACGTTATAAACTTCTGTGAAGCCCTTGGGGGTTCAAAGTGCTGACCACACATCTAGATAAGTTCCTTGGGGGGTCTAGTTTGCAAAATAGGGTAATTTGTGGGGGTTTCTACTGTTTAGGCACATCAGGGGCTCTCCAAGCGCGACATGACACCCGCAGACCATTCCATCAAAGTCTGCATTTACAAACGGTGCTCCTTCCCTTCCGAGCTCTGCCATGCGTCAAAATAGTGGTTCCCCCCACATATGGGATATCAGCGTACTCAGGACAAATTGCACATCAACTTTTGGGGTCCTGTTACCCTTTGGAAAATAACAATTGGGGGTGGAAAGATCATTTTTGTGGAAAAGATATGATTTTTTAATTTTACTGCTCTACGTTATAACCTTCTGTGAAGCCCTTGGAGGTTCAAAGCTCTCACCACACATCTAGATAAGTTCCTTGGGGGTCTAGTTTCCAAAATGGGGTCACTTTGTGGGGGTTTCCACTGTTTAGGCACACAGGGACTCTCCAAATGCGACATGGCGTCCAATCTCAATTCCAGCCAAAAAAGTAAAATGGCACTGCTTCCCTTCCAAGCTCTGCCATGCGCCCAAATAGTGGTTTACCCCCACATATGGGGTATCAGCGTACTGAGGACAAATTGCACAATAACTTTTGGGGTCCTGTTACCCTTTGGAAAATAAAAATTGGGGTGGAAAGATCATTTTTGTGGAAAAGATATGATTTTTTAATTTTACAGCTCTACGTTATAACCTTCTGTGAAGCCCTTGGGGTTCAAAGCTCTCACCACACATCTAGATAAGTTCCTTGGGAGGTCTAGTTTCCAAAATGGGGTCACTTGTGGGGGGTTTCCACTGTTTAGGCAAACAGGGGCTCTCCAAATACGACATGGCGTCCAATCTCAATTCCAGCCAAAAAAGTCAAATGGCGCTGCTTCCCTTCCGAGCTCTGCCATGCGCCCAAATAGTGGTTTACCCCCACATATGGGGTATCAACGTACTCAGGACTAATTGCACAATAACTTTTGGGGTCCTTTTATCCTTTGGAAAATAAAAATTGGGATGAAAAGATCATTTTTGTGGAAAAAATATGATTTTTTAATTTTACGGCTCTACGTTATAACCTTCTGTGAAGCCCTTGGGGTTAAAAGCTCTCACAACACATTTAGATAAGTGTCACGCTGCCTCTGCATAAAGAGGACCGGGGTCTATGCTGACCCTAAGCTGGGGTCCTGACTAATCCCTCTACCTGGAGGTACTGTTGATGGTACAGAGGTCCAGGCCGCCAGCGTAACCCTATCTCCTGTGAATCCCTGACAACTGTAATCTAGTCCTGAGAAGGACCCTGATTACCACCACAGGGAACGGGAAGGTAACTGCCTACACACAGTATAAGACGAACGAGACAGTACAAGGGGTAAAATAAAAGACACCTTGCATACAAAACAACAACTACAGAGGGAACACCAAATGGTAAGGAGATAAATAATAAAGCGAGGAGAGGAGAAAACCACAACAGGTACTCTTAGCTTTAGACTTCTCAATATGATCCGCTCTGCTGGTCTGCATGAATGCTTTCACCGACACTTCCCTAGCAGACAGGCAGGTATATGAAGAAATCCAATTATCGCAACATTAATTGCAGCTGAGCGAGGCTGGTCTTGTCCAGCACAGAGAGAGGGAGAATTAACTCTCTCACTGCCGAAAAGCACCCAGCAGCAGAAACTCAGCTGTGAGAAGTCAGGGTGTGCAATCGCGACGATCTTCGCAGCGACACACCCGTGACAATAAGTTCCTTGGGGGGTCTAGTTTCCAAAATGGGGTCACTTGTGGGGGGTTTCCACTGTTTAGGCACACAGGGACTCTCCAAATGCGACATGGCGTCCAATCTCAATTCCAGCCAAAAAAGTCAAATGGCGCTGCTTCCCTTCCGAGATCTGCCATGCGCCCAAATAGTGGTTCACCCCCACATATGGGGTATCAGCGTACTCAGGACTAATTGCACAATAACTTTTGGGGTCCTTTTATCCTTTGGAAAATAAAAATTGGGATGAAAAGATCATTTTTGTGGAAAAAATATGATTTTTTAATTTTACCGCTCTACGTTATAACCTTCTGTGAAGCCCTTGGGGTTCAAAGCTCTCACAACACATTTAGATAAGTTCCTTGGGGAGTCTAGTTTCCAAAATGGGGTCACTTGTGGGGGTTTCCACTGTTTAGGCACACAGGGACTCTCCAAATGCGACATGGCGTCCAATCTCAATTCCAGCCAAAAAAGTCAAATGGCGCTGCTTCCCTTCCGAGCTCTGCCATGCGCCCAAATAGTGGTTTACCCCCACACATGGGGTATCGGTGTACTCAGGAGAAATTGTACAACAAATATTGTGGCTCATTTTCTACTGATACCCTTGACAAAATTTTAAAAAATTGTGTCGAAAGCAAAATTTGGGAAAAAAAGTTAAATGTTCATTTTTTCCTTCCACATTGCTTCAATTCTTGTGAAGTACCTAAAGGGATAATAAACTTCTTGAATGTGGCTTTGAACACGTTGAGGGGTGCAGTTTTTAGAATGGTGTCACTTTTGGGTATTTTCTGTCATATTGACCCCTCAAATTCACTTCAAATGTGAGGTGGCCCCTAAAAAAAATGGTTTTGTAAATTTTGTTGGAAAAATGAGAAATTGCTGGTCAACTTTTAACACTTATAACTTCCTAACAAAAAAAAATTTTGGTTCCAAAATTGTGCTGATGTAAAGTAGACATGTGGGAAATGTTATTTATTAACTAATTTTGTGACATATCTCTCTGATTTAATGGCATAAAAATTAAAAGTTTGAAAATTGCAAAATTTTCAAAATTTTTGCCATATTTCCGTTTTTTTTCATAAATAAACGCAAGTTATATTAAAGAAATTTTACCACTATCATGAAGTACAATAAGTCACGAGAAAACATTCTCAGAATCGCCAAGATCCGTTGAAGCGTTCCAGAGTTATAAGCACATAAAGTGACAGTGGTCAGAATTGTAAAAATTGGCCTGGTCTTAACACAAATGGCTTGGTCGTTAAGGGGTTAAACCTGTCAGTGTGATTTTACAGTATAGCCGGGGATGAATTGCCGGCTTTTCTAAAGGACACTTTGTACGATTTAATCGCAAGTCATACGTGCGGTCCGTTTGTAATCCGATTTTTCATCGCTCCCATAGACTTGCATTGGCGATAGTCGACCCACAATCGGTGACAATCGCAGCATGCTGCGATTGCACTTGCACGTTTAAAACGGACCACAAAAAATCGGATACTGGGAGCTGCTCCATAGATTAACATAGGTCCGACAGCAATGCGATATTTCATCGCATTGCAGTCGTCCGATTTTGTCGCCAGTGTGACTCCGGCCTCTGTCTGCCTCTGGCTCCTTCCTCCTCCTTGCTCCCCTCCATAGAATTTTAATAGCTGCCAACTTGGAAAATCATCTTCACTGAATACAGATTATTCAGATTTTACCCATGAATTAACAATGAAAGATCAACCCAGAAGGTGAACAGAGGAAATTTTCTGATAAGATACATTCCAAAGTTGCTTATTTTCATATGGACTACTGATTTATGAAATAAAAATTAAAATGACGGTTACCCTTTAAAGACAGCTTTCTGGTGCACTTAAAATCTCTCTGGGGCAGATTTATCAAGACTGGAATTTTTACATGCCAGTCTAACAAATAACGTTATCTGTCCCAGTCAGAAAATGAAATCTACAGCTCTAATGAACAGGTGCAAATGGGTGCCAAAATATCTGGTATAAAGGTTAACCCCTTCATGACTGGGCCAAATTTTTAAAATCTGTCCATTGTCACTTTATGGCCGGGGTCACACTTGCGAGAAACTTGCACGAGTCTCTCATCTCAATATCCGGCACTGCCGCCGGCACTCAGGACCGGATCATTCAGCTGCATAGAAATACATGCAGCCGCACACTCCGGTCCCGAGTGCTGGCGGCAGTGCCGGGTATTGTGGTGCGAGACTCGTGCAAGTTTCTTGCAAGTGTGACTCTGGCCTTAGCAATAACTGGAACACTTCAACATATCCCATTGATTTAGAGATTGTTTTTTTCGTGACACATTATACTTTATAATAATGGTTAACTTAGGTTGACATGCAGGGCCGCGTCAGCACCCGGCACACCCGGGCAAGTGCTGGGGCCCTGAGCAGGCGGGGGGCCCACTCGCCGTCTGGCACCCCCGCACCCGTTAGCGGGGAGAGCGGTGTCAGCGCCGCCACTGGGCCCCCCCCCGCTTGCTCAGGGCCCCGGCAGCAGCTGGCACAATACGTACCTCTCCCGTGCCTCCGCTGCCGCAGCTCCGGGCTCCAGGGGGCGCCGGCGCTTCCTCTCACAGCAGCGCCGCTGAATGACGTCATCATTCAGCGGCCGGCTGTGGCAGAGAGCGCGGACGCTGAACAGGTAAGACGTGTCTCTGTGTCTCTGTGTGTGTCTGTGTGTATGTAGTGCGGTGCTTTGTGTGTGTGTGTGTGTGTGTGTGTGTATGTGAGAGAGTGCTTGTGCGTAGTGCTGTCTGTGTGTGATGATGGGCAGGCATTGCTGATAATGGGGAGGCATTGATGATAATGGGCAGGCATTGATGATGGGGAGAAGATGATGATAATGGGCAGGCATTGATGATGGGGAGAAGATGATGAGAATGGGCAGGCATTGATGATAATGGGCAGGCATTGATGATGGGGAGAAGATGATGATAATGGGCAGGCATTGATGATAATGGGCAGCATTGATGATGGGGAGGAGATGATGATGATGGGGAGGCCATGATGATGATGGGGAGGAGATGATGATGATGGGCAGGCATTGATGATAATGGGGAGGCAATGATGATGATAAGGAGGCAATGATGATGATGGGGAGGAAATCATGATGATAATGGGGAGTCTTTCCACAGCGCCCTTTCCTGAGCCGTAACAGTGCAGAACGCAGTACAGCGCAGAGGAGAGCTCCATATTTTGTATGGAGCATTATATGGGGACCAGTATCCTGTATGGAGCATTATATGGGGACCAGTATCCTGTATGGAGCATTATATTGGGTCCAGTATTCTGCATGGAGCATTATTTTGGGTCCAGTATTCTGTATGGAGCATTATATGGGGGGTGACATCCTGCATGGGGTATTATATGGGTGATGAGGGGGAGACTGTGGTGCCCATAATATTGTATGGAGGACTGTACTGTCCAGTCTGTTCTGTGCGCTGTGAGGATTTGGCGGTTTTTGAGCTATTGTACAATTTACAATAGATATCATTAATGTAATGGAAGAAGTGAAGTATTTGCCATTGTACTATACCCATATTTCTCTGCTGTATCTATGCATCATGAATCGTGGTCTGTGTTAAAGGGGCCCACTGAGGCTCTTTCGCCCGGGGCCCATAAAAACCTGGAGCCGGCCCTGTTGATATGTTTTGTGTTTGTTTATAAAATTCTAAGAAATTTGACAAAAATTTCAAAAAATTTGCAATTTTCAAACTTTGAATGATTATCCCTTTAAGGCCGGGGTACTCTTGCGAGTGCAATGCGAGAAACTCGCGCGAGTCTCTCGCCTGAGTCTCTCGCCTCAATACCCGGCACTCGGGACCGGAGTGTGTGGCTGCATGTACAGTATTTCTATATGGAGAGACTCACTACAGTTTCTCACATAGAACTCGCAAGTGTGACCCCGGCCTAATCCAGACAGTCATACCACACAAAAACAATAGTAAATAACGTCCCTCGTGTCTGCTTTACATCAGCACCATTTGTAAAGTGTTTTATTTTGTTAACATTTTAAAAGGTTTAAAAATGGGGCATTCATTTTTCATTTTTTTCAATGAAATTTACAAAACTTATTTTTTTAGGGACCAATTCAGCTTTTTTTTTATCAGATTATTTTTATTCAACAAGTATAACAATTACAACTTATACCCAATAGCATACAATTAGGCAATTAGAAGATTTTTGATTAAAGAAACACCCGCCCACCCCTCTGTAGACAGCAGTCACATTTTCCACCTCCCTGTGGGTACCTAAAAAACAGATTTTGCAATACACACTAACACCATAATATGCAGCTGGAACAGGAGTCTCACCCAGGAGTCTTTAGGCAACCTCTAATATAGCTTTAATGTCCATATACCTCCCTTACATTATCTTCAACCATGATTCCCAAATTTGTTCAAACTTTTTTACCGCATTCCTTCTCCGATATATACTTTCTTCCATACAAACTGTATAATCCACTTGCTGAATGCATTCCTTTCTAGAGGGCGGCTCAGCCCTGACCCAACATCTGGCAATTAACTTTCTGGCCATGAACAGCAGCCTAGCCACTGACAACTTCTTTGAGTTATTAATTCCAATTTCTTCAACCTACCCCAACACACACACTAATGGTGTCATGTATAGTGTACAGTTCCTATAGCGTCTTGTGCTTGGGTGCGAGGAAAACACAGGAGACATAGGTTGAAATGAAATGACTTGTATTACTTCATACAAGCATGCTGAAAAGTTCACACAGTTTGCAGGAACAGCGACAGGAGACACAGCAGGCCAGAGTAACTTCAAGCACTACAATAAATCTCCAAAGCAGGTTCAGGATCTCTTCTCTGTACCGTAATTCCTCTGCAAACATGGATTCACCAAACAGCAGGTTTCCAGAGTCCAAAAGTGTTCCAAGGTTCCTCAGTAGGGAATAGCTGGAGTACAAGTCCAAGGCTTCCAGGAGTCAGGTCACAGACTGACTGAGGCTTGATTCAGGAGCACTGATTGTTCAGCTGAGGCTGCTTAAGAAGCAAGAGGGAAGAATCAGGGCGGGAACATGAAAACTGGAAACTCCATATTAACTGAGGGCAAGAGCTGCAGAAAGACAGAAAGCAAAATGGCTGACGGAAAACTGAGTTTCAAGGAACATGTCAACAGAGACAAAGAACCTTACATTACTCCCCCCTTAGGGACAACCTCCGGATGACCTCAGACCAGGCTTGTCAGGGTACCTCTGATGAAACTGGCGGAGCAGGCGAGGAGCATTTACATTATTGACTGGTTCCCATGAGTTGTCCTCCACTGGGTAGCCCTGCCATTTAATCAAATATTGCAACTGATTTCTGTACAACCTGGAATCTAGAATCCTTTCCACCATAAATTCTTCCTGACCATCGACCAGCACTGGGTCAGGGCAAGGAGAAGAACGTCCAGGAAACGTATTGGGTGTTGCAGCCTTTAGTAGGGATACATGAAAGACAGGGTGGATTCTCATAGTTCTGGGCAGTTGAAGACGACAAGCAACAGCACTTATAATCTTATTGATCTTATAAGGTCCAATGTACTTATGTCCCAATTTAGACGATGGAATCTTTAATTTAAGATTTCTGGTTGACAGCCAGACCAAATCTCCTACCTTGAAAGCTGGTGCAGATTTACGAAATTTATCTGCTGCTTTCTTGTACCTTTCCTGAGCCAATTCTAGATTTTCCTTTAGAAGATCCATATTCTTTTGTAAAGAAGTGATTCTTTCAGCCACTGCCGGCAAGGGCGTATCTATGGGAAATTGAGGAAGAATGTTAGGATGATAACCTAGATTGGAGTAAAAAGGAGACTGCTTAGTGGAGGCGCTCTGAGAGTTGTTATAAGAGAACTCAGCCAGTGGAAGTAGATCCACCCAATCATCCTGTAGGTGGCAGATAAAACAGCGAGATACTGCTCCAGGGTCTGATTGGTTCGTTCTGTCTGTCCATTAGTCTGGAGATGAAAAGCAGAAGAAAGGTTTACTTTAATGTCCAATGCTGCACAGAAATTTTGCCAAAACCTTGAAGTGAATTGCACTCCTCGATCCGAAATGACCTCATCCGGTACTCCATGTAAGCGAAACACATTCTTAATCATCAAGTCTGATGTCTGTTTTGCAGTGGGTAAGCCGACACAAGGGATAAAATAAGCTGCCTTTGTTAGACGGTCAACCACCACTAGAATGGTGTTCTTCCCTTGAGAGGTTGGTAACTCCACAATGAAGTCCATAGAAATGGATCCCCACGGGCGGGACGGGGTGGGAAGAGGTTGCAACAGACCAGTTGGTGAGGAGCGAGGTGTTTTGCATCTTGCACAGACTTCACATGAAGTGACATAGTTTAAGACATCTTTCCTGTAAGTGGGCCACCAAAAGAAACGAGAAAGAAATTCTTGTGTCTTTAGAATTCCCCTATGCCCGGCTATCTTGGAATCGTGGATGAGTTGCAATACTCTCAATCTGACTGTTTCAGGTATATACAGACGTTGTCCCTGAATCCACACACCATTCTTAAAGACAAGACTTACGTCCCTTGGGGGTTGAGCCAACAAAGAATCCGCATGGTATGCTTCCTTGATGTCCTTAAGTAGGTCTTGATTATGAATCACTCCCAGGAATCTAGAGTCAGGAAGAATAGTCTTAGGAGGAGTAAGTGGACGTGTCTCTGCTGAATGAATCCTAGAGAGTGCATCAGCCTTCCATTGCGCGATCCTGGTCTATAAGAAATGACAAAATTAAATTGGTTTAGGAAAAGATTCCAGCGAGCCTGGCGAGGAGTCAGGCACTTAGCCGACCTGATAAATTCAAGGTTACGATGGTCTGTCAGGACGACTATTTGCTGTGCAGCTCCCTGAAGAAGGTGTCTCCATTCCTTGAAGGCGGCAATAATGGCCAACAATTCTCTATTGCCCACATCGTAGTTCCTCTCAGCCGAAGACAACTGCTGGGAAAAGAAGGCACAGGGATGCAAGATATTCTTCTCACCTGTTCTCTGAGAGAGTATAGCTCCAACGGCACAGTCTGAAGCATCCACCTCTATTATGAAGGCAAGCTCGGGGTTGGGATGTACTAAGATAAGTGCGGTGTAAATTTATCCTTTAAACAGGAAAATGCTTCCTGAGCTTGCGGGTCCAGGAGAACCTAGACTGTTTCCGGGTAAGTTGGGTGATAGGTGACACTACCTCAGAAAAATTCTTAATGAAACGTCTATAGAAGTTGGCAAACCCGATGAGACGCTGCACCTCCTTCACATTTCTAGGAATTGGCCAATCCTTGATGGCTTGGGTCTTGCTTCCATCCATACTAATCCCTTGCGTAGATAGTACATACCCCAGAAATTGAATTTCGGTCCTATGGAATTCACATTTTTCAAGTTTGATGTAGAGATGGTTTTGTCTTAGGCGTTCTAAGACCATTCTCACATGTCCATGATGTTCCTCTGTGGAGTTAGAAAAAATTAGAATATCATCCAGATAAATCACCACAAATGTATCTAGGAGATCCCTGAAGATATCATTCACGAAGTGTTGGAAAGTGGCTGGGGCGGTACTCAGACCAAAAGTCATAACTAGATATTCAAAGTGTCCATAGCGTGACCTGAAAGCAGTCTTCCATTCATCCCCAGGTCTAATACGGACCAAGTTATAGGCCCCACGGAGATCGAGTTTAGAGAAAATTTTGGCATGCCGCACTCTCTCCAACAACTCAGGGATTAAAGGCAATGGATAACGGTTTCTAATAGTAACCTTATTGAGTTCCCTATAGTCTATGCAGGGTCTCAGAGATCCATCTTTCTTCTTCACAAAGAAGATGGGTGCACCTGCGGGAGATGAAGAGGGGCGTATGAAGCCCTTGGCTAAATTTTCGTCTATATAATCCTTCAAAGCTTTTAGCTCGGGCCCCGATAGGGGTAGATCTTACCAAAAGGTATCTCGGCTCCAGGCAATAATTCAATTGGACAATCATATGGACGGTGAGGAGGAAGCTGATCACCGTTCTTCTTGTCACATAAATCCACATAGTCCTGGTATACAGCTGGTAGTTCAGGGACTGACATGGTTCCTTTAGGAACAGAGCAAGCTGAAACTCCTTGACTCATCTGTTTCTCCGGAAAGTGTAATTCCTTGGTCTCCCAGTTAATCGTAGGATTCTGCGCCTGCAGCCATGGTAGCCCTAGAATAATGGGAAAGTGGGGAGAAGAGATAAGCATAAAAGACATTTTCTCCTGATGATCTTTACCCATAAGGACCCTCAAAGGCTCTGTTTCTTTATCCACTGGTCCAGAAGTCAGTAGAGAGCCATCCACAGTCTCCATCTGTACTGGAGTAGCCTTCTTCACTGAACGTATCCCCTGTTTCAGAGCAAAGGAGATATCCATAAAATTTCCACTTGCTCCTGAGTCGATCATAGCAGAGCTAGACACCCAGACTGAGTCAACCCAGAGTTTGATGGAAAGGAAGCAATGAGAATTGTTTCTTTTACAACTCAGCTGGGACACCGCTGAGGAAACTTGAAAAATTGCAGCGTTTATACCGTCATCGACCCCAGAACTAACAGAGTTTAAGTCCGAGAAATCAAGATCTCTTGCAGCAGATCTCTCTGGAGCCTGAGGCTCGGACATGACAGAGCTCCTCTCGCAACACTCACAGTGAATGACTGCTGCAGTAGTCTTACGAGAACGGCTGGGGCAGTTTATAATGAAGTGCCCTGACTTACCACAGTAGAAACATAGATTTTCCTTTATACGATGTTCTTTGCGTGCATCACTAACCCGTCTTTGTAAAGAGTCCACCTGCATGGGTTCAAGTTCTGGTTCCCTTGTGATCCTACTCAAAGGTTCCTTAGCTGAGGAGGGAGGTAGTAAAAGGTTAGTGTGATTATTTTCGAACCATCTCTCTTGTCTGCGTTCAGTCAGACGAGCATCAATACGGATACAATAGTTAATAAAGTCACCTAACGCAGTGGGAGGGTCGGCACGAGCAAGTTCATCCTTAACCCCTTCACCCCAAGGGTGGTTTGCACGTTAATGACCGGGCCAATTTTTACAATTCTGACCACTGTCTCTTTATGAGGTTATAACTCTGGAACGCTTCAACGGATCTTCGCGATTCTGAGATTGTTTTCTCGTGACATATTGTACTTCATGATAGTGGTAAAATTTCTTCCATATAACTTGCATTTATTTATGAAAAAAACGCAAATATGGCAAAAATTTTGAAAATTTTGCAATTTTCAAACTTTGAATTTTTATTCCCTTAAAACAGAGAAATATGTCACACAAAATAGTTAAGAAATAACATTTCCCACATGTCTACTTTACATCAGCACAATTTTGGAAGCAAAATTTTTTTTGTTAGGAAATTATAAGGGTTAAAAGTTGACCAGCGATTTCTCATTTTTACAACAAAATTTACAAAGCCATTTTTTTTCGGAACCACCTCATATTTGAAGTCACTTTGAGGGGTCTATATAGCAGAAAATACCCAAAAGTGACACCATTCTAAAAACTACACCCCCAAGGTACTCAAAACCACATTCAAGAAGTTTATTAACCCTTCAGGTGCTTCACAGGAGCTGAAGCAACGTGGAAGGAAAAAATTAACATTTTACTTTTTAGTCACAAAAATGATCTTTTACAAACATTTTTTTTATTTTCACAAGGGAAAAAGGAGAAAAAGGACTGATAAAGTTGTTGTGCAATTTCTCCTGAGTACGCCGATACCCCATATGTGAGGGAAAACCACTGTTTGGGCACACGGCAGAGCTCGGAATGGAAGGAGCGCAGTTTGACTTTTCCAAACTAAAATTGGCTGGAATTGAGAACAGACGCCATGTCGCGTTTGGAGAGGCCCCGATGTGCCTAAACAGTGGAAACCCCCCACATGTGACCCCATTTTGGAAACTAGACCCCCTAAGGAACTTATCTAGATGTGTGGTGAGCAGTTTGAACCCTCAAGTGCTTCACGCAAGTTTGTAATGTAGAGCCGTGAAGAAAAAAAATCATATTTTTTCCACAAGCATGATGTTTTAGTCCCCAAATTTTTATTTTCCCAAGGGTAAGAGGAGAAATTGAACCACAAAAGTTGTTGTCCAACTTGTCCTGAGTACGCTGATACCCCATATGTGGGGGGGAACCACTGTTTGGGCGCACGGCAGGGCTTGAAAGGGAAGGAGCGCCGTTTGACTTTCCAAACCAAAATTGGCTGGAATTGCGAACGGACGCCATGTCGCGTTTGGAGGGCCCCTGATGTGCCTAAACAGTGGAAACCCCCCACATGTGACCCCATTTTGGAAACTAGACCCCCTAAGGAACTTATCTAGATGTGTGGTGAGCACTTTGAACCCTCAAGTGCTTCACGCAAGTTTGTAATGTAGAGCCGTGAAGAAAAAAAATCATATTTTTTCCACAAACATGATGTTTTAGTCCCCAAATTTTTATTTTCCCAAGGGTAAGAGGAGATATTGGACCACAAAAGTTGTTGTCCAACATGTCCTGAGTACGCCGATACCCCATATGTGGGGGGGAACCACTGTTTGGGCGCACGGCAGGGCTTGAAAGGGAAGGAGCGCCGTTTGACTTTTCCAAACCAAAATTGGTTGGAATTGCGAACGGACGCCATGTTGCGTTTGGAGGGCCCCTGATGTGCCTAAACAGTGGAAACCCCCCACATGTGACCCCATTTGGAAACTAGACCCCCTAAGGAACTTATCTAGATGTGTGGTGAGCACTTTGAACCCTCAAGTGCTTCACGCAAGTTTGTAATGTAGAGCCGTGAAGAAAAAAAATCATATTTTTTCCACAAACATGATGTTTTAGTCCCCAAATTTTTATTTTCCCAAGGGTAAGAGGAGAAATTGGACCACAAAAGTTGTTGTCCAACATGTCCTGAGTACGCCGATACCCCATATGTGGGGGGGAACCACTGTTTGGGCGCACGGCAGGGCTTGAAAGGGAAGGAGCGCCGTTTGACTTTTCCAAACCAAAATTGGCTGGAATTGCGAACGGACGCCATGTTGCGTTTGGAGGGCCCCTGATGTGCCTAAACAGTGGAAACCCCCCACATGTGACCCCATTTTGGAAACTAGACCCCCTAAGGAACTTATCTAGATGTGTGGTGAGCACTTTGAACCCTCAAGTGCTTCACGCAAGTTTGTAATGTAGAGCCGTGAAGAAAAAAAATCATATTTTTTTCCACAAACATGATGTTTTAGTCCCCAAATTTTTATTTTCCCAAGGGTAAGAGGAGAAATTGGACCACAAAAGTTGTTGTCCAACATGTCCTGAGTACGCTGATATCCCATATGTGGGGGGGAACCACTGTTTGGGCGCACGGCAGGGCTTGAAAGGGAAGGAGCGCCGTTTGACTTTTCCAAACCAAAATTGGCTGGAATTGCGAACGGACGCCATGTTGCGTTTGGAGGGCCCCTGATGTGCCTAAACAGTGGAAACCCCCCACATGTGACCCATTTTGGAAACTAGACCCCCTAAGGAACTTATCTAGATGTGTGGTGAGCACTTTGAACCCTCAAGTGCTTCACGCAAGTTTGTAATGTAGAGCCGTGAAGAAAAAAAATCATATTTTTTCCACAAACATGATGTTTTAGTCCCCAATTTTTTATTTTCCCAAGGGTAAGAGGAGAAATTGGACACCAAAAGTTGTTGTCCAACATGTCCTGAGTACGCCGATACCCCATATGTGGGGGGGATACACTGTTTGGGCACACGGCAGGGCTCGGAAGGGAAGCAGTGACGTTTTGGAATGCAGACTTTGATGGAATGGTCTGCGGGCGTCATGTTCCGTTAGCAGAGCCCCTGATGTGCCTAAACAGTGGAAACCCCCCACATGTGACCCCATTTTGGAAACTAGACCCCCTAAGGAACTTATCTAGGTGTGTGATGAGCACTTTGAACCCCCAAGTGTTTCACTAAAGTTTATAATGCCCAGGTGTGAAAAAAAAAAATCCTACTTTTTACCTCACACAAATGATGTTTTAGTCCCCAATTTTTTATTTTCCCAAGGTTAAGAGGAGAAATTGGACACCAAAAGTTGTTGTTCAATTTGTCCTGAGTACACTGGTACCCCATATGTGGGAAAAAACTGTTCGGGCACAATTTGGGGCTCAGAAGGGAAATTGTGACGTTTTGGAAGCAGACTTTGATGGAATGGTCTGCGGGCGTCATGTTCCGTTTGCAGAGCCCCTGATGTGCCTAAACAGTAAAAAAAAAACACAAGTGACATAATTTTGGAAAGTAGACTCCCAAGGAACTTTTCTAAATGTGCCCCCCTTCTGGAACTAATCTTTCCTGTAAAGTAAATTAGTAGTGCATTGAGGTGTGGTACAATTTGAAACAATCCTTCATACACAGGCCAGGTTTTTCGGGGCAGGTGTCGCATTGGTAAGTGGTATCCTTGCGTATTCCCCTTTTGTAACACACTCGGCACCTTTTTTTGTGGCTTACCTTTTCTTCCAGTTGGCGGGACCACCCCCGGGAAATGCTGACCTGGTATGATACGAGCACCTTCAGTTCCGGAAGTACTGGGGCCCGCTGTTTCCTGAGCGCCAAACATCAGGGCCTTAACCACTACCTCCTGAAACTGAAGGTACGTCGTATCGCTGTTGCGTGCACATCGTGACAGCAGGAAAGCGTTGAGCATTGCCATTTGGACGATGTGCACGGACAGCTTCTTGTACCACACCTTGGCCTTTCTCAAAGCACTGTACGGTTGGAGGAGTTGATCAGAGAGATCAACACCCCCCATGTATTTATTGTACCCCAGTACACAGTCCGGTTTGCGGACCTGTGTAGAGGTACCCCGTACAGTGCTGAGGGCGCTGCCATCACCATGTATGGTGGTCAAGAGAAGGACATCCCTCTTGTCCTTGTACTTGACCACCAACAGGTAGTCGCTACATTTGGCTCTGCTCTCACCCTTTCTGAGCATCTGCCCAAGTAGCGTCTTCGGGAGGCCTCTCTGATTTTTGCGGACGGTACCGCAGGCTGCGGTACCTCGCGCAGAGAGGGATTTGTAGAGTGGGATGCTGGAATAAAAGTTATCAGTGTAAAGGTGATAACCTTTATCCAGCAGTGGGTGCACCAAATCCCACACAATTTTCCCACTCACTCCCAGGACGGGGGGACACTCAGGGGGTACAATCCTGGTGTCCTTTCCTTCGTAAACTCTAAAGCTGTGTGTGTACCCTGAGGTACTCTCACACAGCTTGTAGAGTTTGATTCCGTACCTTGCCCTCTTGCTGGGCAGGTACTGGCGGAATGCGAGCCGTCCCTTAAAATGAACCAAGGACTCATCCACGCAGATGTCCCTTTGGGGCACGTACACTTCAGCAAACTTTTTGTTGAAGTGTTCGATGACCGGCCGAACTTTGAACAGGCGGTCAAAGTTGGGGTCATCTCGTGGGGGACACTGTGCATTATCATTATAATGCAGGAATTTGTGGATGGCCTCAAAACGCGTCCGAGCCATGACCATTCGGAACAGTGGAGTGTTGTATAAAATATAAACACTCCAATATTGCCGAATTTCTGGCTTCTTCAGGATCCCCATATGGAGGACCAGGCCCCAAAACTGCATCATTTCAACTGCGTCTACAGGAGACCAGTTGGAAAATGATGAACGGGGGTTTTGCGCCAAAAATTGCCGAGCGTACAAATTTGTTTGCTCCACCATGAGGTTAATTAAATCCTCAGAGAAAAAGACTTTGAAAAGTCTATTTCTGTGAAGCCGGTGGAGTCAAACCTGATTCCTGATTCTGCCACAAAATCAGGAATCAGTGGCTCGTAATTTTCGGGGGCCGGGTCCATACGGGGTCCGAAGAGGGGTGCGCTGGTTCATTTTCAGGGGCGGGCGCTGCCTCATGTTCTGTCCTGGGGCGTCTGCGTGGCGGTTCCGCAGGACCCGAGGAGGAAGATGAGGAGGAAGAAGAATCTTCATCTGAAAAATAAAGAAATGTGGGATCCTCTCCCTCGCTATCAGTGTCGGAGGCAAGGATAGCGTATGCCTCCTCCACTGAATAGCGCTGTTGGGATGAGCGTGACGGGCGGGACATTTTTTTTGTGAATGTGGTGCTTTGTGTGAACTTTATTTATAACTGTGTGTGTGTGTGGGGGGGGGGATAGTGATTGGTGTAAACTAAGCTGAAAAGAAAAAGCTAAAAGAAAAGAATGCGAATAGGGAAAAAAAAGGCCTGTGAAAAAAAGTCTAAACCAGCAGGCACGAGCTCTGATAAGTGACCGGTGTCACTTATCAAAGTTCCGTGGCTGCTGGATGTGCGCACGGGAGTGACGGAAAGGGGGGTGAAAAAAAAACTGGCAGGCACGAGCTCTGATAAGTGACCGGTGTCACTTATCAAAGTTCCGCGGCTGCTGGATGTGCGCACGGGAGTGGCGGAAAGGGGGGTGAAAAAAAAAAAAAAACTGGCAGGCACGAGCTCTGATAAGTGACCGCTGTCACTTATCAAAGTTCCGCGGCTGCTGGATGTGCGCACGGGAGTGGCAGAAAGGGGGGTGAAAAAAAAAAACTGGCAGGCACGAGCTCTGATAAGTGACCGCTGTCACTTGTCAAAGTTCCGCGGCTGCTGGATGTGCGCACGGGAGTGGCGGAAAGGGGGGTGAAAAAAAAAACTGGCAGGCACGAGCTCTGATAAGTGACCGCTGTCACTTATCAAAGTTCCGCGGCTGCTGGATGTGCGCACGGGAGTGGCGGAAAGGGAGATGAAAAAAAAACAAAAAAACAGCAGGAACGAGCTCTGATAAGTGACTGGTGTCACTTATCAAAGTTCCGCGGCTGCTGGATGTGCGCACGGGAGTGGCGGAAAAGTTGGTGGGAAAAAAAAAAAAACAGCAGGAACGAGCTCTGATAAGTGACTGGTGTCACTTATCAAAGTTCCGTGGCTGCTAGATGTGCGCACGGGAGTGGCGGAAAAGTTGGTGAAAAAAAAAAAAAAAACAGCAGGAACGAGCTCTGATAAGTGACTGGTGTCACTTATCAAAGTTCCGTGGCTGCTAGATGTGCGCACGGGAGTGGCGGAAAAGTTGGTGAAAAAACAAAACAGCAGGAACGAGCTCTGATAAGTGACTGGTGTCACTTATCAAAGTTCCGTGGCTGCTGGATGTGCGCACGGGAGTGGCGGAAAAGTTGGTGAAAAAAAACAAAAAACGGCAGGAACGAGCTCTGATAAGTGACTGGTGTCACTTATCAAAGTTCCGTGGCTGCTGGATGTGCGCACGGGAGTGGCGGAAAGGGGGGTGAAAAAAAAAAACGGCAGGCACGAGCTCTGATAAGTGACCGCTGTCACTTATCAAAGTTTGCGGCTGCTGGATGTGCGCACGGAGGGGGGTGCGAAAGTGTTGATGGGTGAACTGCGTCACCAATCAACGCTCGGCGGCGCAAAGGGGGGGTAAAAAAGAGGGGGAAAGGGAAGGGGGGAGGGGGGAATGGGGGGATTGGGGTGGATCGGGCAGGGATCGGGGCTCAAAAACTCACGTTTGTAGTCTTTTCTTTCTTTTATCTTCTTTCTTCTCTCTTCTTTCTTCTCTCTTCTTTCTTCTCTCTTCAGCAGGAGTTGTGGTGTCACAGGCTACTGTGGCACCACAAGGCCCAGCATAGGAGGAGATCTGGCAGTGTGACCGCACAGCAGGAATCCTCAGCAAGTGTGAGGACCCCTGCAGTGCGGTCAGACAGGTCAGATCCAGTTTGCAGACAGGTCACAGAGCGGTCACATCGCTGCTGTGACCTGTCATTGGTGGGATCGATGATCACATCAATCCCACCAATCAAAGGAGACCCCTGCATTGCCGGTTGCTAGGCACCGGCCTAGTAATCGGAGCTCACAGCTCCGATTCCTAGGCAGGTCACCGGCAGGTCACCTAGCAGGGCACAGAGCGGTCACACCGCTGCTGTGCCCTGTGATTGGCGCGATCGTCGATGACATCGATCGCGCCAATCAGCTCCTTCATGCCCTACAGGCCCTGGCCTAGGATCGGTGCTATTACTGCACCGATCCAGGCAGGTACAGGCAGGGCACAGCGCGGATATACCGCGGCTGTGCCCTGCGATTGGCGCGATCGATGTGATCGGCGATCGCGCCAATCCGGGGGGGGTCTGGACTTTCCTAGGCCCAGGCCTAGGATCGAGTACATCGGTACTCGATCCTAGCCTGCGATCTCACTGTTTTAGCCGCTCTGATTGGCTGAAACAGTGAGAAAGGCTGTGATTGGCTGTTCAGAATTCAACAGCCAATCACAGCGATCGGGAGGCCTGAGGGGGGAGGACGCAGCCCGGGATGCCGACGCCAACTTCCAAGAGGTAAGCTGGCGTCGGAATTTTAATGCGATCACTGCTACTTAAGTCGCGATGTCGCATTAAAGGGCATGACGTACTATCCCGTCCATGGTCAGAATGGCACGGGTTTTATGGACGGGATAGTACGTCTAATGTCAGAGAGGGGTTAATCAGTGGAGACAACCCTTTCCGAAAAATAGATTTTTTAGCGGAAGTGTCCCAAGTGGTATCAAGAGCCCATCTCCTGAAATCCAGGGCATATTCGGCTACTGAACGCTTACCTTGGCGCAAAGTTAACATGGCTGCTTCAGCTGTTGCACCTCGATTGGGGTCATCAAACACCTGCCCCATGGCTGAAATAAAAGCATCAAGGTGATTCAAACAATCATCCTCAGTCTCAATCAGAGGGTTTGCCCACATCAAAGCCTTATTGGTAAGCAACATGATTATAGTAAGCACTTTGGATCGTTCAGTGGGAAATTGTGAAGCATGTGCAGAGAAAAATAAATTGCATTGATTAATAAATCCCCTGAATTTCTCACGTTCACCGCCAAAACGAAAAGGAGGTAATTTGGGGATCCCAGAACTTGGGGTTATGGCAGGAGCCTGGGCTCGTTCCTCTAGAGCCTCAATCCTGGCTCGCAATTCCTGGGTAGTCTGTCCAAACACTTGCAAATTATGATTAGTGAGGTCCTGTAGACTTGCAAAACGGGTTTTTAAAGTCTGTACATCTGAAAGGATTGTATCAGTCACTCCGCAAAGTTCCTTTATGCGGGCCTCCATCTTCCAGATCTTTTAAGGCAGATGTGCTGGAAGGAGAAGAGGAAAGGAAAAAAAAAAAAAAACAATAGTGTTTACCTGTGGTAACACTCCAGAGTAAAATTTTAAGGGAATGCGCTCACCTGGAATGGTTGTGAGAAGTCACAACCACTGTCATCACATAAGGTATTAAACGGACATCTGATATCCACAGTCACAGCAGACACGGCTTTCCCAGACCCAGCAGACACTAAACATTGGCTCCTGAATCTTGTCATGTATAGTGTACAGTTCCTATAGCGTCTTGTGCTTGGGTGCGAGGAAAACACAGGAGACATAGGTTGAAATGAAATGACTTGTATTACTTCATACAAGCATGCTGAAAAGTTCACACAGTTTGCAGGAACAGCGACAGGAGACACAGCAGGCCAGAGTAACTTCAAGCACTACAATAAATCTCCAAAGCAGGTTCAGGATCTCTTCTCTGTACCGTAATTCCTCTGCAAACATGGATTCACCAAACAGCAGGTTTCCAGAGTCCAAAAGTGTTCCAAGGTTCCTCAGTAGGGAATAGCTGGAGTACAAGTCCAAGGCTTCCAGGAGTCAGGTCACAGACTGACTGAGGCTTGATTCAGGAGCACTGATTGTTCAGCTGAGGCTGCTTAAGAAGCAAGAGGGAAGAATCAGGGCGGGAACATGAAAACTGGAAACTCCATATTAACTGAGGGCAAGAGCTGCAGAAAGACAGAAAGCAAAATGGCCGACGGAAAACTGAGTTTCAAGGAACATGTCAACAGAGACAAAGAACCTTACAAATGGAGTCCTAGGCACTACACATTCATACCTCCCTTCAATCAGACTAATCACCAGAACCCAAAAAACTTGTAATCGTGGACATTCCCGCAACATATTCAAAATACCTGTGCCCTCATTCATACATCTCGGACACTCAGAAGAGCTTCTCACACCAACCCTATGTAGAAACTCAGGGGATCTGTAAGCTCTATGAATGGTAAACAATTGCGACAATCGACCAGGCTCTCTTAGTGACAATTTCGGAATATATTCTAATATAGGCTCCCAAACTTCATCATCCAATACTCCTAATTCTTCCTCCCATTTGTCCCTTGCATGGACAGGGTGCCACAGCAAAAAGGTGTGTAACAGGTCCTTATAGATCATGGAAATAACCCTTCTTATGGTCCCCTCCATACAAATATAATCTAACAAAATATCTTTCTGGACCCTTAGACCACTAACCCACCTCTGCTGCATATAGGCATGCTGGACCCTAATATAAAGAAACTGATCCGTATCTGGCACCTGAAATTCTTCTTGCAAGAACTCAAACGACTTCAACTCCTGATTCACCAGTAGCTATAGCATATCCCCCTACGCGACCAAGCTTTCTGTTCCCCCAATTTATAGAATTCGCCCAAATTTTCGTTCATCCAAATGGGGATATAAATCGTCATTTCAGAGATCTCTCTAATCTTTTTGATCCTGGACCATGTCTTCTGCACCAGACCCAGAGTGGGGAACCTCTTACCCAACCGACCAAAACTCCCATCCTCTAGCCCTTGCACCAGAGGGGCCCTCTGAATCACATACACAAGCAGAGCCTGCACTGAACTCCCAGCGACCCCTGATACCCAACCTCTGATATGTTGGCCTTGGGACGCCAGGAAATATATCCAAGGATTGGGCAGAGCAAGTCCACCCCCCATCCTTGGGGCTCTGCAAGATCTCTAATTTTATCCTGGGCTGATTTCCGACCAATTCAGCTGTGCAGTGACTTTGGAGTCTTATATATTGGAAACCCCCATAAGTGATACCATTTTAAAAACCGCCGCCCTCAACGTATTCAAAATTGTTTAGAGGTAGTATATTAACCCTTCAGGTGTGTTTCAGGAATTAACGCAAAGTGCCTTGACAGGAATGAAAAAAAAATATTTTTGCCACCTAATGTTTCTAACTTCTGAACAGACCACTATAGCTGGAAGACTTTAAGACCATTATTTGGCCATGAATTGCCATTGCAAACATCAGGACCACACAATCAAGATCTCAGAGTGCTAATGGGGTTAAAGAGGAAGCCCCACACTCTGTTAACCATCTAGATACTGTAGTCACTATTTAGAGCAGTATTTAAGGGGTTGCAAGGCCATAGTCGGTGCCAACACTGAACACGACTGAGGCAGCAAGTTGTCAGCTGTAGTGTACAGCTGATAGCTGCTGAATTGTCACCTGTCGGAGGATGGTATTCTCTTATATCGCAGTTTTAAGTCATATTGGTGCTCATTAAGGGGTTAAATCTTCCTTTGTTGTTGGCAGCACTCCTTCCTTGTACACCATACCCTCCCATTTCCCTCTTCACACAAAGTTTTTCAACTGTTTGTAAGAAAGGTGCAGGAATGGAAAATGTAGCAACTTTTTGTGTATCAGCTTATGCCCCAAAAAACATGCTCAACCCAATAAATGTTGACTTCTGTTATTCCTTCTGAATATGTATAAATAGACAACTGGGTGTAGCCAGTTGGGGATGTGTACCTGCAAAGTCTGATACCGTGCACTCTGATTGGACAATGTCAAAGTGTGTAGGAACACACCAACAACTGGTTACACCCAGTTGCAAATTTATTATCAAGAAGGAAAAATAGATGAAAAACATATTGTAACATTTTCTGGAAAGGGCTTCATAATTGTTATTTCATGAGGAATACAAGTACGTGCTAAAATAGACATGCCAGGAGAAGAGACGGGTCCTCTTTATGGTTGATCAGCTAAAGTGAAGGTATAGCCTTAGAGAGATTTTAAAGATTATATTGAGGGATCGCATAACCAGAAGAGCTCTCTTGTCAATAGCAGTGATCTGATAACCTGCAAGCCTCTAAAAAATTAAAATTTGCCCCTCAGTCAGGTGGGATCCTCCTGTCCACATGGTCTCATTGCTGTATAATTTGTTTCAAACAACTCAACTACCGACACGAGGCTTCCCAATATTCTTCGCTAAGTGGGAGTGTGATCTGGGGAGATCTCTAGACCTAGAGGAAAGAGACAAAATCCTTTTATTCACGTTTAGGGCGTCTCTGAATGCGGTGTCGCAGGAGAGGAGCTACAAGGTTCTCTCAAGGTGGTACAGGTGCCCGTCCATGATACACACTATGTTTCCGGTGATTCCAGATACAGCTGGAGATGTCTGAAAGATAAAGGATCGTATACACACATATGGTGGAGCTGTCCACCTATAAAGAATTTTTGGCTATCTATTTTTGATCTATATAACAGACTATCTCTGCGCAAAATTAGACCTACCATGGAATTAGCTCTCTTGTCATTATGTGACATGTCAATCTCTAGATTCAAGAAGAACCTACCCAGACATTTCCTCACAGCTTCAATGAATTTAATACCTAGATACTGGAAACAGGTAAAATACCAGGGCAGAGTTTGTAGCAGAACTTAATGATATATATCGTATGGAACAGCTGATACAACAATCCACAGGAGACTCTGATAAAATATATAATACTTGGATCCCGTGGCTGGCTTTTAGGGAGTCTCCAGAGTTGGAGGCCTGGATCTATGGACCTTAAATAACCTTTGAAGTAGCCCTGGATAATTTTGAAACGAATAGTGGGCTCCCGGAAAGACTTGTCGTCAAACTTACAACCCAGCTCAGTCATCCATTTTTTATATGTTTTCCTCTCTGTTTCAGAGGGGGGACTGGGGTGCCCCCGGGGGGGTCTCGGACATTGATATCTCTATCTCTTTCCCTTCTCTACTCTACCTCTTTCTATCTCCCTATCTCCCCTTCCATCTTTCTCCTTACTTTTCCTCTCACTTCCATCACTTAAGCTCTTCCCCTTGTTGTATTTTTCTCTATCTTACTCCCATCATTGACCCTAAACCCTTGGATCATATAATACCACGAGGTTTTTTTTATAAGTGTTATTGCCTTCATGAGATTTACGAACGAAATGCATTAACAGAGATAACATTTGAGTATTTAATAATTAGAAATGACATGTCTGTTTATTGTTATATTGTTTCTTGTAAGCTTTTTGGATCACATACTTATTCAGAGTCATGATTGTCTTTATGATTCTTACTCAGCTATTCAATAAAGCTTGATTTACACAAAAATTTGCCCCTCAACTTTGCTGGAACCCTCATTAGGATTTTACCAACTCCCCTCTCCCACTCTCTGACCACAACCTTCTGTCATTCTCTGTCACAAACTGCCATATCGCCCAGGACACCTCCACTTTCCACACTTATAGAAATATACAGGCCATTAACACCCAGAACTTATGAAGAATTTGCAGTCATCATTGGCCCCAATCTCCTCCCTCTCATGTCCTGACTCTGCACTGAAGCATTATAGCGAAACACTGCAAAGTGCCCTGGATGAAGCTGCACCTCCTATACATAGAACAACTCGGCACAGATGGTGACTACCCTGGCACACGCTGCAAACACGTTTCTTACAGCGGTGCTCCAGATGCGCTGAATGTCGTATTGCAAAACACCAGTGATTGTCTCACCGCTGTCTCCAACATTAATCATGTCCTCCCTCCATCTAAAACTAAACCTTCTCAAAAACTGAACTCCTTGTGTTTAATCCCTCTACTAACCTACCTATGCCTGACATTGCCATTTCCGTGTGGGGTTTTACCATTACTCCCCAGCAACATGCCAGCTGTCTTGGGGTTATACTTGATTCAGAGCTTTCATTCACCCCCCACATCAGATCACTGGCTCGCTCTTGTTATCTGCACCTCAAAAACATTTCTAGAATTCAAACTGTTCTTACTTTCGGCTCTGCAAAAACTCTTACTGTTGCTCTTATTCTTTCTCGTCTGGACTATTGCAACTCTCTACTAATCGGTCTCCCTCTTACAAACCCTCCCCTCTCCAATCTGTCTTGAATGCTGCAGCCAGGATCATATTCCTCACCAACTGTTAAACTGATGACTCTACCTTGTGCCAGTCATTGCATTGGTTACCCATTCACTCCAGAATTCAATATAAACTTATCACTCTCACCCACAAAGCACTCCACGGTTCAGCACCACCCTACATCTCCTCCCTCATCTCAGTCTACCAGCCTAACCATGCCCTCCATTCTGCTAATGACCTGAGGTTAACATCCTCAATAATTAGAACCTCCTACTCCCATCTCCAAGACTTCTCACGTGCTGCGCCTATTTTTTGGAATGCATTACTCAGGAAACTTCGATTAATCCCAATACCCACAGTTTTAAGCGTGGCCTAAAAATGCATTTCTTCAGACTGACCTACCTCCTCAACACATTAATCTAACTCTCCCTGTGATGCCCATTCAATATTTTTTACCATAGCCAGATTCCTTGTATCATATTCTCATACACGTTTTGCATTTAATAGCCCTCTGTGTCTGTACTTTTACATATTCTGGCTGATAACCGGTTCATGCAGCATTACATGAACACCCGATTTATTACATTATGGCTGGTCCGAACAATTAAAGCATTTGTTACCGTCCTCCTTTCATGTCTCCCCTTTTCCTCTAGATTGTAAGCTTGTGAGCAGGGCCCTCATTCCTCTTGGTGTCTGTTTTGATCTATGTGTTTATTATGCTGTAATGTCTATTGTCTGTACAAGTCCCCTCTAAAATGTAAAGTGCTGCGGAATATGATGGCGCTATAGAAATAAAATTATTATTATACATTTGTCCATTGTCTATCAATGTACTGATTGTGGCTGCAGTAATGTGCTGACAGAGGTACATATTATTATTTTTTAACCTGCTCAGTAAAACACATTTTTAGAATGGAGTGATTATAGCAGCCCCATATATATTTTAGTTGTTTTTAAATTACAGCAAAAAAACACAAATAAAAAGAAGACAGTAACTGGCAATTCATAGATTTACTGCATTGCCATCTAGTTGACACATGATGCAATTTCTCATTGGCCCTCTATTACTGAATATATATATATATATACTAGCTTGGCCCGTGAAAAATTTTCGCACATTGGTCGTCGGGGGCGCAGGCAATTTCAGAAAAAGCAACTGGTCTAATGTAAATGTATTTCATGAGATAATGAACACAGATAGGTATTAATATATGTAGCTTGGTAATACAATAAATTGGTTTGATAAGTAGAGGCCAAAAAATGTCTTCCGGTTGAGGTGCCACCTGCAGGTCATTGTTTCTTTCTGCAGGTTTATGAAAATAAATGTTTAAACTGTATTTAGTGATAAAATCGTGACTGTGTGGTTTGTTTGGCTCTTTTCTTGCTGAAGGGAGCAAGTTTACCTTTCAAATGGTGTATCATTTGTGGGTGTGGGGCAAAGTAATCAGTGAAAAAGTACATGTATACAAATGTGTTTGCATATGTGACTCACCATTTGTGTGTGTGGAGCAAAGTAATCACCGAAAAAGCAGTGCATGTATACAAATGTGTTTGCATATGTGACGCACCATTTGTGTGTGTGGGTCAAAGTAATCACCGAAAAAGCAGTGCATGTTTTCAACTGTGTTTCCATATGTGACTCACCTGCAGTGAAGTGTGCAATCTGCCATTGTGCTTGAAATAGGCTGGGCAATCAGTTCCGCAAGCTGGAAAGCCCCCAAGGCAAATGTTGGGATTTGTTTGTGATGTCTGTAAGCAGCTTTGTGGTAATGTGCTTTGGAGCACTCTGGTGCCACCTGCTGGTCATTTTTTCTTACTGCAGGTGTATGAAAATTAATTTTGTGATCAAAACGTGGATGTGTGGTTTGTTTGGCTATTTTCTTGCTGAAGGGGGCAAGTTTACCTTTCAAATGGTATATCATTTGTGTGTGTGGGTGCAGTATGAACGGAGATACAAAGTAATCACCGAAAAACAGTGTTTAGAAATAATAAAATAGATATACATTTAGAGTATGTATCTAGCGAAATCTTCAAATCATTATTTTTTTTTATTTATGAATTTAGAGACTTTGATGCTTTTAATGTTAAGAAAAAAAATCAGCAAACTAAGGGGCATATATGAAAGATACACATTTCTGGAAACATATTGCCTCTGAGCCATGCACTGAAATGACTTTAGTTTACAGCTCAAAGTTAAATTGATGATGAAACTAAATTTGCAAAATGTAGTTCAATCAATACTAATGTGAAAGTCATGAAATAATAAAAGCTCACAAAACCCGAACCTAATGAATAAAGAGACGCAGGTACTGTAATAAAGATGAGCGGTATTAAGCAACTATATATTAGTGTGACCATTCAGCTATGAGATTCATATACGTGTCGTATATGTAGTTATACTGTGTCTGTACAGGCAATCATTATTTTTTAGAGAGTAATCCATTAGATTCTGTTTGCTATGGTGACATTAGAGGACAATTCTTATCATTAAAAGAGTCGTAAACTTGTTGCCGTAAATGCTGAGCTGTATCCAGCTCTGGCAGCGGGGATGTAAACCATGTAAGGAGCCAGAACAGCAATGCTCTGAACACCATGTAGTGGTTGTTCTTGAGAACTACAGCTCAGCTCCCAATCACTTCCAAAGAAACTGATCGAGAATGGCCCCTGCACATAGAGCATTGCTGTTTTGCTTCTATACATTGTCTACATCCTGCCACCGGCTGAAAACAGCCAGTTGGTGGTGGTTGTAGGTGTCGGACTTCTACAATGTGATATTGATGATTTGTGCTAAACAAAGGACTGTTGCTTGGGAAAAGAAGGATTGGCATGTTCACATTATTAAATTAGGGGTACGCTCGGCTGAACTGAGCATGTGCGTGGGGGAGTCAGAAGAGATAGCTGGCGGATAAATGAGAAGTCAGCTGACCTCTATCTAAGTTGGGTTCACTATTAAAGACAACCTCCCCTGACTGTCCACAGACGCTACTGTAGCTGTACTAGTGCAGGTTTCTTTTATCTGATGAGGTGTTTTAGATGGACACTGAAACTGCAGTGTTTGAGGAATCACCTTTTATCCTATAGCATTACATATTCTAATAGCCATTCCCCGGACTAGTCCGGCCTTGAATCTTCTAATCATGAGAGTGATGGACAAATTGCATTAAATACTTACGGTATTTTGGTAGGACCATTATGTAGGTTGTCAATTACACCCAGGGAGGCAGGATTAGATGGTGTGAGGCAGGAATAGTCCGGAGGAAGAAGCTCCTAGGACTAGTCCTGCCTCATTAGCGCTGCAGGATTGAACTAAATTCTTTAAACAATAGTATGGCCCATGTAACACTTTTTTCCCTGCAGGAAAAAGTTGTGATTTGTGCCTTCTCCGAAATGTTGTCATCCAGATACTGGTTAGTGAACATTATGATAGACGCCAATATGACATATACATATACAAATAAATGTGATATCAAAATCATTTGGACAAGAGGACATGAGTGATGGTAACTTGCAGTTTTAATAAAATCTTGACATTCATGACTGATATGTTTTGAAATTAAGTCCACCAGGTTTACCTATTCTTTCCCTTTTTTGGAACCAGCAAGTTCAACAAGAATAGTAAAGGCAGCCTTAGTGTGTACAGAGACTAATGCTATATATATTTTGTATTAAAGTTACTCTGTCAGCAGGATTATGCTAAGTAACCTACAGACATTGTCATGTTGGCGCTTTTATACTGATTTAAATGATACCTGGGGTAAAGAAATCCATCTTGTGGTTCTTGTGTAATCAGTGTTAGAAGTTTTCAGTTATTGAGATGCCCGTGCTCCCGGGCAGGACTGTAGGCAGAGTCTTATCTTCTTACTCTAGGCCAGAGAAACAAAGGAAAGACCTGTCCACAGGCCGCCCAGAGAGAGAGAGACTAATTGTGCTTCTAACACTGATCACACAAGAACCACAAGACGGATTTCTTCACCCCAGGTATCATTTTAATCAGTGTAACACTGCCAACTTAACAGTGTCTGTAGTTTACTTAGCTAAATCCTGCTGACAGTTTCGCTTTAACAATACAAACTACCGTACATCAATTATTAAATAGATTGGTTAAGACCTGATGTGGCTGTTGTAATTACATTGCACATCCACGTCAGAATGGCTGTATAATCTTTTTTTTTTTAAATTACCCTGTCTAGCAAGGTTCATAAAATGTCCACTTTTATTTCAGGATGATACAATCATGTTGGCATGGAATTTCAAAGTAAGGTCACCACCCTCATCAGGTTCAAAAGATCTATTAAAGTATTCTAATTGTTTTATGATACTTGTTAATAGATCTGCTTTTATTTTTAAAATTAACTTTATAGAGAGTAATGCATATATATATGTAAAAAAAAAAAATATATATATATATACACACATGCAATAGGTGCAGGGGTTACAATCACACCGGGCCCTGGATACTGTAGGGGCCCAAAAGATCCCTTTGTCCCATAGGAAAAGACTATTGGTATTAAAGACTTGTGATAGTTGGGGTCCCTGTTGGAGATTTCGCACTGGGGCCCACAGGCTTATATACATGTTATAAACCACCCATTGCAATGTACGTACAGAAGTGCTGCACTCTATAAATACCGTATACATGACATGAGCTAATATACTTGTTCACACCTTGTCTTTGCAGGATGAACCGGCACTAACCGATAAACCATCCAAACAAGAAACTGCACAGGTCACTTACTCCACGTCCGCTGTATCCAGCACGCAAGAGGTGTTATACATCAATGGGAATGGGACTTACAGTTACCATAGCTACCGGGGGCTAGGAGGAGGCCTACTAAATCTCTCGGATACTTCGAACAGTGGTGAGTTTCACTGCCATTCCTCCTGCAGCATTTCATTACATGCCGTGCTGAGGTTCACAATTAGAATAGTCACATAATGAACCACAAGGGTCACGAGTCAGATGTGATGTTCCATACCGCCATTGTACATATGTGGGTGATTTTCAGATTTCTGCTCCAGTGAGGCGGCCCCTAAATGCAGCTTTTATTGATTTCTGTAATATGCAAGGCTAGCCATGTTCACATTTGCACATGTAATGGGCTGGACCTTTCCTGCCAAGCTGGCAGAATTAGAAGCTGTCTCATTAAGAGTATCCAGATCTTAGCTGACATCATAGAATAGTAGCTTTAAAGGGGTGGACTGGCCCTGGGTTATTGAAGACCCACTCCACAGATAAGTCATCAGTGTCAGATTGGGGGGATCCAAAAGTGGTCAAATGACGACACAGTAAGCAGGGTTGCCTTGTGCAGCTGTATTCAGTGTGTAGGGTCACTGCCCATCAATACCTTCTGTCCAGAGTCCAGACCACCCCTTTAAATCCTAAGTATATTTGTATGCACTAAAATTTTAAGTATATAGTTATCTGAAATCTACTTGACGACTTTATCAGAGAGCTGCAAAAACAACAATTCCTGAATAGGAGGACCTCTAATAATAAGACAAAGGGTTACAGCAGCCTGTATTCTTGTCTGGACACAGGGCTGACTACAGATTTGGGCTAAAAAGTCTCAATTGGCCTCTGTTTGCTTTTGATTTTCTCCTCCTCAGATTCCAAGAAAATTACTATTTTAGATTATTTTTTTTCTATGAGCTGTAGCTTTATCACTACCATTTTGGGGTCTTTAGACATAAACAACAAAGTGTAGAAACACCACCAATATAATAAAATATCAATCTTATTGGTATCAAAAAGAGTTTTTTTAATATAGATACAAGAATATACAAAAACGCCTATAAGGCACGAATAAGGGAAAAGACAAACAACCATATATAGTGTTGCGGTAATTGTGGAAGCATAGCTTTGTATATACATTGTATTCTTGTATCTTGGATCATTATAATCAAAGCAGGCTATATACGTGTATGCATTCTCTGTGAGCATTACCCCCCACCTCGTTGCATTGTGGTATCTTATTCAGGACCGCAACACTATATATGGTTGTTTGTCTTTTCCCTTATTCGTGCCTTATAGGAGTTTTTGTATATTCTTGTATCTATATTAAAAAAACTCTTTTTGATACCAATAAAATTGATATTTTATTATATTGGTGGTGTTTCTACACTTTGTTGTTTATGTCTAAAGTAATCTAGATAGTGTACCACGAGACGGTTATACACCTTTAATTCTTGAAATTTCAGGGAAGGTGAATTTAGTATGTATGCAATATGCATTCTGTTCTAATTTGTATATTCATTTTGGGGTCTTTAAGACTTTTTGATCTTTTTTATTCTCATTTTTGGGAGGCAGAGATTTTGCCACTGCGATTTCTTTTTTTCGGCACACAATCTATGGGATAAATATTCTGACTCCATAGCTAGGCTACACATACACTGTCCCTGACAGCTGTCAACAATGCCACAGGACACAAAAGAGACTCTAGCTAAGAACTAAAGTAGTATTCTTTATTTATACAAAAAATATAAAAAATTAACAAAACAGGGTGGGACAAGACCTCCAATGGGGGGAGGGTACATTGAGTAATGCTGGGCTACCTAAAAGGTCCCTGAACACAAAGTCGCTCAAAAAATGTAAATGGCTTGCAGAGAAAGAAGCGTGAGTAGATGAGCAATATTTTATAGTCAACGTTAAAAACATCTAAGGAGACACACAGACAGGCACTGTAACCTGTGGCAGAGGGAGCCGGCATTGTGCTGCTCTCTCCCTGACACGTCAGATACTGGCCATGTCTCCCAGTGGGCCCTTGCATGTGACTGGGCCTGGGGCAACGGCCTCCTCTGCCCCCCCAGTAGCTACGCTACTGGTCCTCACACAACTGATCCCAGCTGACTACTTCTCTGTACCGCCAATCTATAACCGGGTTGTGTTTTTGCAACCAAGGGAGGCCTAAGATGATGGGAGTTGGCATACCCTCCAAGACATAGCATGACAGGGAGTCTTCCTGACAAGTCCCTCTACGCAGGTGTATATCATCTACGACTTGGGTCACTTTCCCCTGGCTGAGTGGGACAGAGTCAATAGCCTGGATGCTTAGGGGTTTTTCTAGCGTCCTACACCTCAAGCCATGCGTTTGGACAAAGTGAGCATTCACCAGATTGACACCTGCTCCACTGTCCACAAGCACCGGTATACCCTCAATTGCCCTGCCAACCACTACTTCAGCAGACAGGGTACACTGAGGGAAGAAAATGGAGGAAATATACACTCCGTGGTCGCCTCCCTCCACACGACCAGGTGCACGCGGCTTCTTAGATGGTAAAATTTTGGCGCGAGTGGGGCAGACCCCGATAAAGTGACCCGTCTGCACACAGAAAAAACATGCCCCCACACCACGGCAAACCGCAGGCAACTTCACTTGGGGACCAACTCCTCCCACCTGCATGGGTTTGTCCGCCTGCACCAGTATGTCCTCCTCCCTAGCAAGGACAACAGGGGACAAATTTGGTGTATGCCTCTCCCTCAAGCGTCTATCCACCCAGATGGCAAGGGACATGGCTCCAATGACCTGGGGGCAGTGAACTGCACCAGAGTATCCTGCAACCTTGAGGACAGACCCTGCACAAAATGACTCCTAAGGGCAGGGTCATTCCACTGTGTTTCAGTGGCCCACCTCCGGAACTCTGAGCAGTACTCCTCAGCCGGCTGGCTCCCATGCTTGATTTTACGGAGTTGGGATTCCGCCAGGTAGACACCATCAGGATCTCCATACGCCAGAGCCCCAAAAAACCCGTCCACTGACCATAAAGATGGTGAATCGGTCGGCAGGGAGAATGCCCAGGATTGGTGATCACCCTTGAGAAGGGAGACAATAATCCCCACACTCTGTTCCTCACTCCCTGACGAACGGGGGCGGAGCCTGAAGTACAACTTACAGGCCTCCTGAAAAAAAAAATTCTCTCTCCCTCCAGAAAATCTGTCAGGGAGAGATATCTTGGATTCTGGTTGAACCTGCACCTGAGCCGAGGCCCAGAACCCCACCAACTGCTGCATCTGCTGCACCACCTCACCCCGCAGAACCTTAAGCTCATCAGTAAGGGTCTGAAGCAGTTGGGCAAAGACCTGCATTTGGGCCATGGCTCACCAGAAAAAATGTGATGGTTGGTGATAATATCACGAAGTGACTGTCCTGGTGTGACGCGACCCGGCGGTTGGTCGGTCACCAGATGGGCAAACACACAAGGGAACACCAGGGACACAATTACAACGGTGGGCCCTGCGATAGGGAACGAGGGAAATGGACACCTCCTGCACTCACCTAAGTCTGTGCCCTGATCTCCCTATCGTCCCTATACGAGTTCTTTCTCCCCGTCGCCGAGCTCCTGACTCTAGCTTGATTGGTCTCCAAAGAGGAAGTGTATCACCAACAGTCAGCTGATGCATCAGGTGACCTTTTAAAGGATGATGGGAGTGGTCACCACCTGCATCAGCAAACTCAGCAGCAATGTAATTACACCAGCAGCCACCGGGGGAAAAAACTGACATTAACCCCGATGGCCTAAAAGAAAAAAGTTTTAATAAGAAAAGCAAAATCTGCCACAGATCCAAAAATGGATCGTGACAATTATTACATACATAATAATTGCTCATAAAGACAAGAAGAAACACACAATCCCTGTATTTGAATATAGGAAAAAATGCTACTCAGTCCAATGTATAATATATATTAAACATTCTCATATATAGACATAGTGTCTACCTGAGTGATATAATACACAAAGCATGAAGAGATATATGGTATAAAGGTATATGATGAGTGCATCACCTGAAGCAGTAGCTGTAGCCAGGACCTTGCAGCAAACCTATGGAGAGCTGAACCTCCCCAACCCCTACGCCGTTTCGCTTGTACTTTTTCTGGAGATGTCATGTGGCATTGCTGACAGTTTTCAGGGACAGTGTATATGTATGCTTCATCTGAAGTGTCTAGCATTCTATTTGCTTGCTTTTTTATGCGTTTGTGATTAATCCATAGCTAGGTTGCAAGTGTACGGCACTTAAAACATCATTTCTAGGCTGCCTCTGTATAAACCAGTACTCACACGTAGCTATATTATCAGATAGCTTGAACTCAATTGTAGGAGGCACGTATGAAGATTCTAGAAGGTTTATTTTCCAGCTGAATTCTTGCAGATGTGCACACGTAGAGCAGGTGAAAACGACTTTTCAGAAACAGGGCTATAAACACTTGGGCTTCTAAGATGGCCAATTCATGTGTACCCGGAAGCCGCGATAAGGCGATTCTCATTGCTGGGAACCTGCCTAATGTGAATCCTCTCTTAGGCTACAACCTATATTTATATGGGAAGGTAGGATCCTGCTGTAAGTAAAAATGCCTGAGGTTGAGAGGGGGAGTACTTAGTCAGAAAGCCTATGAAAACAAATATCAAAAGACTGACCGTCATTTCCAAACAGAAAACAGGATTCACATTAAGCAGGTTCCTATCAACAGAATTGCCTTATCGTGGCTGCCGGGTACACATGAATTGACCAATTAAGTAAGTAGTCTCAATTTTTCATACTTTCTAGTGCAGTAATGCAATTCATATATTTCATGTTTGCATGCTATAGCACTACATAGTGCTACTTTATTTGTTAGTTATATATGGAGATGGCTACACTTAATAAGCACTTGTTCACACCTGATTTCTGTTTGGAAGTGACGTTCAGTCTTTTGATATTTAGAACCAGCAATGCGAGACGACATCTCTGGTATTTGTGCGATTCTTGCCTCTGTCTTAGCTTTAATATCACGCACTATACATTCTCTCAGAATTTAGTTGTTGGAAACCTTGCAGCTCTTCAAGATAAACAGATTCAGCTTTTGCAGAATTGTAATGTGTTTGTTCCCCTTTCTGGAATAGATTTCATATACTGAGGACATTTGTCCTAGGGCCCCCTCTAGAGGTAGTTTGAGAGAAGCAGGCTGGGAAATGCTGTTGATGTGACTCAGCAATTTTTGCCATAAGTCTGATATAGCACAGGAAAGTTCATTTTTAACGGATTCAGAGTTCTCTCTAACTTTTCATGTAAGCCTTGTAGAATGTTTAGCCTTCTCACTGGAATGTGGATTAAACTCTACACATTCTTCATCTGACAGTGGATCTGGTAAATACCATGTAGTCTTTCCCTCAGCCATTGTAATTCACAGGCAGAATGGAGATGAGGAAGCACAAACTTCTAAAGAGCGCAAACCTTATTGCTTAGCGACAAAACAGCACACTATAATATCACAATGATAATGCAATGCTATCTGTATGATTCCGAAATCATGGGTCATGACAATAAATGTTGTGATATTTTATTAGTTACGCACCGAGCAATACCAAATAGTTTACTTTTTTTAGATTTTATTTTTGTTTTGGGTAAAAGCGGTGATATAAGCTTTTATATAATTTTATTTAAAAAAATCATTTTCTTTTTTTATATACTGTTTGTGCCGGGTGGGCCATTTATATGGATACACCTAAATAAAATGGGAATGGTTGGTGATATCAACTTCCTGTTTGTGGCACATTAGTATATGGGAGGGGGAAAACGTCTCAATATGGGTGGTGACCATGGTGGCCATTTTGAAGTCGGCCATTTTGGATCCTACTTTATTTTTTCCAATGGGAAGAGGGTCATGTGACACATCAAATTTATTGAGAATTTCACAAGAAAAACAATGGTGTGCTTGGTTTTATCGTAACTTTATTGTTTCATGAGTTATTTACAAGTTTATGACCACTTATAAATGTGTTCAAAGTGCTGCCCATTGTGTTGGATTGTCAAGGCAACCCTCTTCTTTCACTCTTCACACACTGATAGCAACACTGCAGAAGAAATGCTAGCACAGGCTTCCAGTATCCGTTGTTTCAGATGCTGCACATCTCGTATCTTCACAGCATAGAAAATTGCCTTCAGATACGAGATGTGCAGCGACGTATATAACCTATTAATTTGGCAGTAGCAGCTATCTGTGCATATAGAGGTGATCTGATAGCTGCTACTGCACATACCCTGGTGGCGCCATCTTACTGGAGAAGAAAAAAAAAATTCCTCCTCCAAGACGGCGCCGCCTGCGCAGTATCAGCTATCGGATCACCTCTAGATACATCGATTACTGCGCAGGCGCGGCGAGCGCTATTTTCAAAAGATTTTTTTTTAATATCAGGATAACCTCAACCATAATAATTATATGCACATTACACATGCGATTATGCTGCAGGTGCCACAGCCAGCGCCGGCCTACAAAAGGGTTTTTTTTTTAGTATGTATATATAATATTCATTATGTTAACTAGGGGGCAGGTCACTGAGGGATCAGTGACCTGTCAGCAGTCTTCATTATACATATGTAAGCAGAGCACCACATAAAGACCCCCCACAGGCTGCCCCGGAGCAGAGCATATCAGTAACTCAAAACTGAAAATAAAGATTAAACAACAACCTCAAGACGGATTTCATCAACCAAGTTATCATTTTAATCAGTAGAACGGCACCGACCTGACACTGTGTTTAACAATTCTATTACCTTTATGGCCATATTAATAGGTCACATACGTCCTGGGGGGTGACAGATTCCCTTTAACCCATTTCCCACCTTAGACATATAGTTACATCTAAGGTGGGCTCCCATTGTTTGCTGCAGGCTCCGGCGATAAGCCCGCAACTTTTCCGGCACATGTCAGCCGATTTGAACAGCTATGTGCCCCTAACAGCCGCGGGTGTAATCGCGATCCATCTCTGACAGCGGCATTTAACATGCGCCGGAAACACATCATTAATCCCCCCATCGGCACCTGTGTCACATGACCGCGGGTCGCAGATGGGTTGGCATGACAAACTGGGGTCTGTAGCAGACCCCTGTGGTTGTCATTGCCAGCTTGCTATGAGCATCGCCTAGCGGTCGGCGCTCAATCAAGTGAGCATGTTAGCTACATAGAGCGGGCTGAAGCCCTGCTTGTGAGCACAAGCAATTGGATGATCGCAGCTTTATTCTCCCATGGAGACTATTAAAGCAAGTGAAAAGTAAAAAAAAATAAATGTTTTAAAAATAGTAAAAATTAAAAAAATAAAAAAGTTCAAATCACCCCCATTCAAAATAAAACAATAAAGAAAAAAAACAAGACACATTTAATATCGCCGTGTTCAGAATCGTCGATTTATCAATAAAAAAGAATTAATCGATAAGTAAACGACGTAACGCCAGAATTACGTTTTTTTGGTCATCGCAACATTGCATTAAGATGCAATAACGGGCGATCAAAAAATCGTATCTACACCAAAATGATATCAATAAAAACGTCAGCTCGGCGCTCAAAAAAAAAGCCCTCGTGCAACCCGAAATCACGAAAAATTCAGATGCTACAAGTCTCGGAAAATGGCAACTTTTTTTTTTTAAGAAACTTTGAATTTCGTAAAGAGAATCTGTGAGTGAAACTTTCTAAGAAATCAGGGCTAGAGGACAGGGCAAGATGAAACATCTCCAGCAATGCCCATTTTATTGCCATCCAGTGCTATGTCCCATCGAAAATTCATCTCTTATTAAAATGCAAATTAGCTTTTAAAGTGCATTGGTGGGTGTGCCAGGGCACGTGCAGTCCTGGGGTCATGTTAGCTTCTCCCCACTAGTGCTTTTCTATTAACAGCAGAGATTGCTCCACGACCTCACCTCTGTCTCCACTGTCAATCAAGAAGCCGGGCAGCCGACGGGGAGAATCTTCTGATACTCTCACCAGTGCACTTGCAGAGCTAATTTACATATGAATAAAGCATGAAATTTGTTGCTGGAGGTCAATAAAATAAGTATCATTTTAGAGACTGTTCACCCTAACCTATCCTGAGCTACCTATGGCTTCTTAGCAAAAGTCATACTGACCAAATTGCCTTTAAGGTATGATATGAACATTTATACTATACTATATAATTACCGGTAGTTTCACATTTTTGTCATGGCTCTGCGATTTTAAAATCACAACACAATTCCGAACATCAAGCATCTGAACATCTTCGTTTTTGATTAGTGATGAGCGAGTGTGCTCGGGTGTTATCCGAGTATCTTGGACATGCTTGGATAATATGTTAAAGTCCCCGCGGCTGCATGATTCATGGCTGTTCATTCCAGCCGCGGGGACTCGAACATATTGTCTGAGCATTCCCAAATCGATAAGTTTGCAGTCTCTCTGTGTGAATGCAGACTTAGGAATCCCCACAGCGCACACACTGTATGCTGAGAGGATTCACCGGTTTCTGTGTTGGGAACGGTGGATACATATGAATTATGCATACTTCCGGCAAGAGCCGTATTGAGCGAGGCCCGCCCCGATCAGTGACGTAGCCGTCCAGTGGGCATGGCCGACTAGAGGACACAGCCTTATTCCATACAAGTGTATGTGAGTCGCACACACCAAGTGGGGTGGTACCAGGACTTATGGGGTACTCGGCACCGAGCCCATTGAAGTCTATGGGGAATGTCACTGGCAGCAGAGCTCGGTCCGTGGCCCTGGGCGCTCATACAATGGGGGAATATTTACAGGGGATTGTAGTTATAGTTCGTGACGCCACCTGTGGTTTCTGATCTGATTGACCAGCGCTGCAGGGTAGATCTCTGAGGGGATGTTATGGCAGCTAGGTGTTAAGTCCCCCACAGGTGGGACTGGTCCCTCAAAGTCTATGGTGATGCAGGGTGCGGATAAGAAGTCAGTCACACACAATGCAGTCTCTTTCCATACCTTTACTTGTAGATGTTGTTGCAGGTATGTCCCGGGAAGCTGGTCAGGTTGGAGAATGCACATTTGGGATATTGCTGAGCAGGTTTAAGGCCTCCTTTCCCCTTAATGTGTATGTGAGTACAAACTTGCATGAAGTCAAGTTAACTCTTTCAATAGCAACTACGCCCGGCCGACATAGTGGTAGAGCCTTTTCTGTGGTAGAACTAAGTCTATTTCTGCAGCGTCCCGCTAGACTCCTGTTCTCCTGACTCCAGTTACGTATCGACACATTGGGCTGCCTCCTGTGACCTGAAGTCCAGCTAGGCCTCCGGTGTTTCTTATTACTAGGCGTGAAGCACTAGCAACGCTTCGGACCCCGGTGTCCGGTTTACTAAGTGAAGGTGATCTGTCACCTGAATCACTTACTTCTCTCTTTCTCCACTTGCCTTTCGCCCTGCTCTCGCCCTTAACATAAGCACGAGTAGCAATGGTGTAAATGTCAGCTTTCCTTCCAGCGCTCGCTGACGTGTCCTCAGTTAACTCGATGTTGTGACTGCTGTGATTCCTTTCCTTCTTAGACCCCACTTTGAGTGGCTATCAGGAACTTCTGTCAACTGATTTCAATGCACGCTCTGAGAGTCGCCTTCCACGTCCTTAAGGAACACAGGCAGCTTGTGCTGAGGTAACAGGTTTAGGAGTAGCTCTGACTAGACTAGAATGACTAATCTGAATCTAGATGGATGGGATGACTCACTCCTGAGCCACCCTGGCTTGACTGAACTCTCCTCTCCTTCCGTCTGTCTCTGACTGAAACAGAAACTAAACTGAACTTCTCTGTCCAAAGACAGGAACTTGAATGACTCACCATTGCTAGGTCACACTACTAAATAGTCTAAAATGCCTCTAGTGGCAGTGTTGAGAAGTGTGTGATGTGAATGAATATCAGGCTTTACAGTTACCTTCTTGTGCATTTTCCAGGAGACATGTGTGCCTTGCGCAGCTGGGCCACACATATGGAGTGAGGCTTCGCCCACTGGACGAGCTTTGGCCACGAGAATGTGTAATTCATACATACCCTCTGGTCACCGGCTCAGAAACCGGCAAATCCAGTGTGTGCGCCGGGGGATTCATAAATCACACAGATTACAGACATATCGATTTGTACCGGACAATCCCTTTAAGGATAAATGGGGGTCATCTCAGTATAAACCAGGAAGTTACATGATTGCTGCAGATAAAATTAGTACGATGTGGAATATTTATCTAAATATTACCTATTTCTGGTATCATTTCTGCTCACAAACTATTCTTCCATGCCTTGTACCTTGCCATCAGTTGGGCATAGTTATCAATAATACCTACTTCTTAGGTAGTGCAAATGTAGACAGTGCTCCAGATTATCACATTTATTTCATGCTATTTGATACATTTGCCAGAGCTTTAAACTGTTTAGTCTAAGGTTACCCTACCTAGCAGTTGGCTTTGTGACAGAAATTTGCTCCCAATTTATTATTTTTCTCTTTTTTTATTAATAGTGCCATTTGCAGCAAAAGCCATGCCATCCTTATTGGACTACATATGGAAAGTGTCTAAACACATAATAAACATGGTGAAACTCATGAAAGACTGTTTTTTTTAGCACATTTAGCTATACAGGTCTCCTCCAATGTTTTTTTGACACTTTTTCTAACTCGGTCCACAGGGGGCTGTCACTTATTAGGAACGGAAAGGTGTGGCTTAAAATGTGATAATGTATGACAATATATTTATGGTAAGAAAGCCTCCTGGATGGTGTAAACTTAGACCAGAGAGTCTAAAAATGCACCAGATTCATCAAACACCAATTTATCTAAATTGTCCGTTAACATGGCTTTTCAAAGTAAGTTCACCAGCCTCATGTTATCTATTTAATAACTTATGCAGTTTTTACTGTAAATTGTTACACCCTTCATGTCACACTCAGGGGATGGCAAACTTGCTAATTGCCAAGTGCCCCAACACTAGGGGCTCTCTAATGACAAGAACCCAGAAGCAAACTAAAACCACCTACTATTATGAAGTATGGCAGTTTTTTCTTGGAAATTAATTGCATCATTCTATGGGAAGCAGCATTATATGGACTCTGTAAAAGTCCACATAATGGATACAGCTTAATATTTTGCTATGATGTGGATTGTATTTAGCTATATTATTTGGCTGATAAGTGATAATGGCTGTCACCCAAAGCTCCTATCTTTACAAAACTGCTCCCGGTAAGTCACCAGCAGCTTTGCAACGTAGAGCTGTTTTAATAGTCTAGGTTGCATCAAGTAAATTCTATGGTTACCAATTAACAGAATTCTCCAATTAAAATGAAAAATGCTTATCTGTATTTTTGTGCTTGAACCATGCACAGGCCTTAATTAAGCCCCTCTGGAACCCTTGCCAGCAATGAGAATCAAGGGACTGAGGTCGCTTCTACTTTATACCCTGCCCTGTTTCACTAGTGATGAAGCTCCGTCATTCTTAGGAATGGTGGAGGTCCTGGTAGTCAGACCCCCACCGTGTCATATTCACGCAATATGTCATCACAATTCACATCTAGTGATGTGAACATGTCTTGGAGGGAGTGACATGAACAGATATCTGTCATACTCTTTTTAGCTAATACTATAGTCTATAGCTTGGAAATCACAAGCCATAAGCAGTGTGGATATGGGGTACAGATAGTGCTCCTTTACCTTCCTGACACATATCCTTCTGTAGGTGTTGGGAGCAGCCTTGCCCGCGGAGGGCCGGTCCCAGCAGCCGCTGTGCGGTGTGCTGAGATGTGCCCAATTTACTTGTAAACCAACATCACCTATCCCTGTTTGCATTACATAATAATACTGAGTGTTAAATAACAAATGAAATCCAATTGTGCAGTAATGTGGCTGCTGCAGGAAGCACTGACAAATATTGATTTTTGTGGGAACTGAAGTCATTGTAAATGATTTAACCTTTGTGGCCACAAAGCTAATGCTTTCTGTCACTCATCAATAATTACAATTGTAGGAGCCGGCATTTATGGTTTTCTTAAAGTAGATTCAATATAAAATACCATCACTGGCAAATTAAAAAGCCACGGGATCTGGGCAGCACTCAAGTTACCCACCCACAGTCAACATAACCAAGTTATTCCGTATGTTTGTGAGGTTTCCAATATATTTTGTGCGCTCTATCTACATTTACATGTGAAAACGGTTTTTATACATTTGAATCAGTCATAATTTTTCCTTAAAGATTTGGCCCGGCACCTAAAATGTATGTTCTAACTATCTCTATTTACACCCTAACCACGTTTGTAGTTTCCCTAATTACACAATATGCGACACTACTCCCCATCAACTTAATCTCTAAATGTGTTTTTTACTGTCTGAAAGACTGTGGCTTCACTCATTCCTCTCAGCGCCCATCGCTTCTCCTGTGATGTCCTGTTCCAGGACGATGGACGCTGCAGGGAGTGAGTGCAGCCTCAGCCTCCTGTGATGTCCTGTTCCAGGAGGATGATGGATGCTGAGGGGAGTGAGTGCAGCCTTAGCCTCCTGTGGCATCCTGTTCCAGGAGGGTGATGGACGCTGTGTGGAGTGAGTGTAACCTCAGCCTCCTGTGACTTCCTGTTCCAGGAGGACGATGGACGATGAGGGGAGTGTGTGCAGCCTTAGCCTCCTGTGATATCCTGCTCCAGGAGGGTGATGGACACTGCGTGGAGTGAGTGTAACCTCAGCCTCCTGTGACTTCCTGTTCCAGGAGGACGATGGACGATGAGGGGAGTGTGTGCAGCCTTAGCCTGATGTGATTTCATGCTCCAGGAGGGTGATGGACACTGCGTGGAGTGAGTGTAACCTCAGCCTCCTGTGACTTCCTGTTCCAGGAGGACGATGGACGATGAGGGGAGTGTGTGCAGCCTTAGCCTCCTGTGATATCCTGCTCCAGGAGGGTGATGGACGCTGTGTGGAGTGAGTGTAACCTCAGCCTCCTGTGACTTCCTGTTCCAGGAGGACGATGGACGATGAGGGGAGTGTGTGCAGCCTTAGCCTCCTGTGATATCCTGCTCCAGGAGGGTGATGGACACTGCGTGGAGTGAGTGTAACCTCAGCCTCTTGTGACGTCATGTTCCAGGAGGACGATGGACGCTGAGGGGAGTGTGTGCAGCCTTAGCCTCCTGTGACATCCTGCTCCAGGAGGGTGACGGACACTGCGTGGAGTGAGTGTAACCTCAGCCTCCTATGATGTCCTGTTCCAGGAGGACGATGGACGCTAAGGGAGTAAGTGCAGCTTTAGCCTCCTGTGACATCCTGCTCCAAGAGGGTGATGGACGCTGCGTGGAGTGAGTGTAACCTCAGCCTCCTGTGACGTCCTGTTCCAGGAGAACGATGGACGTTGAGGGGAGTAAGTGCAGCCTTAGCCTCCTGTGACATCCAGTTCCAGTAGGACGATGGACGCTGAGGGGAGTAAGTGCAGCCTCAGCCTCCTGTTACATCCTGTTCCAGTAGGACGATGGACTCTGTGGGGAGTGAATGCAGCCTCAGCCTCCTGTGACATCACATTTGAGACGCCTCTCAAACAACTTCTCAGAAAGTGCAGTAAAAATCGGGGCTGAGAATCCACATTTCTGATCATTTTCAAGGTGACTGGACACTCCCTCCTCCCCACAGTGTATATTGTCTGGTAGGTCTGGGTGGGACATTTAAACCAGTCAAATGTGTGATAATTGGTTAAAATTATCAGAAAGCGCAGTTCAAACATCATTCATCTGCTAAAATTAGATCACTTTCATAAGGACCAATTTCATGTAATTTTTCGGTGCATTTTTTTCCAGTCTTTGTCAGGAGTTGATCTTAAAGGGAGGGGAAGTATATAGGCAAGATTCTACTTCTTACTTTTTTTACTCAACTCCAAAATCGGCTTCATTTAGTAAATAATCTTATACCTCACTCACTCGGATGAAATTCATTAAGCTGTGTCATACAACGTAGAAACCAAACAGTGGTGATCAGCAGGCACTATTGGAAGAGTCATGCTTCCATTAGAGCTTGGGCTATTGGGTAAGCACAATGCCAGTCCAGACATAGTGTAAAGTGGGGGTGGCATCCAGGATGAGTTGCTGAATTCAGATAATATGGGCCAGGTGGACATCAGTGAGGGACTCCTTGGCTGACGAAACTTTCATGGTCCACCTTTACCATATTGCTTGCATACTACATGGGGCAATGGTTAATGACCTTGTCTATCTTAGACTGACATTTTTACATAAATCTAGCCCACTGACACCTGCTGAAGCCTTACCTCTGGTGACTACAAGTTATTAGAAAAACAAGGAAATGTCCTAAGCTATGACCTCTTCCTACACACTGACTTTATTAGTTTGGGATTTGAAGAATATTAATGATAAAATATTGAATGTAAAATGTGCTGTCAGCATCCCTAGATCTCAGTTATGTTTAGGCCTTTGAATGGACTGTTACACTGTATTGCAGAATTCATTTGGCAGGTGGTAAATTACTGTGTATTAAAGGGAATCTGTCACCCCATTTTTGGAGTATGAGATGCGACCACCGCCATCAGGGGCTTATCTACAGCATTCTGTAATGCTGTAGATAAGCCCCCGATTTCACCTGAAAGAGAAGAAAAACGAGTTATATTATACTCACCCAGGGGCGGTCCGCCGTCCGGTCCCGTCCAATGGGCGTCGCGGTCCGGTTCGGTGCCTCCCATCTTCTAGCGAAGCCGGCCTCTTCTTTGCTTCCCGTCGCGGCTCCTGCGCAGGCGCACTGATCTGCCCTGATGAGGGCAGAGCAGAGTACTACAGTGCGCAGGCAGCGGGAAAGGTCAGAGAGGTCAGAAGGAAATCATGCTTGCCAGACTCAGTATGTAAGGAAGTATTCTCGCTAAGAAGCCAGACTCAGTATGTAAGGAAGTATACTCACTAAGAAGCCAGACTTAGTATGTAAGGAAGTATACTTGCTAAGAAGCCAGACTCAGTATGTAAGGAAGTATACTCACTAAGAAGCCAGACTCAGTATGTAAGGATAAGGAAGTATACTCACTAAGAAGCCAGACTCCGTATGTAAGGATAAGGAAGTATACTCGCTAAGAAGCCAGACTCAGTATGTAAGGAAGTATACTCACTAAGAAGCCAGACTTGTATGTAAGGATAAGGAAGTATACTCGCTAAGAAGCCAGACTCAGTATGTAAGGATAAGGATGTATGCTCGTTACGAAGCCAGACTCAGTATGTAAGGATAAGGAAGTATACTCGCTAAGAAGCCAGACTCCGTATGTAAGGATAAGGAAGTATACTTGCTAAGAAGCCAGACTCAGTATGTAAGGAAGTATACTCGCTAAGAAGCCAGACTCAGTATGTAAGGATAAGGAAGTATACTCGCTAAGAAGCCAGACTCCGTATGTAAGGAAGTATACTCGCAAACAAGCCAGACTTAGTATGTAAGGATAAGGAAGTATGCTCACTAAGAAGCCAGACTCAGTATGTAAGGATAAGGAAATATGCTCGTTACGAAGCCAGACTCAGTATGTAAGGAAGTATACTCACTAAGAAGCCAGACTCAGTATGTAAGGAAGTATACTCACTAAGAAGCCAGACTTAGTATATAAGGAAGTATACTTGCTAAGAAGCCAGACTTAGTATGTAAGGATAAGGGAGTATACTCGCTAAGAAGCCAGACTCAGTATGTAAGGAAGTATACTCGCTAAGAAGCCAGACTTAGTATGTAAGGATAAGGAAGTATACTCACTAAGAAGCCAGATTCAGTATGCAAGGATAAGGAAGTATGCTCGTTACGAAGCCAGACTCAGTATGTAAGGAAGTATACTCACTAAGAATCCAGACTCAGTATGTAAGGAAGTATACTCTCTAAGAAGCCAGACTTAGTATGTAAGGAAGTATACTCACTAAGAAGCCAGACTCAGTATGTAAGGAAGTATGCTCGCTAAGAAGCCAGACTCAGTATGTAAGGATAAGGAAGTAAACTCGCTAAGAAGCAAGACTAAGTATGTAAGGAAGTATACTCACTAAGAAGCCAGACTCAGTATGTAAGGAAGTATACTTGCTAAGAAGCCAGACTCAGCATGTAAGGAAGTATACTCGCTAAGAAGCCAGACTCAGTATGTAAGGAAGTATACTCGCTAAACAGCTTTGCTTCGGTAATGGAATAACTCTATACATGCAGATCCTAATGGAGCCTTTGTGGTGAAATACATTATATGGGTCTTTGCTAATGCATGTATATGCATGTGATCGAGTTATTTACGAGAAATTTTAACTAATTACAATAGTATTCTTACTACATATTTTTATTAAAATAGCTGTATCCTATGTCAGGTGTATCAAAATGGTCTTTTTTGTATTGTTTCTAAGAAGAATCAGTGAAAGATAATACAGGCCTGAAATGTGTGTCCCATCTGCTACAGGAGAAGAGGGATCACTGGCAACAAAGAAATGAAAGTTTAATGAAGTGCTGCAAGGAAATCAGAATAATGGATGCTGCAGGTGGTTTAAGTATTTGTCAGAACCCAGCTAAGGATGGAGAGCGCAGCACACAGTGCACTGACGTGGAGTTAAACCATTGTATTTATGGGTCAGCTGCAGGCAACAGCATACCTGGAGTTGAGATGATTTTCATTGCGAAGCAGGGAGAGCATAAGCATAGCACTGCTACAGACACAGTAATGTCATAAAGTCATATATTGCATTGTCCCGCTGGTGTCTGTGGGGACACTGAGCACTCTCACAATTTCAGAACAGTTCTTACATTCACAACAACTTTTCCAGATGGGATTGCAACAATTTATCTAAGCCAAAGTATGTAACATTTGCCATTCTGACTGGTTTTAAGGGTGCTTTCACATTGTGTTTTTGCCCACATTCAGTGCTTCTGTTGGGGCTTGCGTCTGAACCCCCTCAAAAAAAGGATTCGGGTGTATGGACCATAGACTATAACGTGTTCTCTGTCGTACATAATTTTCGGGTGTATACCATACCTCCCAACCGTCCCGGATTGAGCTGGACAGTCCCGATTCTGAGCCTCCCACCCGCTGTCCCGGCCGCGATGCTATGTTTCCTGCAGTGAGATGAGCCGACACGCCCCCCATGCACCCATCCTCACCCTCCCAGCTCTCCAAATTCAGCTTCTCACAGCCAGCAATAAAGTTTCTGGCTGTCCTCTTCTGTGCGCACAGGACCTGTGATGAGGTCACAGAAGGGGAGGAGTTATATGTCACATGGTCAGGCTCCTTGTGTGTGCAGGTCTCTGCTGTGCTGGTTGTCATGGTGCTGGATGAGGAGGGTAAGTTTATGTGTGGGGTCAGGAGGGATTTACAGTGTGGATGTAGCAGTGCTGTGTGTGTATGAGGTGTACGAACGGAGCTGTGTGTGTACGAGGTGTACGGAGCGGAGCCGTGTGTGTACGAGGTGTATGGAGCGGAGCCGTGTGTGTACGAGGTGGATGTAGCAGAGCCGTGTGTGTACAAGGTGTATGGATCGGAGCCGTGTGTGTGAGGTGTACGGAGCGGAGCCGTGTGTGTGCGAGGGTACAGAGCGGAGCCGTGTGTGTACAAGGTGTACGGAGCGGAGCAGTGTGTGTACGAGGTTTATGGAGCAGAGCCGTGTGTGTACAAGGTGGATGTAGCAGTGCTGTATGTACGGGGCGTACGAAACGGAGCCATGTGTGTACGAAGTGTACGGAGCTGAGCCGCTCAGCTCCATACACTTCGTACGCACGGCTCCGTGCTTGAGCCATGTGTGTACGGAGTGGAGCAGAGCCGTGTGTGTACGGGGTGTACGGAGTGGAGCCGCGTGTGTACGAGGTGTATGGAGCGGAACCGCATGTGTACGAGGTGTATGCTACAAAGCCGCATGTGTACAAGGTTTACGGAGTGGAGCCATGTGTGTACTGAGTGGAACCGTGTGTGTGCGAGGTGTACAGAGCGGAGCCGCATGTGTACAAGGTTTATGGAGTGAAGCCGTGTGTGTACTGAGTGGAGCCGTGTGTGCGCGAGGTGTACGGACAGAGCCGTGTGTGCGCGAGGTGTACGGAGCGGAAGCGTGTGTGTACGAGGCATACAAAGCGGAACCGTGTTTGTATGAGGTGTGCAGAGCCGTGCATGTACAAGGGGTATGGTGGGGAGCATTCATACCTCCCAACCGTCCCAGGTGCAGCGGGACAGTCCTGATTTTGAGAGTCTGCCCCACTGCCCGGCCGGGAGCTTACTTTTCCTGTGGACACAGGAGTACACGGCAGAGCCCTGAGGAGAACTTTAAAATTTGCACGTGACGTTCCACCAGAAGTGACATGCTAGAAGATGACAGGAAATGAGGTAATTTCGGGAGGAGATTGTGACGGAACCATGGAGGCCCTTCAGGGAATGCTTCAGATCCATCACCATGTTCTCCTCCGACAGCGTGGACAGTGGGATCACCTTGGAATCGGGGATGTCAGCCATGTGAGCGGATCATGATATGTCCTGCTTCGGGAGGCTCAGGTGGGCACTACAATGGGAGGCGGGAGCCGGGCTGCTATAGTATCTTTATAGAATCTTTATTTCTTTCTCTCTCTGTTTCTTTCTCTCTCTCTGTTCTTTCTTTCTCTCTCTTCTGTTCTTTCTTTCTCTGTTCTTTCTTTCTCTCTCTAATCCTTTTTTTTCTTTTTCTCTCTGTTCTTTCCTCTCTTTCTTTCTCTCTCTGTTCTCTTTCTTTCCCATCTTTCTTTCTCTCTCTTTGTTCTTTCTTTCTTTCTCTCTCTGTTCTTTTTCTTTCTTTCTCTGTTCTTTCTTTCCCCTCTTTCTTTATATCTCTGTTCTTTCTTTCTTTCCCCTTTCTTTCTTTCTTTCTTTCTTTCTTTCTTTTTTCTCTCTCTGTTCTTTCTTTCTCTCTCTCTCTGTTCTTTCTTTCCTTCTCTCTCTGTTCTTTTTATTTCCCCTCTTTCTTTCTTTCTTTCTTTCTTTCTGTTCTCTTTCTTTCCCATCTTTCTTTCTCTCTGTTCTTTCTTTCTCTTTCTCTCTCTGTTCTTTTTCTTTGTTTGTCTATGTTCTTTCTTTCCCCTCTTTCTTTCTCTCTCTGTTCTTTCTTTCTTTCTTTCTCTCTCTGTTCTTTCTTTCTCTAATCCTTCTTTTTTATTTCTCTCTCTGTTCTTTCCTCTTTTTTTCTCTCTCTGTTCTTTCTTTCTCTCTGTTCTTTTTCTTTCCCCTCTTTCTTTCTTTCTTTCTCTCTGTTCTTTCTCTCTCTGTTCTCTTTCTTTCCCATCTTTCTTTCTCTCTCTCTCTGTTCTTTCCTTCTTTCTCTCTGTTCTTTTTCTTTCTTTCTGTTCTTTCTTTCTCTCTCTGTTCTTCCTTTTTCTCTCTGATCTTTCTTTCTTTCTCTCTCTGTTCTCTTTCTTTCCCCTTTTTTTCTTTCCCATCTTTCTCTCTCCCTCTGTTCGTTCTTTCTTTGCCCTTTCTTTTGTTCTCTCTCTGTTCTTTTTTTCTGTTCACTCTTTCTTTCACTCTGTTTTCTTTCTTTCTCTCTCTGTTCTTTCTTTCCCCTCTTTCTTTCGCTCTGTTCTTTCTTTCTCTTTTTTCCCCTTTCTTTCCTCTCTAATCTTTCTTTCTAATCTGTCTTTCTTTCTCTCTCTGTTCTTTCTTTCTCTCTCTCCTTCCTTTTTCTCTCTGTTCTTTCTTTCTCTCTCTCTGTTCTTTCTTTCCCATCTTTCTTTCTCTCTATCTCTCTATTCTTTCTTTCTTTCCCCTTTTTCTTTCGTTCTCTCTCTGTTCTTTCTTTACCCTCTTTCTTTTTTTCTCTCTCTGTTCTTTTGTTCTGTCCCCTCTTTCTTTCTCTCTGTTTCTTTCTTTCTCTCTCTGTTCTTTCTTTCTTTCTTTCCCCTCTTTCTTTCTTTCTCTCTCTGTTCTTTCTTTCCCATCTTTCTTTCTTTCCCCTCTTTCTCTCTCTGTTCTTTCTTTCTTTCTCTCCGTTCTTTCTTTCCCATCTTTCTTTCTTTCTCTGTTCTTTCTTTCCCATCTTTCTTTCTCTGTGCTTTCTTTCCCTTCTTTCTCTCTGTTCTTTCTTTCCCCTCTTTCTTTTTTTTCTCTCTGTTTATTCTTTCTGTCACCTCTTTCTGTAATAATTGTAGGGGATCACTCAGGAGACTTCTTGCGTGGAACAAGACAACTACAGGACTCAGTTTTATAAGTGGTAAAGTCTATATTATCACACGGTGATTCAAACAGGTGCAAAGCAAAGCTCAAGTCCACAACACTTGGTGTAGATATTAAATGCAGATTAACAGTCTATAGGAAACTTCAGAGAAATGCAATCAAGCAGTGAGTCCATGCAGCACAATTATACTTGAGGATACTTGACACGAATAAGTCTTAGTTTAGTCCAAGCACAGGTAGATATGCTTATAAGGCAGTTCAAATAATATCTTTAACTTAACCAGGAAGGCCTGGGTGATAGTCTCAGGTTTAAGCAGAGCAGAGCTGCAACAGCTTACATGTCCAGCAAATGCAGGAGGGAGTAACACAAGCAGTCAGATGAAGGAGGATTACTGGAAACCGGTGTATGCATTAGGAACTAAGAGCAGAGTAGCAGGATCACAAACAGGTTCACAGGAGCAGGTACAAAACCAGGGAGCAACCAGAGGTCAGAGGCTGGATGCAAGGCAGAATACTCTAGCACAGCCTAAAGGCTGGGGTGGAGTTATATAGCAGAAGACACAGTGCACATGAGACAAAGACGCCATCTTGAAAAAGGGCAGCAATACACAAAAGGCGATCAAAAATGTTCAGAGTTCTGACACGTTCTTACTCTCTCTTTCTTTCTTTCTCTGTTTCTTTCTCTCTATCTCTATGTTCTTTCTTTCCTCTCTTTCTCTCTCTGTTCTTTCTTTCCCCTCTTTCTCTCTCCCTCTCTGTTCTTTCCCCTTTCTTTCTTTCTCTCTCCCTCTCTGTTCTTTCTTTCCCCTCTTTCTTTCTTTCTCTCTCTGTTCTTTCTTTACCCTTTCTTTTTTTCTCTCTATCTGTTCTTTTGTTCTGTCCCCTCTTTCTTTCTCTCTGTTTCTTTCTTTCTCTCTCTCTGTTCTTTCTTTCTTTCCCCTTTCTTTCCCTTTCTCTCCTTTCTTTCTCTCTCTTTTCTTTTTTCTCTCTCTCTGTTCTTTCTTTCTTTTCCTCAGTACCAGTCAGTGTGCCCACAGTACCAGCCACTGTGCCCATAATGCCAGCCACTGATCCCATAATGCCAGCCACTGTGCCCTCAGTACCAGTCAGTGTGATCAGCAGTGCTAAATTGGTGTGGTTGGGGTGTGGACATGGGTGTGATTAGTTGTGAAATGGGTGTGGTCGGGGCGTGGCCTAAAATTTGCCGCGGCGCGCAGCCTTTGTCCCTCTTTCCTGTCTTCAAAAGTTGGGAGGTATGTGTATACGCCTACTGGAGGGGGACACTTAGATGCAGTCTAACCACCCTATTCTCATGCTTCATTTCTTATACTGGTGGGATATTTAGGGCCTGTGCTCATTTTGTAGAGTTGTCACATTTTTTTCTGTGCATATTTGTTTTCTGATGCCATCAAAGTGAATGAGAATCATGAAGTCTCATGCACACTTTACTTTTTCTTGACTTGCCGATTTAGTGTTTTATTTAAAGAGAACCTGTCAGCAGGATTTGGTAAGTAAACTACAGGCATTTTCATATTGCCACTGTTATACTGATTAAAATGATACATGAGGTGAAGAAATCCATCTTGTGGTTCTTGTGTAACCAGTGTTAGAAGTTATCAGTTTATGAGATGCTCATGCTCCGGGGCGGGACTGTAGGAAGAGTCTTATCTTCCTGCTCTAAACCAGAGAAACCAAGAAAAGACCTGCCCACAGGCCGCTCCAAAGCACAAACATGTTCCTCATCATAGAGACCGAGAGAGAGACAGACTGATTGTGCTTTGGGGTGGCCTATGGGAAGGTCTTTCCTTGGTTTCTCTGGCTTAGAGCAGGAAGATAAGACTCTGCCTACAGTCCCACTTGGAGCACGAGCATCTCATAAACTGATAACTTCTAACACTGATTACACAGGAACCACAAGACTGATTTCTTCACCCCAGGTATCATTTTAAGCAGTTTAACACTGCCAACATGATAATGTCTGTAGTTTACTTAGCAAAATCCTGCTGACAGGTTCGCTTTAAATCTACAATGTCAATTCTTTCAGCGTTTTTGATGCAGATTTCACCCATGCTAATGTAAACAATGCATCAAAACCAGGGCAAAAACACACCTATTTTACACAGCATTTTTCCTGTCAAAATTTTGTCACCAGGTACTTAACATGTGCACATAGCCTTCTTTCTGACTCTGTCCGGGGTGTTAATGCAACCACGACTGCTGCATCCCCTATTGTTACGTCATTGGCTACAGCTTGTTTTCCCCACAGTTGTGGCTGTACTTGTTGGATTTATAGGGCATGTGAAACTACTGTCTTGTCCTATTTTCGGACTGCTTGCCTTTATGAAAGTAGCTATTAATGGTGATAGGGAATTTCACATAAAGGAAGTGTTGGTAAGGCAATTCATGTACCAGTGCTCAGCTTCAATAACTTTGTGCTTTAGGGAACACAAGAAGTCGCTTGACGACTACGATGACTGTCTAATCTATTAATTTTGCACATTCCTTATACGCTTCAGTCTTCCTTTATTTACGAGCAAATGATTGCCCTTTACATATTATTCTGTATTTTCTGCTCTTGAAAACCATTAGTGGTTCATTGTCAGCAGTTTCAATGACATGTGACTAATGTGTACAGATGACTATGCTTGGCGGTGCAGCGTAGCGTATGGGAGCTACATGTCTGTGATACTGATGTGCTCTTATTTGATTTGTCTTCAGCAGGACCAACGGACCTGAGCATGAAGAGGCAGTTAGCGACTACCTCCACACCATCCAGCAACACAAGCTCCAGACCTCAGCTAAACCCTACTGAAATTAACGCAGTCAAGCAGCTAGTGGCCGGCTACCGGAATCAGCAGCATTTTTGTTACGTTCTGCAGATGAACTAGAAAACCTGATCTTACAGCAGAACTGAGTCACACAACCTCTTCCCTGGCCTGGTTTAATGCTGGAGTTCCACTAACGACATGCTGACAATGTATATGCCAGAGTGGACCCGTCTGGTTACCGCACTGATGACTAGAGGAGATAATTACCATAATGCCACACTGTTTTCAAACCATGAAGTGATGTTAAGGTGCTGCCGTGAACTCGAGACCTCTGACATTCTGCAGGTCTTTGATGTGTCCAGCTTTTTGTTCTCAGTGTGTCAGTTTAAATATTGCGTATGTGGCTGTAGATCATTAAGTCATGCAAAGCAGTGGAGCAAAAGCAAGACACTAAGTTGTTAAATTATTTCCAAGTGCAATATTAGTGGAATGTTCTACTGACTCTGGAAGTAAAGCTACACAACATAGCAGGACAAAATGCCAACATACACTCATGGTAGAACATTTAAGGAAGGATTGCATATTTTTTAAATAATGTGATTTTTATATGGTCATTTTTTTCATGCAGACATTTTCATTTCTATGATGTTTTCACATTCCCTACAAGTGAATTAAGAATCTTTTTTCCACTTCAGTTTCCCACAGGTCTTTAGATTTCTGATTTCTTAAAAAAAAAAAATAACGCACAGCGCCCGACACTTTACATTATTCAAACTTCCACTATGGGGTCACTGGATTGAGGAATATATATACCTCAATGCAGGTCCAAATAAAGCCATTCTCGAGTGATATTTATATGTGTTAAGAAGTTTTTTCATTTCAATGTTTCTGTTAGAGTAGGTCAAAGTCCCAGAAGCTTCTGTGGTGGTACCTAATGGAGAGAGTAAATGGAAATGCTGATAGTAAGTTATAAGATGTCAAGCTGTTAAAAAGCTATTTACCGCATAAGGACAGAGTTTTCCATTACAAAAAGAGACTTCATAAAATGTAAGGTTTCGTAGATTAGAAACTATTCTAGAAATAGTAGAACATTTTGAAGAACCTACGGAGAACTCTCTTCAGCATACTTTAGGCTGCAGGTTCCCAACATACTGGTTGGACGCTACACAAGAAGTTACTGCCTCATAAAATAGCTGTACAAAGAGTTTGTGCTCTCAAGACACAACTCCGGCAAGACGACACCATCCTACATTGACCATGCAGCTTAAAGTGAACCTGCCATGTCTCAAAACACTTATTAACTTGCAGATATGGGGTTAATCTGCAGATTAATAGCGTTCTAAAGCTGTGTGGCCGCTGCACTGGGAGGAAATGAACTTTATTCCTCACAGCAGCCTCAGGCTTCCAGTTATTGAGGCGCAGCCGACACGGCTTCAGTCACCACTCTGAATACAGTGTTTGGCAGCAGTAACCACAACCCAGCAATGACTGACATCCGGTTCAGCAGTGTATCCGTACAGAGCCGGCTGTCAGTCAGTGTCGGGGGTGCAGATACAACTTCAGCTCACTATGTACTGAGCAGTGACTAAAGCCATGCCAGCTGCGCCTCTATGACTGAAAGCCCGAGGCTTCCAGGAGGAATAAAGTTCACTTCCTCCCAGAAGCTGGACTTTCAGTGCAGCGGCCACACTGCTTTAGAACACTATTAACCTGCAGGTTAACCCCATATCTGCAGGTCAATAGCGTTTTGGGATCTGACAGGTTCCCTTTAAAGTGTGACTGATGGACATCTATAAGACAAATGGTGGTGGTAAAGCTACTGAATTACTATATATGTTTACAAATCTATTTTTTATTTATTGTCGGTGAGACTTAAGTGTGAAGTATTCCTCAGCAACATAACAATGGTACGTACAGACCATGTAGCAGGATTCCCCGGGCACCATTGTCAGGTCACGCATTGTGGGAATATAGTCAGCCAATACATTACTAGCTCTCTATATGTCCCGTCCCAGGGAACCTATGTCTCTACCCTGATATCAACACATGATTTTGCTGCTCTTAACGTGTACACGTTCTTCTCTCGGAGGTTGGATATTAATGACTAAATACTTAAGAGGTTGCAAGTGACAATCTGATAATTTGCACTCTGGTGTGTATTTTTCATTTGAAGCAGATATTTTTTACAGACCCACTGGGAGGGTAAAAGTCTCACCCTTTTTGCACCCAGCGGGTTAACCCTTTTAGCTGCCAGAGGGGTTAGCAGCACACTGCCATGCAGACCCCTATACTGCTAACCACTCTCCAAATAAAAAGGGGTAAAACTAGTTTAGTTTTTTCCACTTACAGTATGTGAATTATAACCTCCTACAAGACCCAAACCTGTACAAAAAAAAATAATCTGTAAAAATAAATAGAAAATTCCAACCTCTCTAGATCCTTATTTTACAATGTGGGCTACACCTTCTTAGTGTTTCTTTGTGCACTGAATCATAATTTTCACTTTTAGCTGTAGAAAGTACTTTTGTTCTTTGCACAGTATGATATGTTTAGTTGTTTAGCTTTTGTTAAATATCACGTCCCTTGTGCATTCCTGAATTTGCCTTATTTCATGTAAAAATGTAATTCAATTTTTGACAATGAGTTTAAGGCATCAGTGATGATATTTTGTACATAAACATACCTGTTTTATATAGACTGACTGTGATTGTGACTAGGTAATGTGCACTTTTTCTTGTAACTGTGGGCATTGCTATGCTTTTTTGAGTGTTTCTAGAATCATTGTTGCTTACTTAAGGAAAACTTTTGTGATACTGTTTGTGAAATATAATGTGAAAAAACTATTGAATTATGAATATTTTTAATATATTGTACATTATTATTACACAAGACAACTTTAAGTTGTGGAACGAGATCCACAGATTTCAGTGAAAAAAAAAATCAAAGATTTGAGGGCTGACATTTCCTCTGTTTTGTTTGGATAAATAAATTGATTTATGTGTAATTTTTTTCCATTGTGTATAATTCTTTATGGGAAGTATGTCTGAAGCATTACTAATATTTTTTGGAAAGAGATGTAAAAGAAATTAGGTATTAATCTGTAGTAACTAAGATCCACAAGTCTGCATTACAGAATAGACGACAACTCGACTTCCTTTCTCTTCATAGATGTTGTTACAAGTTTTGTCTGGTTTAGAAAACCCACTGGCAGACATGTTATTTGAAAATTTTGAGTTAAAGGAGTTGTCCACCTCTGGGGATAATTTTTTTATTAATTAAATTAAATGCATGTATTTGATTTTCATTACAAAATTTTGAACCGTTTGCCTTGTATAGCCTTTGTGTTGCACTGTGTATTGCTGTGAAACCCATTAACTGAGACTCCATCAGTCAGCCTGTTACGACAGTCTAAAGGAGAGTTTGTAACTCTTTTATCTGTATTTTCTGATCTAATCTCAGCTGTCTTACGACCAGAGAATACATCAAAGTTGAATGTACAGGGGAAAAAAGAACCTTAAGGCTATGGTTCCACGGTCCGGAACCATAGCGCTTTTGACGGAGCGGAAATTCCGCTCCGTCTAAGCCCCGCCCCCTTTCTGACGCGCGATCTTTCCGGAGGTGTTCAGGACACCTCCGGAACACCTCCGGAAAGAACGCAGGGCTACATAGCCCTGTGTAATATTCTGTTGCGGCGACGCAGCGTCGCCGCAATACGCGAGGACATGCTGCGGTCTGAAAAGACGCGCCGCATGTCCGTTTACGCAGGTTTGCCACCTGCGTATTGTTACGCATAGTGGAGACGGGATTTCTTGAAATCCCCTCCACTATGCTGTAACATCTGGACGCTGCGTGTTTGGCGCTGCGCCAGCGCACAGCGCCAAACACGCAGCGTTTCCTGACCGTGGAAACTCACCCTTAAAGCAAGATGGTTCAACATTTTTACTGAAACCCAATTGCAAACATTTATCCGCAAATACATATATTTAAATGAAAAAAGTCCCCAAGGATGGAAAACCCCTTTACAGGCACAATGAACCGAAATATCATATCAAAGTACTAGACATTTTGTCAGTCTTCAGAAATTTCGGCATGTTCCTGTATTGTAAAAGTCTTACAGGGAACATGAGAACTAATTTTGTTCCCATCTCTTATATTTTCAGTTGGTAGAGGGTGGTGGGTTGGGGCTTACCAAAGGAAGGAGGAGCCTTACACTTTTTGTGTTTAATTGCAGTAAGGAGAGAGGCAGGAGGCTGCAGCCAGTTGTCTTACAGCCAGACACAAGATAAGGAAGAAAATGTGGTGGGACACGGCTTAACTCCTGGGACACATAGAGATGACTTATTTAAATACAGTGACTTGAAAAAAAATATTCAGACCCTGTGAAGTTTACCACATGTTTTCATGTTACATGAATTTGTATTTAGCCCTCCTGAGTCAATAATTTGTAGGAGGACTTTTCACATTACTGCTGCCAGTCTTTGGGGTATGTCTCTATCAGTTTTGCACATCTAGAGGCTGGAATGTTTGCTCATCCATCTTTGGAAAATAGCTGTAGCTCAGTGAGACTAAGGTGATGTAGGATCATCCAAGCACTTGTAGTTGTGCATGAACCTACTATTTGGCCACCCCTAAAAATGTTCACAAGCAGAAACGGTGGCAGTGGGCCCAGACATACATGAAGACTAATTTTAAAACAGTCTTGTTTACTGATAAATGCCATGCAATACTGGATGGGCCAGATGGATGGAGTAGTGGATGGTTGGTGGATGGTCAACATGTCCCAACAAGGCTACGACGTCAGCAAGGAGATGATGGAGTCATGTTTTGGGCTGGAATCATGGGGAGAGAGCTGGTAGGGCCCTTTATGGTCCACGAAGGTGTGAAAATGACCTCTGCAAAGTTTAGAGCGTTTCTGATTGACCACTTTCTTCCATATTATAAAAAGAAGAACTGTGTCATCCGTACCAAAATAAGCTTCATGCATGACAATGGACCATCTCATCCTGCTAAGAATACCTCTCAGTCATTGGCCACTATGGGCATAAAAGGAAACAAACTAATGGTGTGGCCACCATCTTCCCTGACCTCAACCCTATAGAGAACCTTTGGAATATCATGATGGGGTGGGAGGCCGTTCACAGGAAAACATCAGCTCTGGGAGGCTATTCATCCTGCAAATAAATTCAAGCAGAAACTATCTAAAAACTTACCAGTTCAAGGGATGCAAGAATTGTGAAGGTGATATGAAAGGAGTCCTATGTTAACATGTAACTTGGCCTGTTAACATGTTTATGATTGAAAAAGCTTTAGATTTCAGTAAATGTGACCTCTCAATGCTGCAAATTCAACAGTTAACAATTTCAGTTCTTTACAACCTATAAAATGTTTGGAAATTGTAGTGCATAATAATTTGGAACAGCGCATTATGAGCTTTCTTAGTTTGAAAAAAAATACTATTATCATTTGGGAGATTTGTCCAATAAAGTTTGATTTATACTGTAACGGATTTTGATTTGAACATTATAATGTCTCATTTGCATCGACCATTTAGGACAGGGGTGGGGAACCTCAGGCCCCAGGGCCATTTACGGCCCTCGATGACCTTTTATCAGGTCCCCGGGTAGATTCTCAGGGACCGCTGTGCTTTGGCAGGGAGCTGTATTTTGATCGCTCCCAGTTCATTAATTTCTTCTTGCTCTGTGAGCTCACACGCAGTGTTCACTACAGAACACTGAAGGTCATGCAATGAAAGATTACGTCCTGACACCAGTGCCAGAGTCAGGATGTACTTTGTGGGCGGAGTTTGTTCGGCCCCGAAGGATGATATAAATATCCAAATGGCCCTTGGCAGAAAATGATTCCCCACCCCTGATTTAGGACAATCTGAAAAATATAATTTGCATAACAATTTGGAATGCACTGTAGATATACTTTAATGGAGAAGAGCCCCTCATACTTTCCTATGAAGCAGAGAGCAGCTGAAATGTTTATCTTTTGTTTGGAAACATGCAGAACATCTGTGTATGTTATGAATGTACAATTGATTTCAATGTTAAATGTGTAATACTTAAAGAAGCACTCCTATCAAAGTTTTTACCCTCTTAATACTGTATATTGCAATCATCATATTATATAGCACTGTGTACTTACAATTGCTCATTTTGCCGTTTTACCCAGTTAATTCTGCTCTATGTAGAAACAGGAAGTCTCTTGTCCCTGCAGGAATCATTCCCTTCTTAAATCCCTGACCCAGCTGCTCCCTCCTCCCCCTGCCATGGACTTTGCAGTGACTCATAGTAACATGGTAACATAGTATTTAGGGTTGAAGGAAGACTTTAAGTCTATCTAGTTCAACCCATAGCCTAACATGTTGATCCAGAGGAAGGCAAAAAAAAACATGCGGCAAACACTAAGCTACACATTGGGGACTCCACATACGCAATTAGACTTGTTCCCTGGATCAACGCCCTATCAAGGAATCTGGTATATATACCCTGTTACATTATACTTTTTAAGAAAGGCATCCAGTCCCTTCTTAAATTTTAGTAGGGAATCACTCATTACAACATTATACGGCAGAGAGTTCCATAGTCTCACTGCTCTTACAGTAAAGAATCTGCGTCTGTGATTATGACTAAACCTTCTTTCCTCCAGACGTAGAGGATGCCCCCTTGTCCCTGTCACAGGTCTAAGAGTAAAAAGATCATTAGAAAGGTCTTTGTACTGTCTCCTCATGTATTTATACATTGTAATAAGATCACCCCTAAGCCTTTGTTTTTCCAAACTAAATAACCCCAAGTGTAATAACCTGTCTTGGTATTGCAGACCTCCCAGTTCTCTAATAACCTTGGTCGCTCTTCTCTGCACCCGCTCCAGTTCAGCTGTGTCTTTCTTATACACAGGAGACCAGAACTGTACACAGTATTCTAAGTGTGGTCGCACTAGTGAATTGTAAAATTATGTTCTCCTCATGAGCATCTATGCCTCATTTAATGCATCCCATTATTTTATTTGCCTTTACAGCAGCTGCCTGACTGTAATGTATGGTGTACAGTTCATATAGCGTCTTGTGCTTGGGTGCGAGGAAAACACATGAGACACAGGTTTGATATAGAAGGACTTGTATTACTTCATACAAGTGGCAAAAATGGTCACACAGTTTGCAGGTACAGAAGCAGGAGACACAGCAGGCCAGAGAAACTTAAGCTCAGCAATAACTCTCCACAACAGGTTCAGGATCTCTTCTCTGTTACCGTAATTCCATGCAAACGTGGATTTATCAAATAGCAGGTTTCCAGAGTCCACAAGTGTTCCAAAGTTCCTCAGTAGGAAATAGCTGGAGTACAAAGTCCAAGGTTTTCCAGGAGTCAGGTCACAGGCTCACTGCAGGCTTGATTCTGAAGCACTGATTGCTCAGCTGAGGCTGCTTAAGAAGAGAGGAGAGAATCAGGGCGGGAACATGAAAGCTGGAAACTCCATATTGACTGAGGGCAAGATAGCTGCAGCAAGACAGAAAGCAAAATGGCCGACGGAAAAACTGAGTTTCAAGAAACATGTACAAAGAACCTTACATTACTCCCCCCTTAGGGACAACCTCCGGATGACCTCAGACCAGGCTTGTCTGGGTACCTCTGATGAAACTGGCGGAGCAAGCGAGGAGCATTAACGTAATTGACTGGTTCCCATGAGTTGTCCTCCACTGGGTAGCCCTGCCATTTAATCAAATATTGTAACTGATTTCTGTACAACCTGGAATCTAGAATCCTTTCCACCACAAATTCTTCCTGACCATCGACTAGCACTGGGTCAGGGCAAGGAGAAGAACGTCCAGAAAACGTATTGGGTGTTGCAGCCTTTAGTAGGGATACATGAAAGACAGGGTGGATTCTCATAGTTCTGGGCAGTTGAAGACGACAAGCAACGGCACTTATAATTTTACTGATTTTATAGGGTCCAATGTACTTATGTCCCAACTTAGACGATGGAATCCTTAACTTAAGATTTCTGGTTGACAGCCAGACCAAGTCTCCTACCTTGAAAGCTGGTGCAGGTTTACGAAATTTATCTGCTGCTTTCTTGTACCTTTCCTGAGCCAATTCCAGATTTTCCTTTAGAAGATCCATATTCTTTTGTAAAGACGTGATTCTTTCAGCCACTGCTGGCAAGGGCGTTTCTATGGGAAATCGAGGAAGAATGTTAGGATGATAACCTAAATTGGAGTAAAAAGGAGACTGCTTAGTGGAGGCGCTCTGAGAGTTGTTATAAGAGAACTCAGCCAGTGGAAGTAGATCCACCCAATCATCCTGTAGGTGGCAGATAAAGCAGCGGAGATACTGCTCCAGGGTCTGATTGGTTCGTTCTGTCTGTCCATTAGTCTGGGGATGAAAAGCAGAAGAAAGGTTTACTTTAATGTCCAATGCGGCACAGAAATTTTGCCAAAACCTTGAAGTGAATTGCACCCCTCGATCCGAAATAACCTCATCCGGTACTCCATGTAAGCGAAACACATTCTTAATCATCAAATCTGATGTCTGTTTTGCAGTGGGTAAGCCGACACAAGGGATAAAATGAGCTGCCTTTGTTAAACGATCAACCACTACTAGAATGGTGTTCTTCCCTTGAGAGGTTGGTAACTCCACAATGAAGTCCATAGAAATGGATCCCCACGGGCGGGACGGGGTGGGAAGGGGTTGCAACAGACCAGTTGGTGAGGAGCGAGTGTTTTGCATCTTGCACAGACTTCACATGAAGTGACATAGTTTAAAACATCTTTCCTGTAAGTGGGCCACCAAAAGAAACGAGAAAGAAATTCCTGTGTCTTTAGAATTCCTCTATGCCCAGCTATCTTGGAATCGTGGATGAGTTGCAATACTCTCAATCTGACTGTTTCAGGTATATACAGACGTTGTCCCTGAATCCACACACCATTCTTAAAGACAAGACTTACGTCCCTTGGGGGTTGTGCCAACAAGGAATCCGCATGGTATGCTTCCTTGATGTCCTTAAGTAGGTCTTGATTATGAATCACTCCCAGGAATCTAGAGTCAGGAAGAATAGTCTTAGGAGGAGTAAGTGGACGGGTCTCTGCTGAATGAATCCTAGAGAGTGCATCAGCCTTTCCATTGCGCGATCCTGGCCTATAAGAAATTACAAAATTAAATTGGTTTAGGAAAAGATTCCAGCGAGCCTGTCGAGGAGTCAGGCACTTAGCCGACCTGATAAATTCAAGGTTACGATGGTCTGTCAGGACGACTATTTGCTGTGCAGCTCCCTGAAGAAGGTGTCTCCATTCTTTGAAGGCGGCAATAATGGCCAACAACTCTCTATTGCCCACATCGTAGTTCCTCTCAGCCGAAGACAACTGCTGGGAAAAGAAGGCACAGGGATGCAAGACATTCTTCTCACCTGTTCTCTGAGAGAGTATAGCTCCAACGGCACAGTCTGAAGCATCCACCTCTATTATGAAGGCAAGTTCGGGGTTGGGATGTAGATAGGTGCGGTGGTAAATTTATCCTTTAGACGGGAAAATGCTTCCTGGGCTTGGGGGGTCCAGGAGAACCTAGACTCTTTCCGGGTAAGTTGGGTGATAGGTGACACTACCTCAGAGAAATTCCTAATGAAACGTCTATAGAAGTTGGCAAACCCGATGAAGCGCTGCACCTCCTTCACATTTCTAGGAATTGGCCAATCCTTGATGGCTTGGGTCTTGCTTCCATCCATACTAATTCCTTGTGTAGACAGTACATACCCCAGAAATTGAATTTCGGTCCTATGGAATTCACACTTTTCAAGTTTGATGTAAAGATGGTTTTGTCTTAGACGTTCTAAGACCATTCTCACATGTCCATGATGTTCCTCTGTGGAGTTAGAAAAAATTAGAATATCATCCAAATAAATCACCACGAATGTATCTAGGAGATCCCTGAAGATGTCATTCACCAAGTGTTGGAAGTGGCTGGGGAGGGACTCAGACCAAAAGGCATAACTAGATATTCAAAGTGTCCATAGCGTGACCTGAATGCAGTCTTCCATTCATCCCCAGGTCTAATACGGACCAAGTTATAGGCCCCACGGAGATCCAGTTTAGAGAAAATTTTGGCATGCCGCACTCTCTCCAATAACTCAGGGATTAAAGGCAATGGATAACGGTTTCTAATAGTAACCTTATTGAGTTCCCTATAGTCTACGCAGGGTCTCAGAGATCCATCTTTCTTCTTCACAAAGAAGATGGGTGCACCTGCAGGAGATGAAGAGGGGCGTATGAAGCCCTTGGCTAGATTTTCGTCTATGTAATCCTTTAAAGCCTTTAGCTCGGGCCCCGCCAGGGGGTAGATCTTACCAAAAGGTATCTCTGCTCCAGGCAATAATTCAATTGGACAATCATATGGACGGTGAGGGGGAAGCTGGTCAGCGTTCTTCTTGTCACATAAATCCACATAGTCCTGGTATACAGCTGGTAGTTCAGGGACTGACATGGTTCCTTTAGGAACAGAGCAAGCTGAAACTTCTGGACTCATCTGTTTCTCTGGAAAGTGTAATTCCTTGGTCTCCCAGTTAATGGTAGGGTTCTGAGCCTGCAGCCATGGTAGACCTAGAATAATGGGAAAGTGGGGAGAAGAGATAAGCATAAAGGACAGTTTCTCTTGATGATCTTTACCCATAAGGACCCTCAAAGGCTCCGTTTCCTGATCCACTGGTCCAGAGGTCAGCAGGGAGCCATCCACAGTCTCCATCTGTACTGGAGTAGCCTTCTTCACTGAACGTATCCCCTGTTTCAGAGCAAAGGAGATATCCATAAAATTTCCACTTGCCCCTGAGTCGATCATAGCAGAGCTAGACACCCAGACTGAGTCAACCCAGAGTTTGATGGAAAGGAAGCAATGAGAATTGTTTTTCTTACAACTCAGCTAGGACACCGCTGAGGAAACTTGAAAAATTGCAGCGTTTACACAGTCATCATCCTCAGAAGTGACGGAGTTTAAGTCCGAGAAATCAATATCTGTTGCTGCAGATCTCTCTGGAGCCTGAGGCTCGGACCTGACAGATCTCCTCTCGCAACACTCACAGTGAATGACTGCTGCAGTAGTCTTACGAGAACGGCTGGGGCAGTTTATAATGAATTGCCCTGACTTACCACAGTAGAAACATAGATTTTCCTTTAAACGATGTTCTTTGCGTGCATCACTAACCCGTCTTTGTAAAGAGTCCACCTGCATGGGTTCAGGTTCAGGTTCCCGTGTGATCCTACTCAAAGGTTCCTTAGCTGGGGAGGAAGGTAGGAAAAGGTTAGTGTGATTACTTTCGAACCATCTCTCTTGCCTGCGTTCAGTCAGACGAGCATCAATACGGATGCAGTAGTTAATAAAGTCACCTAACGCAGTGGGAGGGTCAGCACGAGCAAGTTCATCCTTAATCAGTGGAGACAACCCTTTTCGAAAAATAGATTTTTTGGCGGAAGTGTCCCAAGTGGTATCGAGGGCCCATCTCCTGAAATCCAAGGCATATTCGGCTACTGAGCGCTTACCTTGGCGCAAAGTTAACATGGCTGCTTCAGCTGTTGCACCTCGATTGGGGTCATCAAACACCTGCCCCATGGCTGAAATGAAAGCATCAAGATAATCCAAACATTCATCCTCAGTCTCAATCAGAGGGTTTGCCCACATCAAAGCCTTGTTGGTAAGCAACATGATTATAGTAAGCACTTTAGATCGTTCAGTGGGAAATTGTGAAGCATGTGCAGAAAAAAAAAGATTGCATTAGTTAATAAATCCCCTGAATTTCTCACGTTCACCGCCAAAATGAAAAGGGGGTAACTTGGGAATCCCAGAACTCGGGGTTATGGCAGGAGCCTGGACTCGTTCCTCTAGAACCTCAATCCTGGCTCGTAAATCCTGGGTAGTTTGTCCAAACACTTGCAAATTGTGATTAGTGAGGTCCTGTAGGTTTGCAAAACGGGTCTTTATAGTCTGTATATCTGCAAGGATTGTATCAGTCACTCCGCAAAGCTCCTTTATGCGAGCCTCCATCTTCCAGATCTTTTAAGACAGGAGTACTGGAAGGAGAAGAGAAAAAAAAAAAAAAAACAATAGTGTTTACCTGTGGTAACACTGCAGAGTAAAATTAAGGGAATTGCTCACCTGGAATGGTTGTGAGAAGTCACAACCACTGTCATCACAGAAAGTATAACCGGACATCTGATATCCACAGTCACAGCAGACACAGCCTTCCCAGACCCAGCAGACACTAACGTTTGGCTTCAGAATCTTGTAATGTATGGTGTACAGTTCATATAGCGTCTTGTGCTTGGGTGCGAGGAAAACACATGAGACACAGGTTTGATATAGAAGGACTTGTATTACTTCATATAAGTGGCAAAAATGGTCAACAGTTTGCAGGTACAGAAGCAGGAGACACAGCAGGCCAGAGTAACTTAAGCTCAGCAATAACTCTCCACAACAGGTTCAGGATCTCTTCTCTGTTACCGTAATTCCATGCAAACGTGGATTTATCAAATAGCAGGTTTCCAGAGTCCACAAGTGTTCCAAAGTTCCTCAGTAGGAAATAGCTGGAGTACAAAGTCCAAGGTTTTCCAGGAGTCAGGTCACAGGCTCACTGCAGGCTTGATTCTGAAGCACTGATTGCTCAGCTGAGGCTGCTTAAGAAGCAAGAGGGAGAGAATCAGGGCGGGAACATGAAAGCTGGAAACTCCATATTGACTGAGGGCAAGATAGCTGCAGCAAGACAGAAAGCAAAATGGCCGACGGAAAAACTGAGTTTCAAGAAACATGTACAAAGAACCTTACACTGACATTGGCCACTAAATGTGAGTTTGTCGTCCACCCATACACCCAGGTCTTTTTCAGTGACAGTTTTGCCCAGTGTTTTACAGTTAAGCACATTATACATCTTATTTCCTCTGCCCAAGTGCATGACCTTACATTTATCCCCATTAAAGCTCATTTGCCATTTATCAGCCCAAGCTTCTAGTTTACATAAATCCTCCTGTAATATAAAATTTTCCTCCTCTGTATTTATTACCCTGTAGAGTTTAGTGTCATCTGCAAATATTGAAATACTACTCTGTATGCCCCCTACAAGGTCATTAATAAATGTTAAAAAGAAGTGGGCCCAATACTGACCCCTGTGGTACCCCACTCCTAACCGTCCGAGTGTGCTCCATTAATAACCACCCTTTGTTTCCTATCCATGAGCCAGTTCTTAACCCACTTACACATATTTTCCCCTATCCCCATTGTTCTCATTTTATGTACAAACCTTTTGTGTGGCACCATATCAAAAGCTTTTGAGAAGTCCATGAACACCACGTCCACTGCACTTCCTTGGTCCAGTCCGGAACTTACCTCTTCATAAAAGCTTATCAGATTAGTCTGACAAGAACAGTCCCTCGTAAACCCATGCTGATACTGTGTCATGAGGTTATTCTTTTTCAGATACTCTAGTATAGCATCTCTAAGAAAACCCTCCAGGATTTTACCCACAGTAGATGTTAAGCTCACTGGCCTATAATTTCCAAGTTCAGCTTTTGTCCCCTTTTTGAATATTGGCACCACATTTGCTATACGCCAGTCCTGTGGTACAGACCCTGTTATTATGGAATCTTCAAAGATTAAAAATAATGGTCTATCTATGACTGTACTTAATTCCTGCAGTACTCGGGGGTGTATCGCATCCGGGCCCAGAGATTTGTCAACTTCAGTGATTTTTAGACGCCGCCATACTTCCTGCTGGGTTAAGCAGGTGACATTTAATAGAGAATTTTTTTTATCACTGATCATGTTACCTGTCATGGGATTTTCTTGTGTAAATACTGTTGAAAAAACGTAATTTAGCATATTGGCTATTTCCTCATCCACCATTTCACCCAGACTATTTTAAGGGGCCAACACTATCATTTTTTAGTTTCTTACTATTTATGTAGTTAAAAATTGACCTCCTGTTTCTAAATAGAGCTTAGAAGGATTCAACTAGTCAGTTTATAAGCACGTGATGTCATAGACCTAATGGAAAAGAGAAGAATTAACTAGAAAGAAAGGCAAAATGAGCGATTGTAAGTACACAGTGCTGTATAATATGATGGCTGCAATATATTAAGAGGATAAAAAGCTTGATGGGAGGAGTGCTTTTTTAACTTTCTATGTGGTGGTGTCACAGAGGAAATGAACACTTGATGTCGTATTTCAGTAATGATTCCAGATGATTGTTGAGGGTCCTGATTGTAAGACACCCTGTACTTAGCTTATTGATGAGAGAACCTTCTAATGAAAAAAGCGATTGCACAAAGTGGATATACAGTACACTTTAAAGGGTGTCTCACACCAAATAAAAAAAATATTTAGAGTTGAGAGTCCTCAGTGTTGATACCTTTTAATGGCTAACTGAAAAGATGGTAACAAATTGCAAGCTTTCGAGACTACTCAGGTCTCTTCATCAGGCTGAACTAATACAAAATCTGAAGAATCACATATACACAAAAACACAGAAAAAATGCAATAGGTAAGACAAGTGACGTGAAGCAGAATAGTCATTATGGCAGAGGGATGAGCATAAATATTGGAACAGTTCATAGGGAGGTGCAATAGTCATGATGAACACATCAGACTATATGAAGGAAGCAAACAGACAACTTACGGACACACGCTACTACAGAAAACTGGAGTCGGACCCTACACAGGACTATTACAAGGAACTAAGCAAGTTGGTATCTTGTCTGTCTGACAAATCCATAAGAGTCGATGACCTGATACCAGAGAGTCCAAGAACAGGGACATTCTACATGCTTCCCAAAATCCACAAAGCTGGGAATCCAGGGAGGCCGATTATTTCATGTGTGGACACCCTTACTGAGCAGGTATCTGCATGGGTAGAGGGCATTCTTAAACCTCTGGTAAAGGATACACCCAGCTACATTCAGGACACAACTGACCTACTGAATAAACTAGCAGCAATAGGTCCTCTACCAGAAGGAACAATCCTGGCCACCATGGATGTGGAATCCTTGTACTCTAATATCCCACACCAGGATGGATTAAATGCCTGCAAAGACTTCATGAAAAACACCGCGAATGATGCTGATTCTGTGGTGAAACTCACAAAATTCATCCTCACCCACAATTACTTTGAATTTGACAACAAGATCTATTTACAGGAGACTGGCACAGCGATGGGAAGTAAAATGGCTCCACAGTATGCAAATCTTTTCATGGCCAAGCTTGAAAGCGACTTTCTGTCCTCATGTCCCACCAGGCCTCGGGCCTACTACCGCTACATTGATGACATTTTAATCATTTGGACGGAGTCTGAGCAACAGCTAAAGACGTTCCACGAACAGTTCAATCAATTTCATCCCACCATCAACTTAACACTTAACTACTCCAGCACTGAAATTAACTTTTTGGACACCATCATTAAACTGAAGGACAATGAAATAGAGACATCCCTGTATCAGAAGCCAATCGACCGTCCAACATACCTTAAATGGGACAGTTTCCATCCAAAACACATAAAAAACTCTATTGTCTACAGCCAAGCCATCAGATACAACCGTATATGTTCCAACCCCATGGATAGAGATGAACACCTTGGTTGCCTTAGAAAGACCTTTTTAAATCAGGGCTACCATCCAAGAACAATTGAAAACCAAATTACAAGAGCCACCAGAATATCAAGGGATCACCTGCTACATTACAAAACTAAAGAAGAAAATAACCGGGTGCCTCTAGTGGTCACCTACAATCCAAATCTGGAGGTGCTAAGGGGAGCTGCACGGAAACTACAACCTTTACTACAAAAAGATGCCCGGTTACAATCCATATTTCCAGACCCCCCACTACTGTGTTTTAGACAGCCCCCAAATCTAAGAAGCATCATTGTCAGAAGTTCCCTGTCCTCCCCAACAGCTGCAGGAACCTTGCCTTGCAATCAGAAGAAATGCAAAACCTGTCCATTTATAATGACCACGGACAAGACAAAGATCCCCAACTCACATCAGGACTACAAGATACCAGGTACTTTCAGCTGCATCACATCTAATGTGGTGTACCTAATTATATGTACTAAATGTCCAACTGGGGGTCTATATGTGGGGGAGACCGGGCAAAAACTGAGAACAAGAATGAATTCTCATTGCCACACAATAAGAGAAAAAAGAATGGATCTACCTGTGGCCAAACATTTTTGCTCCCCTGATCATAGCATGTCAGATATGAAAATACTGGTACTAAGAAGCAGATTCACATCTCAGAGACAGAGAAGAATTTGCGAATACAAATTGATGGTGACCTTTGACACTCTTAATGCTGGAATGAACCTGTCACATGGTTTTATGGCCTATTACATCAATTAAGGAATTTACTCCAAATACCCTGTGAAAACATCACAAAACATTACCAGACCCCAATCAGAGGGTAATAAAACTTTCTCTCCTTATCTATGAACTGTTCCAATATTTATGCTCATCCCTCTGCCATAATGACTATTCTGCTTCACGTCACTTGTCTTACCTATTGCATTTTTTCTGTGTTTTTGTGTATAAATATGTGATTCTTCAGATTTTGTATTAGTTCAGCCTGATGAAGAGACCTGAGTAGTCTCGAAAGCTTGCAATTTGTTACCATCTTTTCAGTTAGCCATTAAAAGGTATCAACCACTGAGGACTCTCAACTCTAAATATTTTTCTATCTACTGGCTAACACGGTACGAAGATATACATCTTTACTGTCACACCAAATAAGGCATGTTAAACCAGCTTTACAGTGTAACAGAGTTCTTAACCTCTGCAAAAAAAATATTCTAGTTTTGTATATTTACGTGGTAACATGTCAGAAAAAAAAATCACTTTTAATTCAAATGCAAATGAATGGGGTTTCATTGCACCCTTGGCATTACAAGGTCTTAGTACACCATTACTCCTCCCTCAATTTTCACTTTCAGGCCTTATCCCGCTTCTGATTGACAGCCAAAGTGAGTGCTTCCTGAACTCAGCCGCATATCTGCTCATGCACACTAACACTGCCAGGGTCCAGCTGCACTCGCACAGTGTCAGTATGGGCACATTCTTTTCCCTGGCTTGTCTCTGTGTCGCTGCTCGCTACACTGAAACACCTGAAAATGTACTGAGCAACCTCACAAAGGAACCAAAGAAGAGAACACTCCCACCCACACTGTGCACACCTGCACTGATTGGAAGTGACAGGCTCTTTTTAAGTGCGCCGTCAGCAGGCTGTATAACACAGACGACAATCGCATTGCAGTGTACAGACTAGTCGACGGCACTCCTGACCCAAGCGTGACAGCTGCATAGAAATACCAGCTATCATGCTTGGGTCAGGAGGGTGGACAGCCGGCCGTATAACAACGGGCACCGATCGCATCACAGTGAACAGACTGGCCAGCGGCACTCCTGACCCAAGCGTGACAGCTGCATAGAAATACAGGCTATCATGCTTGGGTCAGGAGGGTGGACAGCCAGTCCGAGCATTGTAATGCGATCTTCATACTTGTTATACGGCCGTCTGACTGCGTCCTAACATCATGGTAAGGTTGACCTCCATATTATACATACGTTATTGCAAACCCCTATGTTACTGGTCACGTTCTTGTTTCAGAGACAGCAGTCCATACTTATAACTAAAGAGTTTTTTGCGTTGATTTATTACCTTGAGTTAACTTCATATATTTGATCACTTTGTACCGCACACATGAACAGATCCAGAGTAAACATCATTAGTTAAGATCTGGTTCATCAGACTGAGAAAAATGTGCACATCAACAAGACTTCATGTTAGTAAGGGAAATGACTCTTGCCTGAAACTGGAATAACCTTGCATAATTTTATTTATTCTTATATTTAATCATTTTTATGTAGCATCTTTTGTTTTTCCAATAAATTACAGTATGTTTGAGTAAAGAAAACAACTGTCAATAAAAATGGACAAAGGTCCACTATAGAAATATCATATGTGCAATAATCTGCATGCTTAGAAAGAGTTTTTACAGTGAAAAGTGTGCCAACTTTGAAGAAAAGAGGCTATAAAAGAAAAGCAAATTATGAATGTCAGATCGCTCTTCTCCAAAGCGTCTCCAGACTCTGTCACATGTGCTGAGTGTGAACCTGCTGCCTGCAACATCCTTCAGAATGACCGGTTTGGCAGTGGGTCAGTAATGGTGTGGGGTGGCATTTCTTTAGAGGGCCATACAGCCCTCCATGTGCTCGCCAGAGGTAGCCTGACTGCCATTAGGTACGAGATGAGATCCTCAGACTCCTTGTGATACCATATGCTAGTGCGGTTGGCCCTGGGTTCCTCCTAATGCAGGACAATGCCAGACCTCATGTGGCTGGAGTGTGTCAGCAGTTCCTGCAAGATGAAGGCATTGAAGCTATGGACTGGCCTGCCGTTCCCCAGACCTGAATCCGATTGAGCACATCTGGGATAGCATGTCTCGCTCCATCCACCAACGTCACATTGCACCACAGACTGTCCAGGAGTTGATGGATGCTTTAGTCCAGGTCTGGGAGGAGATCCCTCAGGAGAACATTCATAACCTCATCAGGAGCATGCACAGGCATTGTAGGGAGGTCATACAGGCACGTGGAGGCCACACACAACACTGAGCATCATTTTGACTTGTTTCCACTTAAATTTTGTCTTGTTTTGATTTTCATTTTGACTTGTTTCCGCTTTTATTTTGGGGTCTCTCCAAATCCAGGCCTCCATTGATTCAAAAATTTGATTTCCATTGATGATTTTTGTGTGATTATGTTGACAGCACATTCAACTTTGTACACAACAAAGTATTCAATGAGAATAATTCATTTATTTAGATCTAGGATGTGTTATTTGAGTGTTCCCTTTATTTTTTGAGCAGTGTAGTTAGCAAGGCTGAAAAAAGACATTTGTACATCCAGTTCAGCCTATATTCTGTCAGAATACAGTGCCTTGCGAAAGTATTTGGCTCCCTGGAACTTTTCAACCTTTTCCCACATATCATGCTTCAAACATAAAGGTACCAAATGTAAATTTTTGGTGAAAAATCAACAACAAGTGGGACACAATTGTGAAGCTGAACGAAATTTTTTGGTTATTTAAAATTTTTGTGGAAATTTAAAAACTGAAAAGTGGGGCGTGCAATATTATTCGGCCCCTTTAACTTAATACTTTGTTGCGCCACCTTTTGCTGCGATTACAGCTGCAAGTCGCTTGGGGTATGTCTCTATCAGTTTTGTACATCGAGAGACTGAAATTCTTGCCCATTATTCCTTGGCAAACAGCTCGAGCTCAGTGAGGTTGGATGGAGATCGTTTGTGAACAGCAGTTTTCAGCTCTTTTCACAGATTCTCGATTGGATTCAGGTCTGGACTTTGACTTGGCCATTGTAACACCTGGATATGTTTATTTGTGAACCATTCCATTGTAGATTTTGCTTTATGTTTGGGATCATTGTCTTGTTGGAAGACAAATCTCCGTACCAGTCTCAGATCTTTTGCAGACTACAACAGGTTTTCTTCAAGAATGGTCCTGTATTTGGCTCCATCCATCTTCCCATCAATTTTAACCATCTTCCCTGTCCCGGCTGAAGAAAAGCAGGCCAAAACCATGATGCTGCTACCACCATGTTTGACAGTGGGGATGGTGTTGTCAGGGAGATGAGCTGTGTTGCCTTTATGCCAAACATATCGTTTGGCATAGTTGCCAAAAAGTTCGATTTTGGTTTCATTTGACCAGAGCACCTTCTTCCACATGTTTGGTGTGTCTCCCAGGTGGCTTGTTGTAAACTTTAAACATCACTTTCTATGGATATCTTTGAGAAATGGCTTTCTTCTTTCCACTTTACCATAAAGGCCAGATTTGTGCAGTGTACAACTGATTGTTGTCCTATGGACAGACTGTCCCACCTCAGCTGTAGATCTCTGCAGTTCATCCAGAGTGATCATGGGCCTCTTGGCTGCATCTCTGATCAGTCTTCTCCTTGTTTGAGATGAAAGTTTAGAGGGACAGCCGGGTCTTGGTAGATTTGCAGTGGTATGATACGCCTTCCATTTCAATATGATCGCTTGCACAGTGCTCCTTGGGATGTTTAAAGTTTTGGAAATAATTTTGTATCCAAATTCGGCTTTAAACTTCTCCACAACAGTATTATGGACCGGCCTGTTGTGTTCCTTGGTCTTCATGATGCTCTCTGTGCTTCAAACAGAACCCTGAGACTATCACAGAGCAGGTGCATTTATACGGAGACTTGATTACACACAGGTGGATTATATTTATCATCATTAGTCATTAGGACAACACTGGATCATTCAGAGATCCACAATGAACTTCTGGAGTGAGTTTGCTGCACTGAAAGTAAAAGGGCTGAATAATATTGCACTCCCCACTTTTCAGTTTTTGTATTTCCACAAAAATTTAAAATAACCAATAAATTTCGTTCAACTTCACAATTGTGTCCCACTTGTTGTTGATTCTTCACCAAAAATTTACATTTGGTATCTTTATGTTTGAAGCATGATATGTGGGAAAAGTTTGAAAAGTTCCAGGGAGCCGAATACTTTCGCAAGGCACTGTAAATCCCAGAACGTAGATATGGTTCCTTAGAGTCTGCAAGGTGGCCACACAAAATGGACAAATTAAGGGGGCGCCACCCTGTAATCCAACGCCAAGGAATGTGCAAAAACAGTTTTTAAATTCGTTCCTCAAATCCAGCAGGGTGGTGAGACATCACAATCACAAGTGGCAAATGATCTCCAATCTCCATACATAGCCTGATCACAGCAGCAGATACTCGTCCTTCCCAAGACACAGCATCAACTATCTAAAAATATGGCTGATTGCCCCACCTGTCTTGGAATCAGCCCCCTTGTTGGGCCGAAATACTCACACCTACCTCCGTAAACATAGCTCAAAGGATGAAGAATGCTCCAGAAGCCCTGTCGCAGCCTGTCTGCAGATTTGTGCATTCCAAGATACCCTCAGCAGAGAGGAACAAAGACACATGCCCCACCCGAATCAGGACAAGGAATGCTAATGTAGACCTGATGATAGTATGATCCATGAAAACAGGCTGGGGTGACACTCCATTACAACTCCTTTCCCCTTCAAGTTGAGTACAGACTAGTGACTTCAACAGGTCGTTTGTCAAGTAGACACATAGACATGACTGACAGGACTTAAGGCTCCTCCTGTCTGGACAATCCATCAGCATTTTGGTGTTGACTGCCTGTTCTATTTTGTATGGTGAAGTTGTCGGGTTGAAGGCTCGGCTCCATTTCACATTCTCTTTGACTTTAACTCCACTTCCTGCACCCACAAATCGGCATTGTAGTTCTCCCACATCATTTCCTAAGTCAATTTCTAAAGGCAGGCCACTCATCACCCCAACCACGCATTGCTTGACCCCAAAGCCAAAATTCAGTTCTACACTTGCTTTTGAAATATTCCTCCATTGGCATCCAGCTAATTCAATGAGAATCCCAGGTCCTTGTTGAATTGCCTCTGGCCGAACCACTCTGGGATCAGCTACAGTGAGAAAAAGCCCAGTGTCACAAAAAACAAAAACTGTCCAACTGTCCAGCACAACCTTCTGTAAGTGCTTTCTTGGATGATTAGAGGAACTCTTTGCTGTGGCCTGCACTGCATAAACCCCTAATGGTCGAACATGGGTGTCTGAGCCATTATGCAAGTCAATTTGTAAAGGTGACACTTCTTCCTCCATTGTATTTGGCTGTAAATAATAGGATGATTTAGTGCAGGGTCATTCCTCAATTGACCATGAGGGCAGGTGTCTTGCAGATGCCCAGGCTGCCCACATTGGTATCATCTGGCTGTGTCATACTCCTTACCATTTTAAGTCTTGGGATGGAGGTAAGGGAACCTGGAGGCTGATTTCCATGTGAAGGTGCATGAGTTGGTTGTTGAGGTCGAGGACAATTCCTCCACTGGATAGCTGGGCATGTGGCCTGCAGATGACGAGGATGCTCACAACCATAACAACTGCGCTCTACTATTTTCTCTTCTTGTCGCATTCCAAAGGATGAGGTAGGACTACTATCTAGTGAGACAGCAAACTTTAGGTACTGAAGGACAAGGGACCACTGGGTGGTGGGGTGTTGATAGTTTTTTCTCCAACCTTGTGCCAAAAAAACTTTGTGTCAACCTATAACCTTGCACTAAAACACAGCAGCCATAGATTCTTCTAAGCAGCTGCCTATCACTTTGAAAATAAAAATGGTGGAGGCCCACAAAGCAGGAGAGAGCTATAAGAAGACAACAAAGAGTTTTCAAGTTGCCTTTTCCTCAGTTTGAAATGTAATTAAGAAATTACAGTTAATAGAAATAGTAGAGGTCAAGATAAGCTCTGGAAGGCTAAGCTAAATTTCAGTGAGAACTGCTTGTAGGATTATTAGAGAGGCAAATCAGAACCCCTGCTTCATTTGCAAAAGACCTTCAGAAAGATTTAACAGACTCTGGAGTTGAGCTACATTGTTCTACTGTGCAAAGACACTTGCACAAATATGGACTTCATGGAAGTTTCATAAGAAGAAAACCTCTCCTGCATCTTCACCAACAAAAATTCAGCGTTAGAAGTATACAAAAGAACATCTAAACAAGCCTGATGAAGTACCTGAAGACCTACCTCTTCCGACAAGCCTACAACCTGCAGTAACCACCAATCCACCAAACCGCTGCACGACCAGATCTAGCCTGCCCTACTGAATCCTCACCCATCCCTTGTAGATAGTGAGCCCTCGCGGGCAGGGTCCTCTCTCCTCCTGTACCAGTCGTGACTTGTATTGTTTAAGATTATTGTACTTGTACTTATTATGTATATCTCACCTCACATGTAAAGCGCCATGGAATAAATGGCGCTATAATAATAAATAATAGTAATAATAATCAGTGCAGGAGTAGGAGAAATCAGATGCTGCTGTCTTCTGGCTCCTCTCTCTCGCAGTAAACCCGTGACAGCTAACGTTAAATGTCAATCTCTGACAGAGCATGAGGTGGGGTGCTGATGGGTTGGCATGACAACCCGAAGTGTGCAGGAGACACCTGTGGTTTTCATTGACAATCTGCTATGAGCTGGCGTTCTGCTATTGGTCGGCGTTCATAGCAGAGGCTGAAGCCCTGCCATGTGTAGCACAAGCGATATGAAGATCGCAGCTTCAAGACCTCCTATGGAGACTATTGAAGAAAGTAAAAAGTAAAAAAAATGTTTTTAAAAATATTAAAAATATAAAAGTTCAAATCAACTCCTTTTTACCCCATTAAGAAAATAGTAAAAACATTTAAATAAACACATATTTGGTATCGTCGCATTCAGAAACCCCCAATCTATCAAAATATAAAAACAATTAATTTGATAGGTAAATGTCATAATGAGAAAAAACATCAAAACGACAGAATTAGTTTTTTTTGGTTGACGCAACATTGCAGGCGACCAAAACCTATCTACCTCAAATGGTATCAATAAAAACATAATAAGCCCTCCCCCAGCCCTAGATCTCAAAAAATGGAGACTCTTCAGGTCTCGGAAATTAGCATAATTTTTTTTTTACAAACTTTGGACAGTTTTTTCAACACTTAAATAAAAAAGAACCTAGACATGTTTGGTATCTGTTAACATGTAATGACCTGGAGAATCATAATGGCAGATCAGTTTTAGCATTTAGTGAACATGGAAAAACTAAAACAAAAAACAATGTGGAATAGCACTTTTTTTTTGCTATTTCACTGCGCTTGAAATTTTCTTCCCGTTTTCCAGTACACTATGTAATAAAACCAATGGTGCCATTCAAAAGTCAACTCAATCCGCAAAAAACAAGCCCTCAGATGGCCATATTGTCAGGAAAATAAAGTTATGGCTCTGGGAAGCAGGGGAGCAAAAAAAGAAAGCGCAAAAACGGAAAATCCCGAGGTGGTAAAGGGGTTGTGTACTGGAAAAATGAACATAGAATGATATATATACTTTTATATGTACTGAAATATTGTTTAATATATGAATACTATTATATAATGGTATTAATTAAATCTTTCTTAGTTGTGGAAGTCATGCACTAAGCTATTGGAAGGGGTCTCAGCTTCCCTTCAAATTCAGTGGTCTACAGGCAGTTATAATACCCCGATTGAAAAGATTCTGTGAATAAATCATATTAGGGAATTGTTATTTATGCAGTTTTAATATCTTATAAAATGTTAATTGTCAGTGAAGACAGAAGTGAATGAGGCTTTAACCCATTCATGATATGTGCATCACATGTCTAGAACAGGTGTATGTAGGGGGATTAAGAGCTTCTAACACTGCAGTTTAACCACTTAAATGCTGCTGTCTATTTCTTACAGTGACATTTCAGTGGAGCGTTTGTGATCATTGAAGCGCTCTGTTGTCGCCATCTTGGTACTCCTGAGAAGCCCAGTCACAGGCAGGCCTTCATAGGAAATCATGGTTTTCACTATATATTCATGAGAATAACTTGGTCATGTAATAGGACAATGATCCCATGGACACCAGCACATCTACATCAGAATGGCTGAATGAGAAAAGAGCCAAGTTGTCGCAATGGCCCAATGAAAGTCTAGACCTCAACCAAATTGAAATGCTGTAATGGGACCTTTAGAGACCTCTGCATAAATGCATTATTATTATTATTACACATTTATATAGCGCCATTTATTCCATGGCGCTTTACATATGAAAAGGGATGACCACAAACCCCAAAGTTATAAAGAAGGGTGGACCTAGACACCTTCAGAACAATGTGAGAGGCGGATAAGTCACATAGGAAATTATTACTTCACATTATTGCTGCTGACGGTGGTTCTACCAGCGGTTGACTCATGGGGTATGCTTAATTTTTCACACACTACTTCTATATTTTAGTCAGTTATTTGTTAAGTAATTACAGGGTAATTTATCAGGTTTTGTTCATCAGAGGTTGTTTTATCTAATTTTAAGACTTTTAAAGAGAAGATGTTTTTGTCCTTAAGCGTAACAACATATAAGGGTGTACATAGTTTTTATCATGACTATACACTGAAATACAGAAATATTGAAGTATATAGAACGAGGAATGAAACATTTGTGGATTTAATCCCCCTAAGAAGGAGTATTGATCGAGGCTGTACCCACTAGACATGTTTTGCCCGTGAGTCTGCATTGCGCATGTTTGACTGCCGTTCCCGGCAAAGACAATGGCAAATCCTCAAAGCGCACAGTGTGTGGACTGGGAGGATTCACATGTCTGAAGTCACACAGAGTAACTGCAGTCTTGTCATTCCAGACTGGACAATCCCTTTAATTCATCCCTCACAGACGTTTTTCCCGTTTTTCAGTACATTATATAGTAAAGTGGATGATGTTATTCAAAACTGCCACTTGACCCTCAAAAATTAAGCTCCTATACATATGGGAAAAATAAAAATGTTATGGCGCTCAGACGAAGCCTAGGGATGAAAAAAATAAAGTGCAAAAACAAGAAATAAAAAATTTGTAGGGTGTTGAGCCATAGACCATTATGCACAATCCTTAACCCTTTAACACTATTTGATGTATATATTTGTCATGAGAACATTACTTTGTGGTCCACGACGGATATGTACTTCATGCTGATTGCACAGTGCAGGTTTTGTTCTTGTGTAATAAGCTGCAGGAGGGTGACTGATATGCACAGCAGGAATCAATGTAGCAGAATCAGTGTTTTTGACAATTCTAGCAGTTTAACACATCATATGTCAATGATGATAGTAGCAAAATGAGTTTGACAGAGGGAGAGCGCTCCCTCTGTTAGCCCATTGGCACTCCCGCAGCATGATTGCAGGGTGCCGATGGGTTGCTATGGAAACTGAAGCATGACAAAGGCCTCTGGGTCTGCCATACACTATAGCTTATAAGTTCCCATGAGAGTTGAGGTCGGTTAAACGCTGACAGGATAGAGTAATACACAGCATAAGTAGAGCAATGTATTACCTATGTGGTCATAGATTGCATACTCAAGTCCCTTTGTAGGACTTAAATGCTTTAAGTGTTTAAAAAAAAGTTAAATACCCCTAGTCCCAAATATCCCAATAACAAAAATGCTGTAATTTGGGAAAAATAAATGTTCTATTAAAATATCACATAAAAAGAGGAAAAAACAATGCCAGAAAGTCTGATTTTCTTCATCCAATCTCAGAAAAGAATTAAATAAAAAGTAATCGAAAAGTTGTATGTACCAGAAATGGTACTAATAAAAACTACAGCTTTTCCAATAAAAAGTTATTTTCTTGTGCAAATATAGCAAAAAGTGATAAATAATTTAAATCAGGTATTGAGTATTGCAATCGAATCGACCCATAATATAACACTATACCACTACTTATCCTGCAAATGAACAATAGAAGAAAAAATAAAAACAAATAATACTGGAATTGCTGGTTTTTGCTCACGCATCTTCTCAAAAGGAATTCCATCATAGAAAAATACAGCATATTCCCAAAATAATAGCCTTACAAACAACTTTATAGAAAAATTATAAAAAGTTATGGGTCTTGAAATATGGCAAACCCTCAAACATGATTTTTTTTAACAAATTGATTTTTTTTAAGTAAATGTAGCAAAACACAAAAACTTGCATAATTTGGCCATTCTTATTATCAAATTAACCTGTAGAATAAAGTTAATGTGTCAATTAAACTAAACAGTGAATAGTGTGTGAAATATAATACAGAATTGCTATTTCTTTTGTACATTCCACTCCCAAACAGTGTAATAAAAAAGTGATCACAGGACGCAAAATAAAAAAAAATTACCATTGAAAATTACATATTGTCACGTGAAAAAAAAGCTTTCACAAAGCTCCTTCGGCAGAAAATTATAAAATGAGAATATGGTGACACAAAACCAATTTTTTTAAACACTGTATTTATTGCACAAAAGTCATAAAACAATAAATAAAATGTCATAACTTTATTATATGGGTCACCCTGATAATGGAGATACCAAATGTAACACTTTATTTGTGTAGCACATAAACAAATAAGGTAAATTAAAACATCAAAAAACAGCAGCAGAATTGCTGTTTTTTCTCTATTTTTCCCAATAAAAACTCAGTAAAAGTTTGGTAATGTAATCAGTTATATGCACCCCAAAATGATGCTACTGATAACCCATTCTGAAAAAAACAAGTCTTCATACAACTATATACTGTATATATATATATTATGGCTCCTGGAATGAGATCATGATTGATGATGATGATAAATTAAAAAAAAAAATATGCGAGTCCTAAAGGGTTTAAAACCAGGAAAATAACATTTCTGGTTTCACTTGAAGTTGTGACTAATCTGAAGCAGATGGTTATTAGAGACGCGCTATCAGACGTGATTTGTTGAGATTTCTACGATCATACTATAGATTTGTCCATGCGATTCATAATTTCATCCGAAGCCTCAGCAGCAAATTGCTTATTGCTAATGTTATTGGACTAAGCATGTTGGAATGATATAATAGAAATATAGATTATTACTAAAGGTAATGGACAATTTTCAAACTTTCTCCTCATATCTACCCCAAAAAGTCTAAAGCTAAGTGGCCATCCCAGTCTTTGTACGACTAATAGGGGCAGAAGAGATACTTATTGTTACTTTTACACCACAGTTGTCTCATTAATAAGAATATATATTTCCCAGTGTCTGGTATCATTAATATAAAAGACAGTAAAATAGCGGAGAATATTTATTTCCTTTCGGACAACTCAACGAGTGAGGAACAATAATGGCAATTTTTTCCTTTAACAAGACTGCGAAGAAATGTGCTTTCGAACGAAGAAGAATGATGGCTGCTGGAAGAGAACGTCAAAAGGTTAATTGATATGAAAAAGTATTTAGTCATGGTTAGAATGAGCATTACATGTGACCCGAGGTGTACAAGGGAATTACATTTCACTTTGAATATATTGTGCAAAGCGCAGCATAGTCACATAGTCCGTGCTTCTGCTTACTGCCCACAACGCAGCTATTAAACCCACTCCGGTGCCTACTGCTTTATACAGCAGACGTGAAGATTTGTGGGCAATGGAACTGGCAGTATATTGTCTCATTACGCCTCTAGATATAGAGCTCAGCACTTCAGCTGCTGCACAGTAACTGAGGCCCTACATCGCTACAGCGGATATGTAATGTGACAAGAAACATGACTACATGGCTTATCTTTCTGTATGCTCCAAACATGAAATTTGACACATCTAGGAAATTTGTGCTTAAATCATTCTCCCAGTACAGGCTGTTCTCCTATCAGAAGATTATTATCTGCGAGCATTGTGGTACCCCCATGGGAATGTCATGTACAGCACATAGCCCATTAAGATAAGCAAAAAGGTTTCTGCAGATTGTTAGAATGTCTTCTTCAACACATCATTCTATCTGGATATGTGAAGGACCGAGACATATTGCTCATGGACGCCATCATCCCATCTATGAACATTTCTAAGTTAGATATGTTGTATCACTCATCACAGTCTATGATAAGAAATAAACAGCGGTTGAGAGAATGGTGAATGAGATTCATCAGAAGGTAAATATGGGAACAGTAGACATTAAAAAGGTGCAATCAATATACACAGTTACATGTATGCAATACTATAAAACAATACGCAATGGAGATTCATTAAGAGGCAACATTTTGTCTGGATAACATTCTCACTTCCAGACAGTATTTTTATGGCAAAGTGCTATTATTCAACTGCTATTAATGACATATATGAAAAAAACTTCCTTCTCACCCCACTTGGGGGTGGTCTTTGTTGTCCTTTCTCATTCTCGTGTCCTCTACCTGAGACCTGTGAATTTGAGGGTTCTGTGCAGGATCTTAGTTATTTCCAACATTGCGCTTTTCTGGACAGAGAGCTCAGATGTTGCTCCTGGGATCTGTTGTAGCCATTCTTCCAACTTAGGGGTCACTGCTCCAAGTGCTCCTATCACCGCTGGAATCACTGTTGCCTTCACCTTCCACATCTTCTCCAGTTCTCCTTTGAGGCCCTGGTATTTCTCCAGCTTCTCATATTCCTTCTTTATTATGTTGCTGTCACTTGGCACTGTCACATCTATTATCGTTGCTGTCTTCTGATCCTTGCCTACTATGACAATGTCTGGTTGGTTAGCCAACACCTGATTATCCGAAAAGAGAGAAAAGAAGACCACTATAGATAATGCACACCACAATAATATAATAATGGAAAATAGGAATTTTATTGACACTACAAGATAAAAACATTTAAAAACAATGTAAACCCTGCATGGTGTCCGCTACCATCACAATGGCCAATATACAATACAAAAGTAAGGCAATCTTCCACAAAAAAATGTATATATATTGTAACATTTCCAGGGGGTATAGCTCTAGGATCGCTGTCTGGGTAGACAGAATGGCACGAAAACAGTTCATTCAGACAGCAGTTCTGGTGAAAACTGGCCGCAACCAGCTTTATTAAAGTCCACAGCAAACAGATAAAAATAAATCATAAACAGAAAACCTGGGCTTGTCTAGCCACTAATTACACATAGATCGATTTCCCTGTCTCTCCGGGTCCAGACTCTACCAGTCTGTGCCCAAAACAACACACATGATATATGTTACCAGTATGGAGCTTCACAGATACTCCTCCTTGTGTCTGAAGGCCCCTTCAGCGTCCAGACTTGAGAGAGATCCACTCCTATTCAGCCGCTATTCGCACGGATTCTCACTGAGACTACTCCTGTGTCCGGGGTACCTCCTGCACCCAGACTGAGATAGCTCACACTCCTGGAGACGCTTCTTGTGCCGGGACACCTCCCTGTGTCCAGACTGAGCGTACTCCCCCTCCCGGAGACTGCTTCTTGTGCCGGGACACCTTCCTGTGTCCAGGCTAAGACGGCTCCACTCTTGGAGACTGCTTCTTGTGCCGGGACACCTTCCTGTGTCCAGGCTAAGCCAGCTCTCTGATTGTGTTTGCAGACACCTACTTCTGGTCTCCTAATTAAGACCTGAGTGATTTCAGGCCTGAGCTGCAAGTGTGTGTTGAATGTGAGGTGTAGTGACCTTTCTCTACCACTAGGTTTACAAAGCCACACATTTCCCTTATACCATACAACACAGTACCTAGGTGAAATGTACACCCCATTCAACACATATTCCTTCACTGTCTCACATATCCCCTCCCTCTTCTCCAGACCGGAGGGCTGGTCATCCAGACCGGAGGGCTGGTCAACAATCCAACAGAGACAGTGAACTCTGGACCAGTCATGGCCCTCATCAGCCTCATCTTCACCACTGTCATTTGTATCGTCACCTGAGACATAGCCCACATCAGCTTTCTCTTCATCTGAAGCATCCGCACTACCCTGTACCCTCCCAGGCCTATACTCTCTGCGGGCCTCGGGTATCCTGCACGGTTTCATCTTGACCCTAGGGCCGGGCTCACTGTCAGTGTTATACAATTCATTTTCATTCACATCTTGATCTGGAACCTTAGTTAACATGTCATCCACAACATTAACTGCACCATCTGGTCCCTCAAGTATGTGACCACGTGACAACCCCAGCACTATACCTCTATATAGCTCAGGTACTAGGAGCTGACTCACGACCTCTCCCTGGACTTCAATGTCCCCATACAACAGGCTATTGTCCATGGCAGCATGAGGAAACCTCTCCTCAGAGCCAGGCTCCTGGGAAACCCCATTTAGAACAACCCTATTCTCCTGTGCCGTTCTAAGAGTGGGGTCTCGCCACTGCTCACTCTCAAAACCGTCACAGGACACAGGCAAGTCAGGGACACTCGGTTCCCGAGAACCACCATCCTCGTCTCCCAACATCACCTGCAAAGGAATTCCATCACCACCACAGCCATCATCACCATCAACACCACCATCATGACCATGATCAGCACCATCATCACCATCACGATCATCACCACCATCATCATCAGCATCAGCATCAGCATTATCATGGTCGTCATCATTATCATGATCATCATCATCATCATCATATAAGTTTAACGGCCCACTAGCATTGTGTTCCGCCCCTCGGGACTGCGCACCCTCAGTAGGAGCTTCATCACACTGTCCATCAGAAACATCTTTCCCCCAGAGATCCTTAGATCGGGGAAAGTCATTACCCAATATGACGGGGTGCACCAGGTTCTTCACTACCCCTACTTCATATGAAACCTCCCCGAGTTTGGGGACCAAGTCCACGGCAGTCTCTGGGTAGACTTTGGTGTCTCCATGGATGCACACCACACTCAGGTGCTTATCAGGGATGAAGTCCCTATCAATCAGGCTGTCACATACGGAAGTCACTGGACTCTCTGAGTCCAAGAGGGCCTGTGCTGGGCAGTCATTTACAACCTGTGGTCCAGTCTCTTCGGCTGAGGTGGACACACACACAGGCTCTGCGCAGGGAGAGAGGGATCTGCCAACATCACGGTACATAGGCTCCCCCTCTATTGGACAGTTGGCTGCAATTTCACGACATCTCCAACACTGTCCACCACAATCACCCTCCCACATGTCCCCTCGGGCCTGAACCCGCTTATCAGCATACCCCATGTCCCCAACAGCTGGAACGCTCTTACCGCGAGAGTTCAGCGTCCGGGAACTCTGAAGTGACGACCTCTCAGACGGCTGGTCACGGAGACAGTCTTTGCTGGCGAAGGCCTTCTCCATCAGGCTGACCAGACGATTGGCGTCCTGGTGGTCTCCTTGTCCGACCTCTGGCTGTACCTCAGGAGGACATGCTCGGGTGTAGCGGTTCACTATCACCTCTTCAACCATGCCGACACGACGGCCGACGTCAGGCTCCAACCGCTTCTTTACTACAGGCAACGCAGGTGCCTTCACAACATTACTCTGGGACGAGGTGCTAAGAGCTGCAATCTGCTCCAACAACTGGTCATACTCCTGCTGGCGCTGCAGGTACTGCCGCTCCATGCTCCGCTGCAGGCTCCGCTGGGCCTGTACCAGGTACTCAACGAGCTCCCTCATACTGCCGGACTTATCTGTCTCAACCACAGCAGTCTTATGTTGCACATTAACTTGTGCCATTTGTTCAAACAGCGCCTCCATGCTGTCATCCATGCTGTCAGACTTCTCTGTCTTAACAACGGCAGTCTTCACTCAAGACATACACACTCTACAGTCTTTTCCATAGAAAAAATTCAGCTCTGCTGTGCAGACACTTTTTTTTTTTTTTTTCTTTGCAAAGTCTATTAGGGCTCCTGTCTCTTTAAGACTGCTCCAAACAGACGTTTCTGCTGACACACTTTTTTTTCTCTGCTGCTATTTCAACAGACTTCACCTTTATTGCTGTCTCCAAGCTACTGTGCTGCATGCACACTCCAGTACTAACTGTATCAGCCCCTGCGCTGCCCCAGCATTCTCCGCCAATTGTAACATTTCCAGGGGGTATAGCTCTAGGATCGCTGTCTGGGTAGACAGAATGGCACGAAAACAGTTCATTCAGACAGCAGTTCTGGTGAAAACTGGCCGCAACCAGCTTTATTAAAGTCCACAGCAAACAGATAAAAATAAATCATAAACAGAAAACCTGGGCTTGTCTAGCCACTAATTACACATAGATCGATTTCCCTGTCTCTCCGGGTCCAGACTCTACCAGTCTGTGCCCAAAACAACACACATGATATATGTTACCAGTATGGAGCTTCACAGATACTCCTCCTTGTGTCTGAAGGCCCCTTCAGCGTCCAGACTTGAGAGAGATCCACTCCTATTCAGCCGCTATTCGCACGGATTCTCACTGAGACTACTCCTGTGTCCGTGGTACCTCCTGCACCCAGACTGAGATAGCTCACACTCCTGGAGACGCTTCTTGTGCCGGGACACCTCCCTGTGTCCAGACTGAGCGTACTCCCACTCTCGAAAACTGCTTCTTGTGCCGGGACACCTTCCTGTGTCCAGGCTAAGACAGCTCCACTCTTGGAGACTGCTTCTTGTGCCGGGACACCTTCCTGTGTCCAGGCTAAGCCAACTCTCTGATTGTGTTTGCAGACACCTACTTCTGGTCTCCTAATTAAGACCTGAGTGATTTCAGGCCTGAGCTGCAAGTGTGTGTTGAATGTGAGGTGTAGTGACCTTTCTCTACCACTAGGTTTACAAAGCCACACATTTCCCTTATACCATACAACACAGTACCTAGGTGAAATGTACACCCCATTCAACACATATTCCTTCACTGTCTCACAATATATATACATATACACAATAACACTAGTGAAAAGCACAATAAATTACACCAATATAAATTGCCCAAAATTGAGCCTGTGTGAACAAGAGCCTAAAATTGCAGCATGATATTGCCCTACAAGATGGATGTAAAGAGCCTGGACAGAATGACCCACCTAAAAAACCTAGAGGTGAACCGTGACCTGAGAATAGTGCCCTAAAACCCCAGTGGTACAAAGAGAATTAGGCAGAAACAAGCTGTCATAGAAATAATGGAGCATAAAATGTCAGGGATACAAAGGGTCCTGTATACCCAGGGTGCATAAATGCAGTGACTGCAGAGAGCCAAAAATAGACACAATGGGGCTCACGTGCAGCAAATCCTGGATGAAGGATCCTAAAATGCAGCCAAATAGTGGCAAGTGCTGAATAAAGGTCCATATGATGCGGCCATGGTGGAAGCAGGACCCAGCGGCGGGGGGACCCAACGCGTGTCGCCGTTACAAGGACGGCTTTGTCAGGGGAATGTACAATGTACAGATATACATTGTATATTGGGGAATGTCATTCCCCTGACGAAGCCGTCCTTGTAACGGCGACACGCAGTAGCGCAGCTACTGGGGGGGCAGAGGGGGCCGTCGCCCCGGGCCCCGTCACATGGAGGGGCCCACTTGGAGCCGCGGCCTCTTGTCAGTAATAAGAGGCACACGAGCAGCAGCTATCTGTTCAGTGACGGGACCCTTGGCGGCGCCGGCACGGCACGCTGCGGCGTCGCCCGGGCCCGTCACATGCTGGAGGGGCCCACTTGGAGCCGTGGCCGCTTCTGTCATTAAGTAATAAGCGGCCGCGGCTCTCTCTTGCGTCATAGACAGGCAGGCGCCACTGCCTGGTGTGTAGCAGTGCACAGAGACTCTGCAACGCTGCACAGCAGCAGCCAATAGCAGAGTCTCAGTGCACTCACTGAACGGTGCGGGCTGGAGCGCTGCTAACCTGATAGTTTGACAGGCTGGCAGCGCTGCGCTTAGCTCCACCCACCTTCTCTCATTGGTCCACTCCATGCTGGCCCTGGGTTCACTCCTGACTCCTAGTGAGCAGCTGCACTCAGCAGTTTAGGTTGAGCGCAGTGTGCCTGAAGGACCCAGGACTTCAGGAGCCCAAGACAGTGCCTGCCCTTTTCTGGACCCGACCAAGTCACCGTGACCGACCAACATCAAATTTGGAGGGAGAGAGACATTTTCATTAATGTAAGGGCAGCAGCAGGGCTGATATATGGAACTAATTTTTTTTTTTTTTTAAATAAAGATGATTGGATGATCATGATGGATGTGGATTATGGATGGTAATATGTTACTGTGGGAGTGGGGTGTATGTGAGTTGCGAGCGTGGTGAAGATCGGGAGCTAAATTAGCGTAGAGGGGCTGGCGCTGTAGGGGCCTTGTAATCCAGTTAGATTATATCATGTAATGGCAATCTTATCTAAGGCCGGGTTCAGACTAAAGGGTATGCCACACTAAACAATATCGCTAACGGGATCGCTAAAAAACGTCACTATTTAGCGATCCTGTTAGCGATGTTGTTCAGTGCGGCAGCTTCCAGCGACGAGCTTCCTGCTGTGATCTCGCTCGTCGCTGGAATCGCTCCGGACCCTATTTTCTCGTCGGCGCTCCCGCTGGGTAAGTATATATCGCTAGTGTGGCACCTTTTCTTAGCGATTTAGCGGTACAAGAATCGTGCGAGTTTCTCGCAAGTGTGAGCCCGGCCTAACAGTTACCTTCTGGCAGGGTCTAATAGGATATTACAAACATAATCCATTATGGTAGGTATCATAAAAGCTAAAAAGTGAGGTGAGGCAAAAGATAGAATTAAAAATATAATTTTTTTTTAATTACCAAGTAAAAATATTCAAAATAGTAAAAAAGACAGGGAAAAGGGGCCTCCAAATTAATAATAGGATGCAAGTTATTCCCCTCAAGTCCATGAAAGGCAGAGATAGGATTAACTCTTTAAACATTAGAAAAAAGCAAGGAGAGGAGAATATAGATAGTGGGGACACAGGTAAAACTAGGGAGATACTATCCTATAACAAAATTCCTGAACTTTTTTTAATAGAAACACCTGACCGGAGAGAAGTGTTTGAGAATGGATAAAAAATACAAATCAGGTGCTCTCAAACGAAAAGAAAAGGAGCAAAAGAAAAAGCTAGTTTCATCTTGTACACCTCTGACCAGTTATTTTTTGGTTAGTCAACCTGCTGCTGCATCTTCAGAAAAAATTGATGATGTGGATGAAAATCAACCTAGCAGCAGCTTGGCACTGGCTAACAGAGAAGACACTGCTAGCGTTGCACTTAGCAATTACCCAACCAACACCCAGTTTTCCACAACAGACCCACGGAAAGCCCATCAAGATCGTGTTTGCAGGACCGGTGATGACGAGGGATCTGAAACTTGTGATCCTATTACAAGCTTAGGCTCTCCTACCAGTCCCACCAGCCACACTGAGGAGCTTGACACCAATCCGGGTCCTAGTATGACCACTACTGCCTCTGACAGCATATTTAAATTAAATATCGAAGAGCCTTACCCTACTGATCCATTTCTGTTCCAAAATCAAACTCTTACTACTGATATAATTAGAGTTCTTCTGGAACATGGCCCATGTCAGCCAGGCTTGAATGACCACTACGACAATTTTCCCTATGACTCAGAGAAAAGAATATTTAGTCCTTCGTGGTACTGTCGCAAAGTGGGAAAATCATGCACAGTTGAACGACAATGGTTAATTTACTCTCCTAAAACAAACCATCTATATTGTTTCTGCTGCTGGCTATTTGGCAAGAGAGATGAAAAGAATAGAGTCTGGGCAGAGCCATGCAAAACTTCAGGAAAGGCCTTGAAAAAATAGAACAACATGAGAGATGTAATACTCACAGAGATGCGGAGAAAACTTTGCTTATAACTAAATACCGCATCAGTCAGGACAGCACAATAATAGCAGGGCTCATCAAAGGTGAAAAGGAGCAGATAGAAAGAAATAGAAAAATAATTCATAGACTATAGACAGTAAAGATGTATATCTTTTACGTGTTAGCATAGAGTGTCTGAAAGGGTTGCAATTGTTCCATCTTTCAGTAGCATAAGGTTCACACTGAGCTCTACTCTAGACAAGATGACTTTTTTAGCAAGGAGGTTGCATTCGGGTCACGGTGCCTGGGTGACCAAGATGTCAATGAAGGCAATTTTTTGGAGCTGCTTAAATTGCTAGCACAGTATGACACTGTGCTTGAACATCATCTGAAGAATCCGGTTGGTCGTGTTACGTATCTCAGTTCGGAATCACAAAATGAGCTGATTTCTGCACTGGCCAGTGAAGCTATGTGTACCATCGTACAGGATGTAATAGAAGCACAGTTCTTTTCAGTAATTGTGGATTCAACCATTGATATCAAAAGAACTGACCAATTCTCCTTATCACTCAGATATGTAACAAAAACGGGAAACAGCATTGAGCGTTTTATAAAATTTGAAGAGCTTCCAGATGGCCGTGCAGAGTCATTCTATGATGTATTAATAAATATACTCACCAAAGAACTTGGTCTTAGTGTGAATCTAATGAGAGGTCAAGCTTATGATGGGGCAAGGACAATGTCAGGTCATTTAATGGGGCTGCAAGCCCGGGTAAAACAAAACTGCTCTGAAAAAGCATTTTATGTACATTGTTGTGCACACAATCTCAATTTGATTCTGCTAGACGCTGCATTGCATTGTGCAGTGCTAAAATATTCTTTGGTACACTTGAAACGCTTTATACATTTTTAACATCAAGTTTACCCAGATATAAAATTCTTGAAGAAGAGCAGGATAAAATCCTTGAAGGAATAGTGTTAACACTGAGGAGGCTGTCGGATACGCGATGGGCTTCCAGGAAACAGGCAACTGATGCAGTAATCCAAAGCCTACCCGCGATTCTTGAGGCTCTGAGACGCATCAAGATGCATAATGGCACCAGCCCAAAAATTGCTGCTGAAGCAGACGGTCTGCTAACAAAAATTAGCACTTATGAATTCAAACTTATGCTAGTTTTTTGGAATATACTCTTAAAACTTATGTCCTCTCAAACTACCTACAAAAAGAGTCATTGGACATCAATGCAGCTGTACATTTAATTGACGCATGCATGTCACAAATCAGAGAGCTGCGATCAGATGAGGCTTTTGAAGCCCTAGAAAACACAGCCAATGACTTGGCTACTAAGTGCAATCACACTGCCATATATCAAGAAAGAAAAGTTTGTAAGAGGAAACGATTTTTTGATGAAACAGCTGAAGATGAGCCAATTGAGGATAGCTGAGCTTGCTTCAAAACTGAAGTATTTATTTTATACTAGATGTATTTTGGAGCCAATTTGAGCACCGTTTTTCAGATTTTCGAGAAATTGCCAAATTATTCAGTCCACTCAATAGCAAACACTTTCAAGACCCTGATGTTGCTGACAGAGTGATTGAACTTGCACGTTTCTACTCAGATGATGTGTCTACAGAACCCAAGGAAGTCTTAGACGAGTTCCTCACTTTCCGGAATATGTTCAGTGAGCTGTCAATAGAGAAGAAGATTGACACCACTGACAAAATTTTACCATTTCTAATTGCAAATGACATGCATCATGCTTTTCCAAATTTAAGTACACTTTATAGAATTTATCTGACTATTCCTGTCAGTAGTGCAAAAGCGGAGAGAAGCTTCAGCCGTCTGAAACTTATTAAAACACACTTGCGAGCATGCATGAATGAGGCCCGACTGTCCAACTTGACCTTGCTTAGTATTGACAGGGACATTGAAATTGACAAAGACAAGGTGGTTGGCAGATTTGCTCAACTAAAGGAGAGAAGAATGGCACTGTAAGAAGTGAATTTTCATTGTCCATAGTTCATCAAAGTTTTGATTTTGTTCAGTTCATCTGTTCTTTGGAAAAAAATCATATTTTTTAGTTATTTTGGAACAACATGGACATTGATTTGGTGACCTCCATAATTTATTTCTATTTAACAGCTAAAAATGTTTTACAGTTTTTTTTGCCAGAGAATAAAGATTTACATTCCTTAGGTATATCCGTGGTTGTGATTGTAGCTGCTCTGCATTTAGGGGTTTAGAACCATCTATTAATGTGTAGCGATGTAGCAGAATATAATCTTGCTCATTTGGAATGCACAGTAGTCCACTGAGATGCCCACAAGAGTGTTTAAAGCAACCATAATTATGTAAACAAATGTTACTCAGGTTAGGGGGCCCACTCAGAGGTGTTTCGCCCCCCTAGGCTGAACCCTTAGCTACGCCTCTGGCGACACGCGTTGGGTCCCCCCGCCGCTGGGTCCTGCTTCCACCATGGCCGCATCATATGGACCTTTATTCAGCACTTGCCACTATTTGGCTGCATTTTAGGATCCTTCATCCAGGATTTGCTGCACGTGAGCCCCATTGTGTCTATTTTTGGCTCTCTGCAGTCACTGCATTTATGCACCCTGGGTATACAGGACCCTTTGTATCCCTGACATTTTATGCTCCATTATTTCTATGACAGCTTGTTTCTGCCTAATTCTCTTTGTATCACTGGGGTTTTAGGGCACTATTCTCAGGTCACGGTTCACCTCTAGGTTTTTTAGGTGGGTCATTCTGCCCAGGCTCTTTACATCCATCTTGTAGGGCAATATCATGCTGCAATTTTAGGCTCTTGTTCACACAGGCTCAATTTTGTGCAATTTATATTGGTGTAATTTATTGTGCTTTTCACTAGTGTTATTGTGTATATGCATATATATATATACATTTTTTTGTGGAAGATTGCCTTACTTTTGTATTGTATATTGGCCATTGTGATGGTAGCGGACACCATGCAGGGTTTACATTATTTTTAAATGTTTTTATCTTGTAGTGCCAATAAAATTCCTATTTTCTATTATTATATTATTGTGGTGTGCATTATCTATAGTGGTCTTCTTTTCTCTCTTTTCTGGTTATGACATAAGACCATCAGCACCCCTTGTGTTCTGTGATTTGTATTTTTGCTGTGCACCATCATTTCTAGTTAGAACACCTGATTATCCGTCTGGATCTTGAAGTCCCACAGGATTTTAGCCCATTCATTCTCAACCACTTTCTCTGGGCTTAGGAGGACTTAGCCCATATGCTGTGCAGATGTTGCTGTATACAATTCAAGCTACTTGGTTGTGGCTTTCGGTATATGCTGTTCCTGCTTGCATTTTGCATCCTGCCACTGTATGTTGCACTGTTTCTGAGGTTTCTTTGCATAGTCTGCACCTTGGGTCTTGCCTTGTGTGGTAGATTCCTGCTTCTGTGGATCTGGTACTTAGTGCTTGTTCTTATGCTGCAGCTATGATTAGTGCCTCTGTGCTGTCTTGGAGTCCAGCTTTCTCCAGCCATTGGTAGGATTTCTCCATGTCAGCCACCTCCATTATCTATCGATGGTACATCCTATGCAGTGGCTTGTCTTGCCATGGCGCTTCATGTTCCTGTTCTTCCTTCCAGATCTGTTGTTGCTGCCTTAGGCTTTCTCTCAGCATCTCATCTTTTGGTGCCATTTTTCTGATGTATTCCTGGATACTCCTGGTTTCATCCATGATGGTGGCTTGGTTGCTTATCAAGCCTCGACCACCCTTCTTTGCGTTGGTAACAATCTTTGTGTCTTAGACTTATGGTGGAGATCTCTATGCATTGTGAGGAGCTTTCGTGTCTTCACATCTGCAGCTTCCATCTCTTCTTTTGGCCAGCACACTATGCCAGCAGGGTATCTGAAAACTGGCAGGGCATATGTATTAATGGAGTGGATTTTATTCTTCCCATTGAGCTGGCTCTTCAGGACCTGTCTTACCTTTTGATGGTATTTGGATGTTGCTGCTTTCTTTGCCTCCTCATCATGATTACCATATACCTGTGGGATGCCGAGATACTTGTAGCATGTCTGTACATCTGCTATGTGCCCTGCTGGTAATTCCACTCTATCATTCTTGACTACCTTGCCTCATTTTATTGCCAACCGGCTGCACTTCTCCAGTCCAAAGGACATCCCAATGTCTTTGCTGTAGATCCTTGTCAGGTGGATCAGTGAATTGATGTCTCGTTCATTTTTTACATACAGCTTGATATTATCAACGTCGAGGAGGTGGCTGATGGTGCTTCCACTCTTGTACTTGCACACATAGCTAGACTCTGTAATTATCTGACTGAGGGGGTTCAAGCCTATGCAGAACAGCAATGGGGACAGTGTATCACCTTGATATATGCCGCATTTGATAGTCATTTGTGCTAGTTGTCTGTAAGGATTCCCGATGTTTCATGGAGCCTGTTTTGCCCTTGTCCAAGATGGAGTCTGGTACTTCGTTCTGCCCTTGAACTTCCTGTCTGTCCTGTTATTTAAGTCCAGGTTGGGAAACACTCCTTGCCTGAGTATTTTGTTTGCACCTTGCTTCTATGGTTCCTTCAGCTGCTCGTTACTTGGTGATTTGGCTCATCACTTCCAGCTGCCTTCAGTCATCTGTGCTGCTTCCTGATCCTGGCTGTGGTTACCTTTTGTTTGGACTTTTAAGTGAGGAGTTATACATTTCTGGAACTGCTGTGTCCATAAGAACCTTTGACATTATTATTATCAGTGTACTAATTCTTGAACTGTGTCTGTGCGGGCTGCGGTGCTGGACTTTTTCAGCCCTAAATTAGTACACTGGAAATCCTCCTCCTTGCTGGACATCACCTGCAAATTTCTGGATTGCCATGAAAGTTGCTGGACATTTTCATTAAGTATAAGTGGTGGTCGCACTCTGCTTCATATAACGTAGTTGCTGGACATTTTCATTTTGTGCTTTTTGCTCTTCACTGTAAATTTAGTATAATCTCTGTTAGTTTATATTGTACACCTTGCTTGTTAATATAGTTTATTTTGTCACAACTTCGTTCTTATCCTATGCAATCAGATTCCATAGTATCTTCATAATTGTTACATTGTCTTGAGTTGACTTCCAGTGTTGTTCTCCATAGCCCCATTGAGTTTCTGAGGAAGGTTCTTAATTTCCTATTGACATTGTATAGAGCCAAGCATTCACAGATCCATGTGTGTGGCATTGATTCATAGGCTTTTCTGTAGTCAATCCAAGCAGTGCTAAGATTGGTCTGTCTGGATCTTGAGTCTTGAGCGACTGCTCTATCTACTAGGAGCTGGTGCTTAGAGCCTCTGGTGTCGGTCCCAATGCCTTTCTGAGCTGGATTCATGTACTGGTTCATATGGTCTGTAGCTTGGGGGCTATGATGCCTGACAGGAGTTTCCATGTTGTTGTAAGGCAGGTTATTGGGCGGTAGTTGGATGGAACTGTTCCTTTGTGAGGATTCTTCATGATCAGCACTGTTCTTCCTTGCTAACCTAGCTGGGTGGTGGCCTGCTTCTAGCAGTTGGTTCATCTGCTTTGCGATGCGTTCATGTACCACTGTTAATTTCTTTAGCCAGTAGGTGTGGATCATGTCTGGGCCAGGTGCTGTCCAGCTCTTCTTGTTCTTGACCCGATTTTGGATGTTTGCTTCTGTAATGGTGACTGGTTCTTGCTCTAGGTGGTTGCTGTGTTTCATTCTCAGATCTTGCAGCCACATTGCACTGGTGTTGTTTTTTCCTTCTCCCATATAGCCCTCCAGTATTGTTCAGTCTCTGCTATTGGTGGAGTTTCTGCCTTTGTGCTGTTACTCTGTAATTGGGAGTACACCTTGGATGGTTCTTTGGAGAACAGGGCATTTATCTTCTTGGCCTCAGCTTCTCTAGTGTACCTCCCTAGTCTTGCAGCAAGTACTGTGAGCCTTTGTTAAGCAGTCTCTAGGTCTTCAGGTCTTTGTACTTGTCCAGCTTGGTCTTATTCTTGATCTTTACAACCTTCTGTATTCATGTTAACTGGTTCACTTCCCTTCATGTCACCTTAATTTTTGTCTCGTCTTCTTTTCTAAGGGGGCACATACTTCTGTCGTTCTTGCTGGTTGTGTAGCCAAGCATTTCCATGTTTGCATAGATCAGTTTATTAGTTTGAGTTATGGTGGTAGGTATTGATGCAAGTGTTCTATTGGCAACTTCTAGCATACTATCGGGGGTTTCTTTGCTGAGCCTTGGCAGTCGATCTCTGGTATTGATGGTATTTAGTTTATCTAAGATCTTCTGTTTCAGACCAGCTGCAGCACTCTCTAGTTGCAGGGTTGGATCAGGATTTTCAGGGGGTCGCACATGTTGTTATTCCAGGTCTTCATGTGGGGTAGATCTACAGTGCAGTTGATCCATCTCAAGTTGTGATAATAGCTTTCTCTTTAGGATATTGAAACATTGAGTGACTAGTTGTTTATCAGTCAGTGGACATGCTGGTCTTGTATCCATCAATAGTTTCCTCATATGCTTATCTGTGCGTGCTCAAAGTTTGGCCAGTATACACAATTTTTTTTTTGCCCTGGGTGTTACTGCACTTAAAAACACAAGTATTTAGCAAAAAAAAAAAACAGGGCATACATTTGTCGTACTGGTATCTCCGTGCCAGCTCATATCTGTGCTTGCTCAAAGTGTGGCTAGTCTACACAAAAAAAAATTTTTTCCCTGGGTGTGACTGCACTTAAAAAAAACAGTATTTAGCCATAAAACAAAACAGGGCACATATTTGTCGCACTGGTATCTCCGTGCCAGCTCATATCTGTGTGTGCTCAAAGTTTGACCAGTGTACGTAATTTTTTTTTTTGCCCTGAGAGTGATTGCACTTAAAAACACCAGTAATTAGCCAAAAAAAAGAAAAAAACAGGGCACACATTTGTCACACTGGTATCTCCGTGCCAGCTCATATCTGTGTGTGCTCAAAGTTTGACCAGTGTACTCCAGTTTAATTTTTTTGCCCTGGGTGTGACTGAACTTATATACAGCACTATGTTGCACTATTTTAAAAAACAGGCCACATTTAACAGTGGGGTCTATCTGTGACATGCCTTATACATCCATGTGCAAAAAATTGAGGCATTTTAGGCCTAACTTTTTTTTTTGGCCAGTCTGTCAGTCTCGTTATATCCAGCAGTCTTTTTTATCCAAAAAAATCATAAAAAATTAATCCATTCGGTTATCTCAGGCTGAGGCCTGGTGTATCTGTGGTGAAAAAATATTTTCTTGGCAGGCATATGTTGCATAGTTCTGTCTGCTATCCTGGTTCAACTCATTTTTTATTGTTTTCAAACAGTAACAAATAACATGACCCAAAAAATTAATACAGTCTGTGATATCAGACTGAGGCCTGGTGTATCTGTGGTGAAAAAATCTTTTCTTGGCAGGCGTATGTTGCATAGATCTGTCTGCTATCCTGGTTTAACTCATTTTTTATTGTTTTCAAATAGTAACAAAAAACATGACCCAAAAAATTAATACAGTCTGTGATCTCAGGCTAAGGCCTGGTGTATCTGTGGTGGAAAAATCTTAAAATCTTTTTTGGCAGGCATACATTGCATCGTTCTGTATGCTATCCTGAATCAACTCATTTTTATTGTTTTCAAACAGTAACAAAAAACATGACCCAAAAATTAATACATGTTATGGGTCTGCTACTCAGGAATAGAGCGGGGAGAATCTGACCTTGCACTAGGACTAGACTCGATCCCTACGATGAAGCTGGCGACCTATTCCTTGCGAATAGACCCACCGACGATCCTAGTCTAGACTCAAGCGAAGACCTGAAGGTGGGGGAAGGGGATCCCTGAAAGATCTAGGGACTGGGAACAAAACACTGGTAACCTCCTAGCAGGGAAATAGAAGAAGCTACAGAAACAAAAGGAAAAAACAAAAAGACTAAGCAAGCAGAACTAGAGTTCTGCACAAAGTATAGCACAAAGCTGTCAAGGTTCCTAGCCAGAACTCAAGCGGATTAACACGGATGTCCAGCAAGGACTGGGAGGCAGGTGCAGGGTAATAAAAGGGTGATACAATCACCTGACCAACGACAAGCCCAGCACCAGGGGGAAAAAAAGACCAGCAGCCAGAAACCACAACAAGATGGCAGATGAACAAACTGAATAGATTCTAACAATACAGTCTGTGATCTCAGGCTAAGGCCTGGTGTATCTGTGGTGGAAAAATGTTTGCTTCGCAGGCACTCGTTGCATAGTTGTCTGCTATCTTTGTTCAACTCATTTTTTATTGTTTTCAAACAGTAACAAAAAATATGACCCAAAAATTAATACAATCTGTGATCTCAGGCTAAGGCCTGGTGTATCAGTGGTGGAAAAATCTTTTTTAGGCAGGCATACATTGCGTAGTTCTGTCTGCTATCCTGGTTCTACTCATTTTTTATTGTTTTCAAACAGTAACAAAAAACATGACCCAAAACATTAATAGTCTCTTATCCGAGGCTGAGGCCTGTTGTATCTGTGGTGGAAAAATCTTCGCTTTGCAGGCATACTGATCACATATAATTTTTCTCCAAATAAATCCATTTGTATTGAGCTTTTCAAATATTTCAGTATTCCATTTAAAATGGGCAAGGCAAGGGGCAAGGGATGGGGAAGTGGACGTGATGCTGATGGTGCATGTAGAGGACGAGGCTGTGGCCAAGCTGAAAGTGGGCCACAGCAAAGACCATATCTTCCCGCTCGACCTCAGAGCAGTGTAAAATGGTTGTTGGTTGGATAGCTTCTGCAGCGTTTGCATCTTCTGGCTCACCGACTGTTGTGTGATGTCCCCATGTGACAACGCTGGCAGCAGAAGTCAGAATTTGTTGTACAGCCAAGGAGTCCAAGCGAGAGAGACAGAAGTACAATCCAGCTCAAGCAAAGGAACAATGGCAAATTCCTGGGACAGTTTTCTCAGACCCTCCCATCGTGCCGCCACAGAGTAAAGGGGTGCTGGCACAAGTAGTGCAATGTTTGGGAAGATGGTGAGGGAGTACTTTGCAGACCGTCCAAACGTCCTCTGGGATTCCTCTGTGCCTTTTAATTATTGGGTATCCAAGCTGGACACGTGGCATGAACAGGCTCTCTACGCCTTGGAGGTCCTGGCCTGCCCTGCTGCTAGCGTTGTGTCAGAGCGGGTTTTTAGTGCCGCTGGTGGAATTATAACAGTTAAGCGCATCTGCCTGTCGACTGACAATGCCGACAGGCTGACTCTTATAAAAATGAACAAGGGCTGGATTGGGCAAGACTTCTGTACACCACCGAATGCAAACAGAGAAACAACCTCAAATACATTGTCTTTTTTGTGGTGTATTCTCATGCACCTCTTCACAACCACACATGGATATCCACTGCCTGATTTGGTCTGCTTGGTGTTATGTTATCCTCATCATCCACAACCAGTAGAACACCAGGTGAACGTAGTCCGTTATGCAAAAGTCCCTCAATTTTTGGCAAGGGTGTTTTTATGATGCCCCTTAATAATTTGAAACCAAAACAAATGTTACTCCCCAGAGTGAAATCTCATAAAAATGAGATGTACGTATATTCTTCCCATTTATTCTTATATTTTCCATTTTTCCTATCTGTGGAGCAACCTCTTATGACTTAGTGTATACCTTGCCAATATAAAAATAGTGGAATCCTATTATATTATATTTTTATTTATATACCTGTCTCTGAGCTGTTGCTAGGGACAAACATATCTTGTTGGACACATTCTGGCTTCATATCTATGAACCTGTGTTCGCCCCTCCCTTTTGTTATTTTCTTTCATAGGTGGATTCACATTTTTTAGTAATTTGTGTGATTTCAGTATGATTTATCATTATGTCTCCTCATTCTCCACCACTAGATGACCAGTGTTAACGGTTTCTGTGAACTTAGTGTATAGGCGTTACAAGTCTAGGAGACACGCTCCATAACATTGGGCCTATTTTTTTAATCAAGCCTTCATCAATGTCTCCTCATTCTCCACCACTAGATCACCAGGGTTAACGTGTTCCGTGCTGCTAGTGTCAAAATCCTAACGAGGGCTGGTGTTATGGGTGGCCTGGGTGTGACTGTAGTTATATACACCAGTATTTAGCCAAAAACAAACAAAAAAACAAACAAACAAAAAAAAGGCCACACGTTTCGGTGTGGTATCTCCGTGCCAGCTCATATCTGTGCGTGCTCAAAGTTTGGCCAGTTCACGCCAGTTTTCTTTTTTTCGCCTGGGTGTCACTCGAGTTATATAGAGCACTATTTACAATAAGAAAGCCAAAAATACAGGCCACAGAATTGTCAGTGTGGTATCTCCATGCCAGCTCATATATCAGCCTGCTCTAAGTTTGGCCTTTTAGGCGGTATTCAATTTTTCTTGCTGTCTGTCACTCTAGTTACATACAGCACTATGTTGCTTTGTTAAAAGAAAACAGGCCAGATATCTTACAGTGTGGTATATCTGTGACACGCCTCATACATCCGGGTGGTCCAAAATGGTGCATTTTAGGCCGGTAGTCCTGTGCTTTCCTGTCTGTTACTCAAGTTACATACAGCACTATGTAGCTTTTTTAAAGAAAACAGCCCACATATTTTACAGTGTGGTATCTTCGTGGCAGCTCAGATATCTGCATGCTGTAAGCTTGGGCCTTTTAGGCCGGTATTCAATTCTTCCTGCTGTCACTAGTTATATACAGCACTATGTTGCTTTGTTAAAAGAAATAAATAAAACAGCCCACATATTTTACAGTGTGGTATATCTGTGATATGCATCATACATGCGTGTGCTCAAATTTGGGCATTGTAGGTCTACGTATTCTAGTTGTTTTGCTGTCTGTTAAGGTACTTTGTGGCAACAATTGGCTAAGCAAAAAAACATGTGACTACAGTCCACATATTTTACAATGTGGTTTTCCCACACACTTATCACAAGTTTGCTCCCAATTCCGCCATTAGTAGTCAACGTGTATAATATTTGAGTCCATTTACAATGGGCAAGGCACGTGGTAAGGGACGGGGAAGTGGCCGTGATAGTCATGGTGCATGCTGAGGCAGAGGACGTGGGCAAGCTGAAATTGGGCCAACAAAAACACCCACATCTTCTCGCTGGACCTTTGTTATCTAGATCCGTAATATCACCTCTACTTTACAAGCATGAGGAATTAATTGGAAAAGCACGTGGAGCTGTTGATTTCTTGGAATAGCAAATCAATAAGATCAGTGAGGTTGGTTAGCCGCACACGGAATGGAGAAATATTAAATATGACAATTATTTTCACATGTGACTTGAAAACACACTTCACTAACTTGTTTTCACTTGCACAACATTATATTCTGAAGCCTTAAAGAAAAAGATTAATATATTGTGAAGTAAATAGGTATGAATAATTTTTATAACCCAAATGATGTTACATAAGTCAGAACATACACAAGTGTTTATCACTTTAGATTTTTAATGGTGGGGTACATATCTGTATTCAGGGGAGACACATGTATGTATACAATATATGTGACCTTGTTATTTTCAGGGCTGCGATGATCGTGACGAGTCGTGGCTGGGAGATGTCAATTGAGATCGAGAAGAAACAGCAGAAAACTGCTCTTATTAGACGAGACTTCAGCAGTAAGTGCCTAGATGTAAATATTTTTCTGTATCTGTTCTGTGTAATAATGTTATCTGTAAAATCCCTTCGGCCAATTCTCGCCTTCATGTGATATGTGTCTGTGTGCTTTCAGATTTTTTTTTTATCAGACGGCGGCACAGACCGAGTTTTACAGGCCCATTCACACATTCATGAAAATCACAGATCTGAGAATGAGCTTCGTGAGGGTCAGAGAATGTCCTGTTCGGATTTCGATCTTGAGTATCAGAATAGGATATGCTCAATGCACTGTAAAAGCGGGCAGCATACCGAGACTGCTCACGTATACAGGAATGAAGCTTTATCAATCAGTTATAGCACAGTCGTCCTTTATTGTTACTCACTTATGTATAGCAGTCTACTTATATAGTGTACTCACTTATGTATAGCAGTCACTTAGTATATAGTGTACTCACTTATGTATAGCAGTCCTTAGTGTATAGTGTACTCACTTATGTATAGCAAGCCCTTAGTATATAGTGTACCACTTATGTATAGCACAGTCACTTAGTATGCACTGTATTCACTTATGTATAGTGCCATCCTTAGTTACATAGTTTCCTCTTTTATTAAGTAGTAGCTGAACAGCCAGGCGCTGCCCGGGCATAGTAACTACGGTTAGCTATAACAAATTATATCTATAATATATATATAAAGCTGAGTGTAGAGCCCCGCCCACTTCGCATTGCCACATTCACTATAATATCCCGCACAATCCCGTCAGCCAGAGGTACCGGACTACTACCCCTAATATCCCACATCATCCCGGCAGCCAGAGCCACCAGACTACTAATATCCCACATCATCCCGTCAAAGCCACCGGACTACTACCTCGAATATCCCACATCATTCCATCAGCCATAGCCACCGGACGACTACCACTAAGTGCTTAGTGGAATTGCACTAACTTCCACACCAATGATCCCTTTAAGAGACCCTGGGGTCAGAACCACAGCGCTGAGTAGAACGGTCCTAACTTCCATACCGGGGATCCCTTTAAGAGAGGCCTGGGGTCAAACCAAAGCGCAGGATGGATTTGCCCTAACTTCCATACCGGAGATCCCTTTAAGAGGGAAGATGTGCCTATGGGATGGAGGATGTGTGATGGGTATATGGGCACAGGAGGGGGGGATTCTTTTCTGTCATGTGCTCTCTGCTCCTTTCTGGGGGGCAGACAATGGCTGTTGCTAATGTTTCCGGGCATGCTAGTTTTCTCCCACCCAGTCACTGTCACTGAGGTGTTGTCGTGGAGTGAGAAAACTGCTGCTCATAGCAACCAATCACAGCTCAGTTTCTTTTAAACAGCTCCGGTGAAATGAAAGATGCTTAGTGATTGGTTGCAAGGAAAACTGTTGCTCATAGCAACCAATCACAGCTCACTCAGCTTCTTTTAAATAGCTCTGGTGAAATGAAAGATGCTTCGTGATTGGTTGGACACACATTCAATGTTATATATATATATATATATATAGATAACACCGTCCCTTGTTATGTACCATCCTTTGTAGTCGGGACGTGGTATGGCATAAAAAACATGGAGACCAGTTGTCTCATTCAGTGTCTGTGACTGGAGGTCTGTAGATCTCCAGTGTTGGTCTCTGCTAAAGACCCAAGAACTGGACACTAATCCAGGCGGACAAACCCGCAACACTGTATGAACCAATTACTTTGTGTTTTTACTTTGTACCAGAAAAGGCTGTCTTTTGTTTGGTTTCCTGAGTGGTTTATGGAGCCTTAATAAACTTACCTGGACACCAAGTGAGTAGAAACCCTGGTATATATTTATGAGGCTGTGAGGGGAATCATATACGAGGGCTGGTATGTGTCCCCCAAGATGCGCATAGAGGCATACTGAACCCGTTGGAGAGTATTGTGTTTACAGTCATGCCTGTGGCTACATGGCTCGGATCTACTGATTAAACAAGGACTGATATCATAGGACACAGCAGCATTTTACTATACTATCTGGACCTGTCAGTCCATTCTTTTTCCTGGCCTCCTGATGAACCCTAACTAGGTGGGGATACACATTGAGGTCATGACTTTGGACATCTCTTTAAGGAAAGTACACTTTTCTTTAATCTTTTAGCCTTATGGAACAAGGCATTGCATTGACTTATTGCAATGTGGTCTCTTTTTTATTATTGGTTATATGCTGGCCTGCCAGTTTTTGGATTCTTTGTGGACATATAATGAATTAGTGACCAGTTTAGGATGCTCATTGTAGCCAAGCTCATGACATCCATCACCATTACTAATGCATGTGTGTCTATACCCAGATAATGCTTTGCTAGGGACTAATATTGGATATCATTTAGTATCTTTTTGCATTGTTGTCCTTTGTGGTACAGTACATCTGTTGATGTTAGTAGCAGATAATTTTGGGATCAGCAGGGGTTGCTAGGACCAGACTAGGAGTCGGGTCACCATATTTTGAGCTGCCTATTTAGGGTGCTCACCTCTGCTGTCAGGAAGGGACAATCTTAGGGCCGCTTAAGGATCTTTTGGTGGAATTATAACTTTTTTCCATTGCTTTCCCTGTTTATTTACACTTTTTCTTGTACGATTATCTTTATTATTTCTTCTGTTTGGTGTTTTTAATGCATATCAATTAACAAATGTAATAATTTTATTATTCTTGTGACAGCTTGACCAAGGTCCTGTGAATTGCTTTGCTCCACTCTACCTATCTATCTATCTGTCTATCTATCTATCCCATTGACATCATTTCACAAAACGCATGGAAGGGAAAAAAACAAGAAAATAATCATGTTTTAATTTTTTATTTTCGTTTGAATATTTGACGTAGCAGACCTTTCTTTCACCTTGATTAAAGAGTTGGAAACCATCATTGTAATACATAAATTAAAGTAACGTGGGCAGTCATTTCTGTCGGCAACATTTAAAGACAAAGAAAACACAAAAAGCACCTTTCAAAATGCATGATCCCTGAATTCTAAATAAAATACTGTTAAAAGTTTTAATTTTTTTTTTAGAAAAATGGTGTTCCTCTGTCACAGTAGCTGTAAATACCTACGATCTGTCAACCTCTAATCACATGAATCTACTAGCGAGTTTGCATTTTCTTTGGTAAGAAAACAAAAGGGATGCTTCTAGGACATCTATGTTTGGATTCTTAACCCTTTCACCTTTGACTCTTGCTATGGAAATAAGGCTTAACAGGATTTGGGAATCCAGCTGACGATCATATCCTTGTTCTTGTGAAACTTTTCCAAGAATAAATATGTCATGGTGAAGGGCTTGCAATGCGTTGCCCAGCAAGGCATTACAGATAGTTCCAGTAAAGGGCTGCAGATAGGAAACTAGCAAGAATTCATTGCAGTGCTGTACAATAAGTCTTGTAAGGAGGCAATATAACAAAGATGTAAACATTTAGAAATACTGAGAAAAAAAAAAGAAAGAAAACAACCCTGGGTTGGGAAAAAAGGCGCATTTTTTTCCCCATGTTCAGAAACATTTGTTACATTAGTTTTAAAAAAAAAAAAAAATTATGGCAACAGCGTGAAACACTTTTAGAACATGTAACAGTACAATGATACAGTAATCTAAAATAAAAACAAAAAGACATTAATATCGGATATAGGACACAGCCCAAAATGGTTGAATTAAGCAGCTTTTTCTGTATATGTTCTTACAAATGTCATGATATGTTCATAAAACAAAAAAAAATGATTGGATTGTTTTAACCAAAACATCACGTGAATGAAAATAACTTAGAATGGCTGTAAAGCAATAACACAGCATGTCTCCAAATGACTACACATGCATGTCCTTCTCTTATTTTTCTGAGGTGAGACGTTTTATATAAATGTAGCCTATTTTAAAATAATCAATACATTTCTAAAAGCACCAGAAAACGAATCAACAATACGCTGGACCCCAAGCCCACAACATTAGTTCCCTTTAGTTTTCAATGCTTACCTATAACCAAGTTCCTTACCAGCCATATCATTCCACTGGTCAATAAATATAAAGACAAAGCTCATAGCAAAGCAAAATTACTACACACGAACAACAGCAGGGGAAAAAAATGAAAAATTTTATACATAAAAAAAAAAAGATCCTCCATGGAAATTAATGTAACACCCATGTACATGAAAAATAAAAAGACAATCACAGAAGTGAAAGGAACAGTTATTAATATAGTTAATTAAATATTTTAAAACATTATAAAGTAATTGGGAATTTTCTGTCGCCAATGTATTTTCAGTTAGGCGTGAAATAAATATTTTAAATAAAATTCACGTAGTGTCCAAGTTTCATGTTCAGGAGAATGGTGTGTTTTTATTTTTTTTTTAACTTGCGTCTCCAATGCATGTGACATCAGAGAAGCAACGAATACTAACAAGGATAGAAGAATTGATCGACAAATGTGAGAAATGTTCTGTATTCAATGCAAGAGCTGAGCAAGGGTGGAGAGAACGCGTAATGCAATGTGGGAAAGCAATGCCTTTATGAAAAGTGCTATCCTTGGGACAGTCAGTACATCCGGAGTCATGACCCCATGATGTCAGCATTGCATTATAGTCAATAAACTGCTGTTCACTCTATTGGATTTTTTTTTTTTTTTTGCAAATAATTTATCTGTTATTTAAAAAGAGAGAAAATAAAATCCACATTTGGTTTTGGAAAAAAAAAAATATTCTCAGGTAATATCATATTTTAGTTTAGAGGCCTAAAACAGCAGCAATAAATATATATTGATATAAAAATGTCAGAATACTTGGGACTTGGGAAGATGATTTAAATGGGCTCTGGATTGAGAAAGTTACCGGACGTGGGACAGCACTTTTTTACTTTCTGTACCATTCCCTCTTTTTTTGCCGCATATAGACAAATGGAACAAGTGCTGAATAATAAAATGCTGTTGATGAAAAACATATTTATCTACACAAATTCTGCCTAAGGTTTCGCAGTTGTAAACTAGTGGGGCAAAAAGCTAATTCTAAGCAAAGAAGTGATCAACGCATCTATGAAAGCAAAAAAATACTTAATATTTCTGGCTGAGGATTGTAGTCCAGGAACACTTGATTGCTGAGGTTCTGATATGAGGCTGTAGTGTCTGTGAAGAATCATGTTGGCTGATAATTATATCTTATTACGGTTTATTATTGTGGTCTACGGTTTTTTATTTTTACTGCTGGACAATATAAATGCCCAGATCGGAGTCAAACTCTAAAACTCATTCACACAACACGAGCATAAGACATCCCTGTGACGTCATAGGCACTCTGTGTGCCTGAAACCAGAGACGTAAGGCGTCACAACAGGGCCCCCCAGAGGTCTTTGGCAGGCCGCGCTATGATCTGCATATGAACAGGAGCAGAAATAAAGCAGCTACAGCTTTTAGTAAAGTAGACAAAAAAGCAATACTGGATTTAGATATCAGTTTTTACATTACTACACAGAAACATATGTATGAAAAGGAATCTGTCAGCAAGGTTTTGCTATACAATATGACAGCGTGATATAGGGACAGAGACCCTGATTCCAGCGATGTATCACTTAGTTGACTGGGTGCAGCAGTTGTTATAAGCAAAGCTTTCTTTGCTGAAATTCTAGCAGAGCTCAGTTGCTGAGCGGTGTATAACCCCGACCACACCACAGCTTTCTGTGTACACTGTATAGTGACATAGCAGCTAATCAGTGCTGGGGTATGGTGGGACTAGGATGCACGAGGCAGCTGGTCCTGCACTGACAGCAACACTGATTGTATTGAAACAACAAAACCCAGCCTAGTAAATGATACATCGCTGGAATCAGGGTCTCTGCTCCTACATCATGGTGCTCTCAGACTGCATAGCAAAAACCTGCCGATAAATTCCCTTTAACTAAATTCTCAAGTCATCCTAATGATACTAGTTTCTTTACTAGATGGCAAATGTAAAAAAAAACTTCCTTGTGTAAGAGATTTGTGATTCTATTTAGAGCCTTTAGCTGACCCATATCCTTTCCATATGCCAATTTTACTCTAATTTGCTCTCCTTAAAATTGTTTTCCAGTCTTATGTAAATATGGCTTAGGTTTTAGATGTTTAGTTGCAGCTGCATATGGCTAAAAATGACAAATAGTTTGTAATGGACCTCTAAAACCTCCAGCAGATGGGATTTGGGACCACTGCTAGCCTGTTTACTAGGCAGCCATGATGTGACCGTAGCAGCAAAATAATGGGATCAATCTAGTGTGTTTCAATGGAATTCAAAAAATGAGTACCGGTATATGAAATTTACTAATTTTGGGGTCTTATTTTTCAAAAGTTGAAAATTCCTTGTAAACTTTACCTATAACTGGACAACATCCGACTACAGATGAAATAAAGCATCTCCTCAGCTACAACAGTCTATAACTTTAATTTTAAATTAAATATTACAATCCTGAAAATTTGAATAAATTATAATTAATATTTGTGTCATCACCTATGAAAAAAATTAGGATACTGAAGAGACGTCTAAGGCTACTTTCACACATCCGTTTTTTACAATCCGGCACAATCTGTCCAAGTTTAAAAAAGACGGATCCTGTGCAGATTGAGAAAAACTGATGGGAAGGATCAGGTTTTTAGACGGATCCGTCATGAACTTTTGAACCCGACAAATGCAATCTGAGCATGCCTGGAACGAGAGAGAGAGAAAGAGAGAGAGAACGGATTCTAGGCATGCGCAGAGGGGGAAAACGGAGTCCGGTGGACGGATCAGTCTTTTGCCTGATCTGGCACCCATAGAGTTCAATTGTAGTAAGAAGCCTGATGCGCCGCTTCAGTCGCTGTCCGGTTTATTGCCGGAAACAAAAAACGTTCAGAGAGACGTTTTCTCAAAAAGCCGGAATCAACATTTTGGCTGGATCCGGAAAAAAACAGAAGAAATGGAAGGCCATGCGGCGCGATCCGGTGCTAATAAAAGTCAATGAGAAAAAAACGTATCCGGCGGTAGAAAAAAACGTATCTTTTTTTTTTTTAAAAAAAAAAAGCCGGATCGCGCCTGCCGGAAAAAAACGGATGTGTGAAAGTAGCCTAAGTCTCTCCATTGTTAAAGACCGCAAATAAACCAACGCCTTCCTTGGTTGCCCCACTACTTTAGCCTATTTTCTTACCAAACTACACACAGTTTGCTTGTATTCTGTAGCCATGAACACACACAGGTCTGAATTGTAGCTGAATACACAGTAGATTATTTCTAATCAAGAACATGGACAAAGTTGCTGTAGTTTTATACGCGCATTCAAGCAGCACAAATAGTGTACAAAGGCATAAATACACAGGCATAAGTGTGAATATGGTCATTACAGTGCACACACCAGGACATGGACATTTTTGTATTCACGGTTTCATATTTTGTATCCAATTTTTCTCTATTATCTGGCTTATAATTAAAACCAACTGTTGGTCATTCACAAGTAATATCATTTGCTACTACTGCTCATATCCAGAAAAAGCATTGAAGCATTTGTGCCTTGTACAGTAGACAGAAGTGTTGAAAATGCATGGCTTCTGAAACCATCATGAATGGGAATGTATCCAGATATCTGATGGGAATTCTATTGTGTGCAGTGTATGTCTGCAAGCTCTTAAGTTTATTGAGATATTGGAGCAGTTTTTTGGAGTGTGACAAAGGGGTTTATTTGATGTTTTATGTGGAAAATAAATCTAGTTTACTAATGTATTTTAATTATCAAATGTGCACTGAGTGTTAGCTTTCAGGGCTGTCCCCCATAGCCCTTGAGGATTAGTTCTGACACAGGCTTTCTCTGTCAGTGATGGGTATAAGAGGGGCTTGTTTTCCGGCTTCGTTCAGCCCTTTCCTGTCTTTCCTTTAGCTGTGTCAGAGAATGGGGCTGGCTTCACTGATGAACTGAGGCAGACAGCAGTTCCCCTTCAAGCACCTCCAAGTTTCTTGGAACATGTGAAGGACACCGAAATAAGGACATCGGTGTAGATTTCAGAGTTAAAGTAGATTAGACGTTTCTGTAAAACATACAAACAACTTTTTATGTTCCTGAACAACCCATTAAATGCTAAAAATTATGGCGCCTCTGACAAGAAATTATTATATTACAAAACAAAAACCACAAATTGCCACCATACAAGATGATGCAATCACTTCACTCATATTAACATTGGTACCATTGCACTGTATGGAAATGTAGCCGCTCTTTTGGAGTTAAAGGGACTGTCTGAAACTAACATGGATTTAATCCTTAAGCTCAATGTATTTAATGTTATAATCTAATCTCTTTTCAAATATACTTGAATTAGAAACTCCCTTCCGTTTCCCCTCTACTCCAACTTCTTGACTTTTTTTTACCAACTTCCTATTTGATGACACTTTGTTTGAGAATTCCCAGTGCATGCCGGGATACTCAGAGCGTCAAGAGGCAGAGTTTGCGGTCACTGTCAAAGCCACTGTCCCCACAATGAAACGAAGTGTCATCAGTGACATCAGTTTCAGGGCAAAGGCTAGTCCTTGCTCTACTGAGCATGCATCAGTTGTTAATTCTGTCATATGCTCAGTAGGATCATGTGACTGTGAAATAGTCTTTGTAAAGCATAGTGTCATTGCACTTCTCACCAGCTCTGATGGGAAGTGAGAAGCCGGGAAGAGAGCACACTGTCAGTGTGCACTGTAAGAAGATAACCCAACGAGCAGTAAATGCAGAGACCAAACCAGTCCCAGGTACCGATATAAGTTTGGAGGGATGGTTTTCATTCTACCTGCTCATCAGCAAGTTGGGAAAAAATAAAATAAAGCAATTAGAAGAGAATGGAACAGTGGGGAATTTTTAATTAAAGTGTCTTAGAAAAGAGATTAGATTATTACATTGAATATAGATTTTGATTAAATCAGTGTTAGTTTCGGACCACCCCTTTAATTTATAACCAATAACTAATTTGCTGATTTTGTATCTTGCCAGTTCCATAAAAGCTGATAAATTATTGTCCTTATTACTTCTATGGTAGCTCTGCTAAGTGACTGACATTACATTTGGATTTGAAGCAATTTAGCCGACTATTAGGCAGTGCTTATTTGCTCCAGGGCTATTGATAGTCTCAAGATTCGAGCTGCTAATCCTCCATCCGCACTAAATAAAACTCTCCCTGTGAAGTAGACAGAACAGCTGGTTTAATTAAAATCTTAGCCTAAATGTCTTAAATTGGGTGGAGTGGGGGTGAGCAACTAGCTTCCTAAATAAAGACCACACGGCCCTTTCCATCAGCTCGATAACCACATCATCATAGATCTACCACAACCCAGAATGGTCTCCAAATATCAGAAAAGAAAAATTGCAGATGCTTTGTATTAAGAAACAGGACAAAAACTTCACCTCAGTAAAACAAGTCTAAATAAATTAAAAGGGTGACAAGAAACAGAGATCCATTTCTGGAGCAGAAATAGGTCTCATCAACAGATTCGTAGAACTGAAATGTAACACTGACATTGTAATGTTTTCTATAAAAAAGAAAAATATAGAAAGTGATAAAAGCACATGAAATGACAAAATGTTTCTTCTCCTGATGTCCTGATGAAGACATGTAGGCAATAAAGGGACACTCCATCTTTCATTCAGTCTCTATCGAACAACTAAACACGCTACACACAATTTTGAAGGACCTATGCAGTCATCGTGACAGAAGGCTCCGCAGCCTTTGCACACAATCATGGCTTTCAGCCGGCAAGAACACTTGAGTTCCAGTTCGTCTGCACTGCTGCTGTCAGCGTATTTCTGTGCAGGGATTGCCGCCGTCTGACTGCCCAGTCCGGATGCAGGCTTCGCATTACTCCCTAAAATTCCAATAGATTTTTCAATAGCAGACGCCGCTCGCTTGAAGCTTGTGCTACCAAAATGAATGGCGGGATAGCTCCCACACCGTTGCTGTTGCTGCAGCTGCGGGGTTTGGGTTTTCTGTGCAGCTAAAGGAGGAAAAGGCTTTTGTGGCTCAGAAAGTAAATAGGAAGAAAAATCTGCATTTTTCAAGGCGAATGCTTTTAACTGTTCTTTGACTTCACTCTGCTCGTAGGAAGATTGTTTCATGGTCAGTTCACAGCTGTTGTTTAAACCGTCCTCAAAAGAGATGGGCTCAGACTTTATATTGCTACAGATGCTCGTAGGCTGAGGCCAACCAAGTCTTTTAGTGGTTTCCATAGTAACTGCTGGCTGCTTTTGATCAGAAGGGACTTCTGAATTCGATAAGGAAGGATGCACTAAAAATTTATGCTGCAGAGTCTGTTGGGCATTGCTTAGGTCATCGCCTTCTTTAATATGAACATTTGGGGAGTAAGCGTTGCCCATTCGATGAGGAAGAGTTGGAACATTTGTCTCGCCCAAACCCTTCTGCTCTGAGTGCCTATTGAAAGCAAAAGCATTGTTAACAGTCTGGGCTTTTGCTGCACCTGGTGGGATGTAGACTGCCGGACCTTGGCCTCTCTGAGCCACGGGCATTTGGTAGTAATGCTGCCTGTGTGAGGTGCTCGCTTCTGGGTGATAGCTGCCATTTTTATCAACATTAAATACATTTTGTTGGAAGCTACAAGAAGGCAGCGGCCTCTTTTGCTGCTTAATTTCCGGGCTGTGTGCAATCCTGGCTTGAGCGACATGCTTGTTTATCCACTCCTGCTTAAATGTCTGCCCTTGACCCACTGGGTTCACATTAGAACCCATCATGCAAGATGACATTGTGTCTGTGTCCATTGAAAGCTTTCCAGACTCGCACTTTATCTGGGCATGCTCACCCATAATCCTCGCCATCCTTTTCTTGGGATGATTTTCACGCTTTCTTACTTGCAAGGGATTTAGAGCTCCCAGTGGATAGACCTTGCCATCAGGGGTGGGGGAACAGGAGGTGTTTTCAGACGCCATTCTTTCCGATACAGTTTTATACACAGAGTTATTCTGCAAAGGGAGTCGACTAATTTCTAACTTTGCACCTAGTCTGGGTTGAGGCAGAACTTTTTCTAAAGGCAAGTTGCCTTGAAGCAGCTGTGTAACTAAGGGGTTGTTTGCTTCAACAGATGAGAGCCGACAGCTTGCATTCCCTACGTTTGAAACTCTTTTCAAAGTGTCTGTAGTTAAAGACAAGGGTTCTTCTCTGGCAACACCGTGTGGCGTTTTGGATGAAGGCAAGCTCATATCCAGGTCACATCCTTGCTGCATAGCGTTCTGGCCGGTAAAACCTTCGGAATCCATCCCAAAACACTTGCTGGAATCATTCAGCTCTGATTTGATCAGAACGGAGTTTGCCATGGGGCTACGAGCAATCATTTTGGACACATGTGGGTAACTCCCAGGTTCACGTTTAATATTATCTACAGTATTTTCATCAGAATATTCCATGTGTTTAGGTACACTCAAATGATTTACAGAGGATTTGTCAGGGTTCATTTGTTCTTTGTCGCTCCAACATATTCGGTTATTAGAAACGTACTCAGAATTGTGAATATTATCCTCTCCACACTTGAATGAAGGTGTGCTATGTACACGCTCATTAAAATTTTGTTGGCAAGAAATGGAGTCACTTAGTTTTCCTTGCTGCATATAAGTCGCTTCCAAAGGATCAGTGCTAGGAGCACTCTTGTTTCGGTCATCCCTGTGCAACCGATTAACAACAATGTTCGAGTTGGACACGTGCTCCGTGCTCTCATTGAAGAGATTTTCCTGTCTACTAATTACAGATACTTGAGGACATGTTTTACTTTGAGTAGCTGCTTCTGATTTTCCAAGCCTATTTTGAGAATCAGCATTTTCTGCATTTTCAGTGTTGAAAGGGAAAGTGGAGTTTGGCGTTGTGCAGTGATCAACTATCACTTTACATGGAATAGATCTATTAGTCTGTATTAAAGCGGTAGGTAGGGTTTTGTTGTGTAGTCCTATGACATTACTGGTATAGTTTTTATCTACATTATCGTGGTGCATCTTTGCAAGAGAAGGATCAGTGTTCATTGATGGTCTTCTGCTGCTGGAGTACAATGAAACAGAGGGCCTTCCGTGAGAATCTCTGCCACTTTCCTCATGGTTTGACATTCTTTGGATAGAAGGACACACATCCGCAGAATTATCTCCATCACATGTAAGGGCAGGGAATTTATCAGGGTGCCTGGTATTTACACTATATGAGGCATTTAGTGAATTAACCAATGAATTAGTGAGATGAGAATTTGGCAGACTACTTGATGAAATTGACACAGTGGTGTAAGAATTTATAGTACTAGTTGTTACTGGCATTCGTTTTTCTTCGAACGTTTCAGGTGTAGAGGAGTTTGCAACAGAGGCATGACTGCTAGTGTCATCAGTGCATTTTGGTGAGACCGCTATAAAGGGAATGTCGAACTCCTTAATGGGGTTTAGCATATTATAATTACAGACAGATGATGTAGTGCTTTCACTCTCGACAGACATTAGGACAGAGGATTTTTCAAGTGAATTTCTAAACGTGGTATCAGCAGAGGAGCAGACTGACACTGAACTTATATTTTTATTATATTGCATTGGCACGCTGCAGTGTTCAGCGGAGGTAGATGTAACAGTTTTGTCGCAGGAATGTGGCACGTGAATATTCTCATTAGAGCTGTGCACTGATGTATCAGAGTCAGTTTCTGATGATGCTGAAGAACTGCGGGATTTTTGTAACGTAGACGTCAAATCCCGATGGAGTGTCGACTTGCTGCTAGGAGATTTGCAGTTTGGATTCATAATAATAACACCAGTCGAAGCTTCCACTTTTGCATCGGAAGCAGCTGGCACTTCAATTTCTGGAAGACCCTCTTTCGTTTTTCCATCTCTACTAACTTGCTGTGTGCTGACTCTCACCTGGTGCTTAGCAAACAACTTTGCTTTTGTCTGCTCCTTAATATGAGACAACGTTCTAGTCTTGCTGCTTTCTGAAGGACTTCCGACACCCCCAGTAACGATGCTTGCTGCCGCTGCCACGGCGGCAGCAGCTGCCGCTTCTCTTTGTGCCCGGGCTTGTTGAGCTCTCGCCTTAATATCCGCAAGAGTTCTAGCTCCAGTGTTCCTTCCCCCACCAACAGATGTACTAGAAGAAATCTTAGATTCAAGCTTGGGAGCAGGTTGACTTTTGATGATAAATGGTGGTCCAATCTTTGAGAGTTGGATCTAAAATGACATGAAAGAACATAATCACAATGTATTAATAAGACACGATTAAGCCAATTACTGCACACACACATAAGGCTCATTATATATTGAGACCACATCTAAAGTTCCCATTGTAAAAAATTTGCAGATGAAAATCCCTATGTATATCACATGATACACATCCTTTTACTGAATGCACATGAATGGAATCATATTATACAATAATGCTATGTGCACACAATGTTCGCCATGCGGGAGCTACAATTTTTAACTATCTTTAATTAGCAATGTTACAACGCACATTGCTAAACAAGTGACATACAACAAATTATTTTCTTACCACAATCTTAAGACACAAGAATTAGAAAGTCGTCAATGAGATGTCAGCTAAAAAAAATTGCACAGTTCCATAGACATAAACATGTGTCCCTGCCCCATAACCTGTAAATGTAAGATATGAGTGGCTATGCAAAGATAACCTAGATTCAGATATCTCTGGGTAAAAACTTTGACTTGTAACCAAGAAAAGTCTGCATTTCTCCAATACCAAGAGTTCATGGACAACTTTACAGGTGGAATGGACGTCATACACATTAAATTAAAATTGTCCCTGCTCGCCAACCACATTTTTTCTTACCTTACTCCATTGAAAAGCATATATGTACATCATCAGGGAGCAGAGAGCATTAGCAGCTTCTAAAGCCCGCACCTTTTCTGGGACATGACAACTGATCTGATCAGCTGACATGTTCCCGGAACAGCTGCGAGTGAAATCGTGATTTACCTGCGGCTGTTAACATGTTAAATGCCGCTGTCAAACTCTGATAGCGGCATTTAACATTCACATGCAGGGCGCACGTCCTTTCCTCCTCCCATTGGCGCCCGTGTCATGTTCACAGGTCGCCGGGGTCAGGAGAAGACCCCTGTGGTTGTCATTGCTCCATCACTATGAGCGCCGCCTAGTGGTCGGCGCTCATAGCAAGTGAGCATTTCTGATACAAAGAGCAGGGCTGCAGGTCTGCTCTATGTATCAGAGGCGATCGGACCATCGCAGCTTCAAGTCTCCCATGGAGATTATTGAAGCAAGTAAAAAAATAAAAAAAAAAGTTTTTAAAAATATTAAAAAAAATAAAATATAAAGTTTAAATCACCCCCCTTTCACCCCATTCAAAATAAAACAAAAAAATCAAATATACACATATTTGGCATCGCCGCGTTCAGAATCGCCAGATCTATCAATATATAAAAAGAATTAATCCAATCGGTAAATGGCATAGTGAGAAAAAAAATCGCAACGCCAGAATTACGTTTTTTGGTCGCTGCAACATTGCAATAAAATACAATAATGGGCAATCAAAAGAACGTATATGCATCAATATGGTATTATTAAAAACGTCAGCTCCACACGCAAAAAATAAGCCCTCATGCGGCTCCAGACTTAGATAAAAAAAAGAACCTAGAAATGTTTGGTGTCTATGAACTTGTAATGACCTGGAGAATCATAATTGCAGGTCAGCTTTAGCATTTAGTGAAGCCAAACAAAAAACAAGTGTAGGATTGCACTTTTTTTTGCAATTTCACTGCACTTGGAACTTTTTTCCCGTTTTCTGTTACACAACATGGTAAAACCAATGGTATCGTTCAAAAGTACAACTCGTCCTGCAAAAAACAAGCCCTCACATGGCCATTTTGACCAAAAAATAAAGTTATGGCTCTGGGAAAAAGGGGAGCAAAAAATGAAAATGCAAAACCAAAAATACCCCTGGTCGCTAAGGGGTTAATAAGATTTTGCTGCCACGAGACGTCAGTATTATGAAGGCGATTGTACCTGTAGCACCGATTTTATAAGCATCTGATTAAAATTAAAACAGGATACATGCACATAGGACATTTCTGTCGCACACTCTCCGCAGCGAGATTTAAATACAAAAATGGTGAAATTAATAGAGAATGTCAGAAAGTGAGAAGATGACCTGCTGTTTTAAATCAGGTTTACTTGTTGAAGGCATTTATAAACAGTTTTTGGCAAGGTTTTTCATATCATAAGCTGTAATTTTCACACCAGCCACTGTGGCTACTTTAGACTCATTTTCTGTTCCTTCAGGAAATCCAGGTGTACGTTATCAGAAGTAGAGAGACACAGACCCGATATGTTATATTGAAGCATCTAATGAGCGTGTGCAAACATCATTGTGAACTGAGCAGGAGAAGGGTCAGCTGTAGCATGCTGGATCTTGCATTTTCAGCTGTGTATAGAGGCGTTAGCTGTCATTGTAATCCTGTCCCCAATGATAAGAAAACATCTGAAAACTCTTCCTGAAGGAACAGGACGTAAAAGTCTAAAATAGCCTCAGTGGCAAGTGGGAAAATTGTAAGATTTCTAGTTTTGTCAAAACAAATGATATGAAAAAAAAAAACATTTCCAAACATGGTTAAAAAATACATTTAACACACTTTATTTGAATAATAAAGAGAATCTGTTAGCAGGTTTTTGCTTTATAATCTGAGGACAGGACAAGGTAGGAGTTAAACCACGGAATTCAGTGGGGTCACTTTGTTGGCTGTGTGCGGTTTACTTATATTGAAGGTTTTATCACTAGGACATTACCATTGCTCTGTCTAGTTGACTCATGCTAAGTCATCCGACCACTGTCTATAGACAATGTACATAGAGAGCTGTGTTGTGTGTATGGTCAGATTTCTGAGCTCTGCTGCATACTACATCTGAGAACTTTGATTGTGCGCCCAGTAAACTAAGTGATACCTCGTTGGAATCGGGGTCTCTTTTCCTAAATCTTGCTGCGCTCAGATGAAGTAGCAAAAACCTGGTGACAGATTCCCTTTAAACCACACATTCTACCATCTGTATTTTGTTCAATTTATATTTCAGATATTCTCAGATGTGAGTGCAGAAGTTTTAACGACACTAATGACCATATTTTGAAACCCTTAAAGTTTCTTTTAAAGGGCTCATCTCACTGTCAATCTTCAAAGCCCAGCGCGCCACTGGCCAAAGCTGTGCTATCTCCAATCCAGCCAACAGAGGCAACCTATTCTCTGCTGCATCGGAGAAGCACAGTGACACTGGAGATGGCTGGATTGCTGGAGCAGTTTCCCCAACAGATCATGTTTTCAGGATTTCCTTAGTATTGCCCAGGTGATAATTGCATCACCTGTGCAATACAAAGGAAATCCTGAAAACATGATCTGCTGGTGGGCCTTGAGGACTGGAGTTGGGGAAACCTGCTCCATACTAAAGAATATAGGAGATTGGCCACTGCCGATATACTGACGTAGAAGCTGGTAACCTAGGTAATGGGACGGACACAATAAAATTAAAAATCCCTTCTATCTTAAATAGAATCTGTGAGTAGGAACAACTCTCCTAGGTGTCTATATGGACATGTAGGTCATAAAAAGTTGAATAAAAGGATACCTCGATATCGGAGTTAGAATATCTTACTCCAGAGTAATCCACATTGTACATGAGCTGTTAAGATCTATGGGCTGGACACTGATCTGCATGAGAATCTGCATCCAGAGATTATTGTAAATGAAAGGGGGAGTTACCAGTGTGAGACACGTCATGACTGACAGTCGACTCTACATGTCTCACACTGGTAACTCCCCCTTTCATTTAAAATAAGTTCTGAAGACAGACTCTCATACAGATCAGTGTCCAGCCCATAGATCTTAACAGCTCATTTACATATGAATAAAAGTGTGGGTTTCTCAGTAATAAGACATTGGATTGCAAATATCAAGGTATCACTTTATTCACTTTTCTATGACCTAAATTGCTCATATAGAGGGCTGATTCTTCTGATGAATTCCTTTTAAGAATGGACAGATTTTTATTACTAGGTAAATTGCCAAGTTGTTTGTTTTTACAAGCACTCTGCAGTTTTATCCATGTAAGGCTATGTTCACGCAGCATTTTTTATGAAAATTTTAAGCTGCGTTTAACAGTACCAGCAAAGTCTATAAAATCTCAGAAATCTCATGCACACACATTGTTTTTTTTTCCCTCCCTGACTGATCTGGAAAAACGCAGTATATTACTTCTTTCAGCAATAAAAACACAGCAAAAAAAAAACATTTTTTTTTTTTTTGTAAGCAACTTCTTTACTGTCAAGAGAGCAGGTTTTGCCTGTGGAGAAAAAAAAGCCGCAAAAATGAACATGTGAACATAACCTAAGGCAAAAAAGCCCAAACCTCTAAGTATCCAACTTCACATGCTGTTCAAAAATACATTCATGGACAACAGACGAGTATTTATGGCAATGTATTTACTATTAATGATCTTCTTTTCCGTTCTCTCTGATCTCAGAAGCTTTGTTTGACCTTGTAACTTCTATGTAATACACAATAAAAACATTCTGAAATGTTGAGAGAAATTGTGAGAAACAAATGGCTCCCGTCATAATGCACTGCACAATCAGCCAGAGCGATTCAGTTAATTGTTATTCAACAAGTAAAGGACAAATGCCATTCAGAGCTGGAGTCACTTCTACACGCACTATGACGGGAGCCTTTCAGAAGAGACACGAAATGGAAGTAGTCAAGCTTTTAACGTTAATAAATGATGACTTCACAAAAGATAAAAAATTCAGTTGAAAAGAAAAACTACTGATCTTATTTAACCAGTTCATGACTGGGCCATTTCTGCCCCCTTCTTGACCACGGACATCTTAAGGCTGTGTTTCCACGGTCTGGAACCACAGCGCTCCGCCCAAAGCCCCGCCCCCTTCTAAATGCGCGGTGAATCCGGATGTGCTCATTGAACACATCCGGAATGACCGCAGCGCTACACAGGACTGTGTTATTTCCCTTGCGGCGACGGAGCGTCGCCACAAGTGAAAAGGACATGCTGCGATCTAAAAAGACGCGCCGCATGTCCGTTAACGCAGGTCTGCTGCCTGCGTGTTTTAGGCATAGTGGAAATGGGATTTCTTGAAATCCCCTCCACTATGCTGTAACATCTGGACGCTGCGTGTTTGACGCTGCGCCAGCGCACAGCGCCAAACACGCAGCGTTTACTGCAGGAATCCTGACTGTGGAAACACATCTTAAGGTTTTGGCATATGCGTGCTTTCAGTGGCTCTAGAGTTTTGTCTTGTTCAAATATTCAAATCATTTTTGCCTCTTTTTTTCATGACACATGGGGCTTAATTTTATGTCATTTTTGTATATATTTCTGGACATATATTTTCCATTAGGATGGGGGAACAAACAGTCTGGCAGTGTCTTTTTTAAGCCCCACCAGAAGGCCTTCAAAGACTTTGAGGAGGTAGGTGGGGTAGGGAGGCATTTTAACATATCCATGCATTCTTGTTTCTGTTGATTTTACCCGGTAGTTGGGGTTGGTATATTAGCCCCAACATCGGGCAGCACGGTGGCTCAACTATTAGCAATGCTGGGGTCCTGGGTTCAAATGACACACCTGAAAAAAAAGATTTTGTATGTTCTCCCTGTGTTTGTGGGGGTACTCCGGTTTCTTCTCACACAACAAAGACATACTGATAGGGAATTTAGATTGTGAGCCCAAAAGGGGACAGAGATGATGACGCCTGTAAAGCACTATGGAATATGATGGCGATATATAAGCAATCCATAAGAAATAAGCTACTAGGGAATTTCTGCCTCCTGGCTGTATAGAAGAGCTGCCTGGATCCAGCAGCTCCTGGTCCCTCCCTACACCCAACCAGCTGTTCACTGGGTCCTGAGGAGGAAGCATGGCCAGGTCAGTGCTACTGCCTCCTCATCTGTATATACTGCGCTGGGTCAGCACTCTGAACACAGTTATCAGAAGGTAGACATGGTGGGAAGTCTAGCGGAGTGTGCCAGCAGCTTCCTTCCCTCATAGCTTCACAGTCTTGTGAAAGCTGCTTAGACTGTGCTGATAATTAAAAAAAAACGTCAGTGCAAGGATAAGAGTGGACTTTCTTGAATATTTAAAGTCTACGGGCAGTCCTGAAGTAGTTAAGTTTCATATAGAATGCAGCTATAGAAATACATGTATTTAAACCGTGAAAGAGTTCTCTAAGTTTACTATATCGATCACCTGTCCTAAGGGAAGGTCACCAAGATCAGATGTCGGGCCCCTCCCTAGCATTCCCGCTGATCAGCTGTTTTCAGTGGCCAGATGTAAACAGTGAATGGAGCTGAAGAGCTGCATACTGGCTACTACTCAGCTCTTATTGAAGTAAATAGAATCTAACATGTTGTACATTAGGCTTGTCCATTTCATTATTTGTTAGTCCCAGCATGCAATGTGTTTAAAAAACAACCCACATGCCAGACTTACTGGTCCTGATTTGGATGCACTCCTTTTGACAAAATAGGAGAGCAAGAGGAAATAGACTGTTGAGAAAAAGACCTGCTCCCAGCTTTATGTAGCCTGCCTCAGTGTTTCTACAGCTAGAGACAGATTACACTCGTCAGGGAGCAATGGACAGCAAAGCACCTGGTGATTTTCCCAACTGAAAATTGCATTTTTGGCAAACTAAGCAATTTTAATTTTGTTGTATTTTTCTTTTTTTACCTATGAGCATAAAGCATAGTAACAATACCATTATTAGGGTATGTGCACACGTTGCGGATTCTGCTGCGGATCCGCAGCGGATTTTGCCCGTGATGTACAGTACCATTCTAGTCAATGGAAATCAAATAACGCAGTGCACATGCTGCGGATTTTTCCGCGCAGATTTAAAACTGCAGTATGTCACTTCTTTTGTGCAGATCCGCAGCGTTTTGAGACCTGCTCCATTATAGGAATCCTGTGGTCTCAGAACGCAGGGGAAATCGAACAAAAACTGCAGGAAATCTGTACTAAATCCGCAGGTAAAAACGCAGGTCATTTTACCTGCGGATTTAGCAAAATCTGCGCGGAAAATTCCACAGCAGAATCCGCAACGTGTGCACATAGCCTTAGAACATTTTTATGTGAAATAAAATGCACAAGCCTCTTTTAAGACATATCTATGGTATGCCCCCAACAATCACAAATACTGGACAGCCCATGGCGGCCTTACAGACTGCCATGTTAAAAAGGTGATCGCAATGCAGGGACTGAATCAAAAAGAGTGCCCTTAATTTGAGTATATGACTCAGATGCCAACATCACTATCTACTGCAGCAAGTAAGATGTTAACCGGTCAGACCAGGTGGTTCCTGTGATCCTGGCGGTTACAGTGGGAGTCCAGATGTCAATCACAGCTAAGCGATGGTGATGGTGCAGCTTCTGTTCACACATTATCATTAGGACACACACAACCCACTGCGGCCAGAAGTGTGTTATTAGGAAAGAGTGAACGCTAAACATTTGGATTAAAACACAAGTGTAAAACTAGATTGCATTTATAAAAACAGAAGAATTTTATGTTTTGCCATCAAATTATTATTCAAGACCAATAGAGACTATGTAAAGAGAATTCTGTTTAGTCAGTTTTAGGGCTGATTGACAGATACAAAAAAAAAAAAATCTGAACATTATCAGTCATCTTACCTTGAGAGGTGGAACGCGGGGCTCTTCCCTAGGTGGATGTTCTCTCTCAGACTGACTTGATATTGAAGATGTTTTACTATGGTGATCATCATCTATTCTTGGTCTTTTTTCCTTATAGTTACCAAAACTGTGTTGCTCCGCAGTTTTTCGCTTAGAAATCTCAGGTTCTCGACAAACTGCCTCAGCTTGTTTATTATGGTCATATGACTTAAAATGGGAACTGTCAGGCCGACTTTGAGAACTTCCTTGCTGCTTGTGAGATTTACTTCTTGTAGATTCATAGTATCCAGACACTTCTAATGAGGCTGAATATAGTTTCTCGTGACACTTTGAGTGAACAGAGTCATTGTTCCTACAGTACGTTCCCTCAAATCCTTCTCTTGAAGGCGATAAATACTTTTTCTCAACAATACGATAATGGTTTGAATGGTTTTTAATAGTTATGTTGTCTGGAGGTGATAAGCGGGGTGGCGATGCTACATTTGGTTTCTCATGGTCTCTTTCTGAATTACAGTGCTTCTGGTTGTCTTCAGACAATGAAATATCAGAGTTTGGGGTTGCTGAATTATACTTAATCGTTTCTGAGCTTTCATGTTCAGTGCCAACAGTGTCTGCTTGGGACACCTCTGAATAACCATCAGTCTCATCCTTTGAAGGAGACTGTGATTCATCAGAAGTGGTGGGGGAGCTTTCTTGTTGAAGCAGATGATCTTCATTAGGTGCAGGACTATACCCAGATGATGCATCAGAAATAGCGGGTGCATTTGGTGCATGTCCAGTTTCAGAGGTCAGTGCTAAGGAAGACACTGAAGATGTTTCTGATATTAAAGGTACATCTGACATTGGAGATGCTTCCGAAGTTAATGGCAAATTTGATGCTGGCGAAGCTTCAGGTGTCAGTGGATGGTTAGAACAAGGAGATGGTTCCGATAAGACAGGGGAATTGGAGGGAGGTGAAGCATCTGAAGCAACAGAGGTTGGTGGCTTTCAGGTAAAGGTTTTTGTTGACTTTCTGCTTCAGCATTATCAAAGCTTGAAACTTCAGACAGAAAAGCAGCTTCTACAGATGCAGGTGTATAAGGTTCCTCTGACGCAGACTGCATGTCGCCTCCTGGTGAAGTCAGACTAGCACATGCTTCTTCTGGACTTTGAGAAGAAGATGAGGTCTCAGAAATACATGCAGATTCAGAGAACTGTCCATCTGGTTCACTGATTAGTTCCATTTCAACAGGAGCGACCTCTTCTGCACCTAATGAATCAGAGGCAGCTTTGGGAGCATCACTCTCTGATTCAATTGGATCTTCAACTGGTGTCGTTTCAATTGGGTCTTCAACTGGTGTCGTTTCCTGTCCAGATTCCTCAATGGTTGAATTCTGAGATGCCACAGGTGATGGAGACCTGCATTCATGTAAATCATTTGGAACTTCCAACACTATATCTTGATGGCCTTCATATTTTACTTCTTCAGCTTTTTCATCCACAATAGGTATCATCTCATCTTCCATGACAACACAAGACTCCAAATTTTCTGGAGGCAACTCTTTTTCCTCTACCCCTGGATCCAGATCCGTTACTTCTTCACATATTTCAATTTCAGCTTTATCATCTTCTTGGCATTCACAAATGGTTGTTTCGACTTCTTCAGCAACTTCCTCATGTATAACTGATTCTTCGGATATCACTATCTCTTCCAGTGCAGTTTCTCCAGTGATGTCTTTGGATGGAATTTGCTCCATGTTACATACAGTTTCTTCAATAACTTCAGTTTCTAACATCACTGGAGTTTCATTACTAGCAGGTGCACTGTTCTCAAATTGGGTAGATGGCCCTGGTAAGTTGAGAGAAGTTTCTAGAGAGCTGCTTTCATCTTCACTGCTGTTTTGACCAGAAGTCAGTTGTAAAGATTCTTCTTTTGACATTCCAGACCTGAGAAAGAAAAAAAAACATTTGACATCTCATACAGTCTGCCTTTACAAATCTGTGATTAAAAATGTAAAGGAGAATTAATCTAAAAACTAAACATGTAGCCTTTTCTGTAACAATAATTCAATGTTTAAAGAGTTTTCTATTTCATGTAAATGAAGTCGCACAGAAAAACCATAGAAAAACAAGCACTTATAGCTGGGAATGATCAGAAAAGACTTACAGACTTCGAATTCTAAATTTAGAGGGAAATTATCACCTTCAAAAACTGTATTTACTTGGAGATATAGGATTAATCTGCAGGTAAATAAAGGTAAAATGTTGCCAGGTGGCCTAATTGAAAATGCGGCTATAGGGAGAAAATGAACTTATATTCTCCCAGGAGCCGCCAGCTTTCAGTCATGTGGGTATGCAAGGAGTAACTAGTCACCACTCACCATTCATTATAATATGAGCGGTGACTGTAAGCACGCCTCAGCACTTTTATTGACAACTCAGTCTCCACAGATATGCTGCAGAGCGAGCTGTCAAAGTGTCGGGGTGCGCTTACAGCCACCGCTCATAGTGTAGTGCACGCCTCCATGACGGAAAGCTGCCAGCAGGCGCCGGGCAGCATTGTAACATTACTTACCTGCAGATTAATCTTATATCTACAGGTAAATAGCGTTTTCGAAGGAGATACTCACTTTAAGAACGCTGCATAAGTACTTTGTATTAAACAATTATTAAAATGGTTGTAAAATAATTAAAAATAGATATGTTTTTTTTCTCACACATCTGCTACTCAAGGAAATTACCTGCACTTCAAAGCTAGACACATTCATTGGAGGAAATAAAAATCTTGCAAATCTCTGTACTTTTCCATTAGTCAGACGCTACAGCAATCTATGGAAGTCCATTTAGACGAGTAGAGAAGAGAGCATTCATAAGAGTGACCGTTCTCGATTATCGGTGCATGTAAATATGCTGTTCTTAGGATAACTGGTTTATGCCAACATAAAAATCATCATTATTCCAGTGTAAACAGGATGTGCTGCCGATAACATGATGCCGTAAAGGAACAGAATGACAGTACCAACGTTTGTTCCATTCCCATTAGTATTCATGTTCTGTGTAAATAAGCCCATAAATGAGCAACGATCAGCAATCGTTAACGGACCAAAGTCGGCCTGTCTAAATGGACCATAAACTAATGTCTGGGTGCTGGCCTATATGTTACAATGTTTCATCAGTCCGCCCTTCAGCATCCTTAAGTAGTGGGAGAAATGGGTAGCTTTCCAGTCCCTGAAAGTAGCAAGATATATTAAGCTACAACATCAAAACAGCACGGGGGACATTTCAACACCGGCCCTCCTTCTGTTTGATTACACATGAATGGTGGAATCCAGATAATGGAAAAAGTGACTTGCTGGTACATTGTAACATGGAGGGGAACACAGACAATAATTTGGGAATGACAGCTGTGTCTGGATAATAAAGAAGTTCTCAAATCTCATACAAAAATTTTCTGCTGGTTGTAAATAAAGCTTAATGTGCACGAGGCTCTCACTGTTGAGTGTAAAAAAGGGAGAATTATTTACTGGAGAGTAACATCGAGTGTGACGAGGTCAGTGGCTGCCTATTAAGTTTTCAAAAACATAAGTTCCCCATCCAGCTCAACAGCAAACTACAGGCGAGTTTAACTTTGGTAGGTTGGAAGACCACATAAAATTCCACTGAATTTAGTAATTCACCTTCATTTGTATGTTAAATAGGTAAACAGGATATTTCACCAGTTTTAGCATGTTGAAATAACCACATCATGGAAAAGTGACTGCAGAGCTGAGTAAAACATAGCTTTTATGTTTTAATTTATCCTCTCCATTGTGGAGATGTTAGCTTGTAAAGTTCAGGTTATAATTTATCTTACGCCCAACTGGCCGTTACCAGAGATACTTTTGTTTTTATGTAATGACAGTCTGTTCTGCTCACTGATCTCACTGCAGAGCTGTGTGAAATTACAAAATGCTGGAATCAGAAAATTGATTACAAATGCAGCAGCAGCTCTACTCTCACAGCACTGTTAGTCCTGCTGTATCCCTGACTGCTGCGAAATGAAAGCTGGAGAAATATTAGTAATCACACTCATCTCTGCTCTCATACCTCTACTTGTAATAAATCTGCAGTGAGATCAGTAAGGAAAGAGGACCGTCTATCACTCTATCATTACATGTCTCATACAGTAAAAAAACTTTTTCTAAGCTATTGTGGGGGCGTGTTTTGTTTTTATTTTCCCCCTTGTATGTTGTTGTCTGCTTATGATTGGTCAACACCATACGGAGGAAGAAGTACGCCTGAGAAGAAAAGAAAACAACTAGTAACGCCCAGGCGGACTCATCATAAATTATAACAAACTTTTCAAATTAATATCTTCGCAATGGAAAGGATAAATAAAAAAAATAAAACTCATGTTTTATTCAGCTCTGCTGCCACTATTACACAACCTGGCCATTCTAATATGCTCAAACTCTTGAAAGATATTCTTTAAAGAAAACCTATCAGCATGATTTTGTAATGTAAAGACATTGCTGTAATGGTGCTGTAATGCAGATTAAATTAAATACCTTTTGTATAGAAGTCCATTTTGTTCTTTTTTAATCACCATTTGAAGTTCTCTACTAATTAGATTTTGGTGCACAGGGGCCGGACTGTACACTAGGTCTTCTCCTCTCTGTCTGTGATTCCTCAGCCTCACCGCCTGCCTTCAATCTTTGACTGACCGGCCTCTTATGACTGAAATCTCCCCAGTCAAAAAACTGACCGGCACATCCAAACATAGATTCAGTGTGAACAGGTGCTAAACCTAGAGTCACCAACTCATATACATACAAGAAAAAAAGGTAGCACACTGTAGCGCTATACTTGCAAACACGAAATATGAAAAATATGAAAAATGAATTGCATCATTACCTTAGAAATATGAAAAATTGAGAAGTCTTAGCGCATAAGATGGCCAAATTATGTGAGCCTGATAGCCACGTCAAGGCTCTTCTCGTATATCAGGTCCTAACTAATGCCTATCCTCGCTTAGAAAAGTCTGTCTGCATGGGAACATATGAATCCTCTCTCCAGACTAAAATCTACATCTCTGTGGAGGGGTGATGAACCTGTTGTAATTAAAAAGCCTGTGACCACCAGGTGGAGTGCTCAGGTAGAAGGTAAATGAATACATATCAAAAACTGACCGGCACATCCAAACATAGATTCAGTGTGAACAGGTGCTAAACCTAGAGTCACCAACTCATATACATACAAGAAAAAAAGGTAACACACTGTAGCGCTATAGCTTGCAAACACGAAATATGAAAAATATGAAAAATGAATTGCATCATTACCTTAGAAATATGACGTGGCTATCAGGCTCACATAATTTGGCCATCTTATGCGCTAAGACTTCTCAATTTTTCATATTTCTAAGGTAATGATGCAATTCATTTTTCATATTTTTCATATTTCGTGTTTGCAAGCTATAGCGCTACAGTGTGCTACCTTTTTTTCTTGTTTGAAATCTCCCAGTGACCTGTCATTCACAGACAGGAGGCAGGCGGAGGGGCTGGGGAATCACAGACAGGGAGGCGAAGACCCAGTGTACAGTCCGACCCATGTACAGCAAAATCTAATCATCAGAAAACCTCAAATGGTGATTAACCCCTTCACAATATGCACCGTATATATACAGTGCAAGTCGAAAGTGGGTGTATGGAACGGGCAATGGCCGTGTATTACAGCCATGACCTGCCGCGTTTGTTAACCTGTTAAATGCCGTAGTCAATCTCTGACAGCATTTACCATGCGCCGACGTGCACGCGTCTGAGTACTTCCGCTCATCGGCGCGCCCTTGACGTGATCGCGGGTCGCAGATGGGTTGTCATTACAGCCAGGGATCAGCTAATGACCCCCGTGCTTGTCATTATGAAGCTCCTTTGAAACCTACAGTACAGACCAAAAGTTTGGACACACCTTCTCATTCAAAGATTTTTCTGTATTTTATGACTATGAAAATTGTAGAATCACACTGAAGGCATCAAAACTATGAATTAACACATGTGGAATTATACATTACACTTTACAAAAAGTGTGAAACAACTGAAAACATGTCTTATGTTCTAGGTTCTTCAAAGTAGCCACCTTTTGCTTTGATTACTGCTTTGCACGCAGAAAAGGTGAACGGCTGGACTCTACATGCCTAGTTCCCACCGTGAAGCATGGAGGAGGTGGTGTGATGGTGTGGGGGTGCTTTGCTGGTGACACTGTTGGGGATTTATTCAAAATTGAAGCGGTGAGCGGTCCAGCTCACCCCAAACCATCTCGATTGGGTTCAGGTCTGGTGACTGTGGAGGCCAGGTCATCTGGCGTAGCACCCCAACACTCTCCTTCTTGGTCAAATAGCCCTTACACAGCCTGGAGGTGTGTTTGCGGTCATTGTCCTGTTGAAAAATAAATGATGGTCCAACTAAACGCAAACCGGATGGAATAGCATGCTGCTGCAAGATGCTGTGGTAGCCATGCTGGTTCAGTATGCCTTCAATTTTGAATAAATCCCCAACAGTGTCACCAGCAAAGCACCCCCACATCATCACACCACCTCCTCCATGCTTCACGGTGGGAACCAGGCATGTAGATCCATCCGTTCACCTTTTCTGCGTGCAAAGCAGTCATCAAGCAAAAGGTGGCTACGTGAAGAACCTAGAATATAAGGCATATTTTCAGTTGTTTCACACTTTTTTGTAAAGTGTAATGTATAAATCCACATGTGTCAATTCATAGTTTTGATGCCTTCAGTGTGATTCTACAATTTTCATAGCCATGAAAATACAGAAAAATCTTGAATGAGAAGGTGGTCCAAACTTTTGTCTGTACTATATGGCCGGGCTTCGAACGAGACATGATTTCTGCTAATGCAGTGATGCTGTGACATTGCTGCATATAGCATAAGCTGTCGGACGATCACATCTTCAAAGGGGCTAACACGAACTGTAAAAAAAAAAAAAAAGTTCAAATCATCCCCATACACTTATGTGGTATCACCTCATTCAGAAAAGTCCAATAAAAAATATAAAAACTATAAACTGATCGCAAACACAGTAAACAGAAAAAAAAAATCAAGAAAAATAAAGTTTTTGGGGCGCCACAAATCCCCCAAAATGCTTAACAAGCTATCAAAAGTCCATCATCCCAAAATGGTGGTACTTCTAAAAACATCTCACTTGAAAAAATAACTATCATAAAAAACGGAACTAAAAAAAAAAATGGGCGCAGTCGTGGAAAGGGGTTAAAAAAACAACAAAGCGAATTTCTTACCAAATTAAAATCATATCCAGCCAGGTCTTTATTTAACATTACAAAATCATGTGACAGTTTCTCTAAATGATTTTTTAACTATGAGAATGAAGCTATAAATAAAACGTTAACCTATGAATATCTAGAAAAAACATACATTTCTAGGTTTAGAACACTGAGGACCAAGAGGGAAAAAAATGAGTGCAGCGTCTGCCCCTGTGCTCTTTCTATGGGGTTTGCAAGTAAAAAAGCTGGGAGACACAAAGCCAATAGGGTTTTATCCATAGTAAGTTATCACTTTTTTTAAGTAGGAAGCTGCTCACCTGGAAATTAGGTGGTTTAAAGCACATGTAGGAGAGGCGGCCACAGATCCACAGGACGGTCACGACCCGACAAACATCAAAAAGATGTGATTCCATCCGCCTGCCCAAATAATAGATTTCCAAGCTATATGTGTATTTTCCTGAAGAAGGGGTTGGATCACCCTGAAACCTAGATTAAACCCTTCTAACTGCTACTACGTCTTGGAAATCTATTATTTGGGCAGCGGGGACTGGAATCCACATCTTTCTGCAGTGCATTGATAGGTGTCCAGCACATTTTATATCAGACCTTATAAACATTCCATCGACTAAGAAATAAAGTACTATGCACAGACTTCGGAAACTGGAATCATTTTTTTTTTTACATTATTCTTACTTTTCTCCATAAACCTTTCAAAGAATCGTCCTTTCCAAACTCTGTTTTCTCTCTTTTTCAATTTCTTGTCTAATGCGCATTTGCATTTCTGGAGTGAACTCCTATAAAAAAAATATGGAAAGATAATAAAAGCCATCGTTGGATTTCCTCCTTCATTTTTTGAGAACAAAAACAAAAACTGTTTTCATGAGACTTTGAGCAGCTTACGTTTTTTCATCACCTCTGATAAATAGTAAAGAATTTGAAAAATAATTCTCGCATCTTTTCAGTTTTGTAAAATATTGTATTAAGTATGACACCACCCAGGGCTGCTTGAAAAGTCAATACTTGTCCCTTAGAAGATCACTAATCGCACAGTACAAAATGCATACATTATACAAATCGATCTCTAAAGCCTGATGAGCTGGTGTACTTATATATATATATAAATATATAATATATTAATATATATATAAAATAATTTATATTATTTATTTTTAAAAAAAATCCATGTCGGAATGGCTGTATAATTCTTTTTCAAAGTTTAAATTCAATTTACCCCCCACTTCCTCCAGCCTGAAGCCTGAGCGGTCAATTTTAAGAGTCCTTTCTCCTTCCTGATGCGGAGATCTCACGCTAAAAGTACAAGCTGCAGCTGTCAACCAGGCTGGGTGGCCAGAGACTGAATAGGCTTGGACTCATGAGCGTTCTCACTCTATAGCTGGACATAAAAATACTAATTTCAATATCAAAATATGCAGCCATTCTAACATTTATTTTTTTTCCAAGATCAATACATCTGTCTTACTAGGTCTGAGAGATTTATGTAATAATGTATGCAGATTGTATTGTTAAATCCGATGAGACTGACGACAGACTTGCTTTACATGAAGAGATCTGCCATAACAAAGAACGGGGACTAAAGAAAACTAAAATAGAAGACTAAGATACCATAATACATTGCATTTTACACTGGGGTAACACAAGACCCAAACTACAGCGCTACATCACAAGTTAGATTTAAAGCTCTGAAAAATTACATATATCTATTGTATAAATCATTTAGACCTACTGTTTTAAATAATTAGAATTATTCCAGGCTTTGTTGAATAAATAGTCTTTGCACACGTCTAATCTAATACAAAAAAAGGTACTATCTATGGGCTGGGCAGCAAAATTAGAAGATGTCTACCAAATGAAGATTTTTGGTACTCACCATAAAATCACTCTCTCATAGCCTCATTGGGGACACAGGAACCATGGGGTTATACTTGCCGCCTGGAGGCCTAATGCAGTGAGAGGAGCAGAACCAAGAGCCCCCTCACCAAACAAGGAAGGGTGCTGTGACCCCAAATAACGGATATGAGAGAAATATTTTACGGTAAGTACCAAAAACTTTAATTTCTTGGATGTTTCATTGGAGGACACAGGAACCATGGGATGTCCAAAAGCAGCCCCTGGGTGGGAAAACGAGTGATGCAGAAGGAAGAACTGCAATGTTTCAGGTTACTACCCGAGCAACTGCCGCTTGTAGTACTGTTCTGCTAAGTGCACAGTGAAAGAAAAATAGTCAGAACTACTATACGTTGTCGGTTATAAGCAATCCACATGTTAGAGGTGGTGCTCTGTGTAGATAAGATACAGCAAAGTCCTTCATAGAAACAAATCGCCCTAAAGACGTGAACCGACTGTTACTGCTGCTGTTGCACGTTTGTCTCCTGCAATTATGACTGGCACTTAAACATTATGAGTGCTTTCAACACCTCTTTATATGAAAGACCCTTCTGTTAAGACTTGCATCAATGGACGCAAAAGGTAGGCCAATGCAAAGATGTGGACTAAAGGCTAAGTAGCGGCCCTATGGAATAGAAGAACAGATGCCTGGAGAATCATATGACCAAGGAGCTCCTACCACATGAGGAAGTGTGCCATGCCCTGGCAACGGCATTTTAGCTTAGCCCAATCTTGCACATTGGCAATCGAAACCAAGAATGGTGGTAGCCCCTAAAAAGTGGTCGAACCTCTGCAAGAGCATAATGGGATGCCCAACAAGACAAACCCAATGGAGCTGTGAGAAATATGCGAGCTGTACTGTTCTGAGTGCACCTGACTGAGTATGAAATTCTCAGGGAGATCAAGGTGCAGTGTCTAAGGGGAGGACAATATTCTCATTAAGGTGGAAGGTGGAGAACAAACATGTTATAAAGAAAGGAGGGTAAAACCGCAAGACCACTCTGCTTCTGAGAAGGAAAGACACAAGTGAGAGCTTCCACTCAAAGCCTCGTCTGATGGAAGAGATCATCAAAAGGAAAAAGACACTGCCGAAAAGTCAAACGGATGAATATCTTTGTTTCGCATGAAAGGAGAGGACGATGGCGTCCAAGACCAGATTGGTACCTCAAATCCGGGGGGGGGGGGGGGGGCTAATACTGTGGCCCTGAGTTTTGCTGGAAAAGAGGAACCTGGCCCATGGAATCAACCCTGGCTCAAGACAGGCATGAAACAATTAAAACCAAGGATATTTCCACAGTAGCACTGCTAATGGGTTTTCACCTATGAAAACGAGGTCTTCTAAATGAGATGGTAGAAACATGACATCTAAGGACCTTGTTCCTTAAACTTAGTCAGGCCAGCCTAATCAAAAGGTCCGAAGCCCCATGCTCTAGGTACATTAAATTACCAAAAAAGAAATGTTAGTTCCTAATTTAACAAAATCCAAGGCAAAAAGACAGGTCTGAAACTCAGACCCAAGTCCGCCTCCAACATGACACTAAGGCCTCTTTCACACTTCAGTCGTAGGCGTCATTAAAATCCGCCAAAGGGTGAAAAAAGCGGATCCGCTAGAAAGTGCAAAAACGATGCAACGGATCCGATTTTAAGGCGGATCCATTGTGAACTTTTGAACCCGGAAAATGTATGTAAGCATGTCTGGCACGAGGAGAGAGAGAGAGAGAGACACCCCGGACAGTGTTTTCAGCATTTTCTATGGAAGAAACGGATCCGCTGGCGATTCCGTAAAAAACGGATGAAGGCGGATCCGCCACCCATAGGCGCCCATTATACAAAACGGCAGACGCGGCGGATCCGTCATAGTCAGCCATTTTGACGCACACAAAAAACGTTGCATTGGATGTTTTCAAAAAAAGGCGGACGCCAAATTTATGACGGATCCGTCAAAAACTGACCTAACGGACGACCATCCGTCAAAATCCATCACTAATGCAAGTCAACGGGAAAAAAGCAGATCCGCCCCCAAAAAAATGGCGGATCCGTTTTTTTCACACTTTGGCGGATTTGACTGACGTCGCACGACTGAAGTGTGAAAGAGGCCTAAGTTAAACTGAATAGCTATGTGTCAGCTGGCCAAGCCTAGGCTGTTTGAAAGGAGATGGCTTTTATTTCCAAGATGTAATCTTAATGTCAGCCTCCAAGTGGAAGCATATAACCCCATGGTTCCTGTGTCCCCCAATGAGGCATCTATGAAATAATTATAACCTCTTCCGGACATCTTCCATACAGTGCATGTTGGGTGCGAGTGTATGGAGCTGAGCCTGCTCCACGTGTCAGATGCTGGCTGTGTTTCACAGCTGCCATCTGCCTTTATCTGCAGAACCGAGGTTGCTCTGATCGCAGTTGCTAAACAATCATTGCCAGTGGCACCCAAATGGCTTGCGGGCTGGATCCCATCAGTCCCGTACAACAAGAAGTGAGGTGCTGATACGTTACTAAGGAATCTGAGGATCTACTGAAAGCCCCGTCACTTCCATCTTGGTACTCCTTTGAAGCCCAGCCAATGACTGGGCTGCATAAGAGAATAAAATTTTTACGACTTACTACAATACTGTAGAATTACAGAATACAGAGCGAGCAAGTGATTACATGTTCAAGTCTCCTACGGGGACTTAAAAAAGTAAACAAAAAAAATTTTAATCTGAAAAAAAAATTCCTTTCTCAAGTTAAAAGTATAAAATACTGAATATATGTAAAAAACAAAACATATTTGATATTGCCATGCCCCAAAAGCCAAATCTATCAAAGCATAACATTATTAAAGGGTGGTCCACTATTAGGACAACTGTTTCTCAGTCTGAATGTTCACCTCCTCCTGTTAAAATAAAAACACTTACACTCACCTCCCATGCAGGAGGAACTGGCGCTCCTGGGGATCACGTGAAGTTATAAGTACTCAAGTGAGTGGCCAGGCAAAGCCTTCACTCCCTGTTGATTAGTAATACATCAGACGGCGGACTCAGTGACACCAGCGCTGATTGGGCGCAGGGCTCGTGTGATGCAACAACCTCACGTAAGCACCGGGTATCCAGGTGCTGACACCTCTGAACGGCACTGTCACAAGAGGCGAGTATAAGTGTTTTATTTTACAACCCCTTTAAAACTCATGTAAAAAATGCTGTAAAGAAGAAATAAACAAATGCCAGATTTGCTGTTTTTCAGTCACCTCCCCTTAAAAATACAAAAAAAAAGATCAAAACATCGTATGTACTTCAAAATGGTATCAATAAAAACTGATCCAGCAACAAAAACTGCTCCAGCAACGAAAAAAATAAATAAATGATATAGATCAAAAAAATGTTGACACAAACCCAAATCAATGTTTCCCCAAATTTTTTTTTGTCTGCCACTTCAATTAATAAGCAAAAAAATAATAAAAAATTGGGTATTACAGTAATTGTACTGACATGGACAATCAGGTTATTTTAATGCACAATGAACACGGTAAAAAGAAAACAAAAACCCCTAAAGAACTGTGGGGTGCTTTTTTATTTTCACCCGTTCATCATACTTGGATTCTTTTTCCTATTCCCAATAGATTGTATGGAAAAATGTTTGGTATAATAAAAACTACAACTTGCACTGGCACAAAAAAAATGTTCTTTAACGGAAAATTAAAAAGCTATGGCTCTTGGAAGAATGGGATGAAAAAACGCGTAACAGTAAGAATGAAAATTGGCTGCAGTGTGAAGGGTTAATACTTTTAAAAGAGATTGTCTTAAGAAATCTTAAACATGTATCAATTGTCCAGAGCAGAGAAAAAACTCCAATGTCTCTTGTTCTTTAGGGTCCTGCCTTTTGCTGCTGGTGTTACATGGGCGGCCCACTAATGGCACCATTAATGCTGATCACTGGTAAAAGAGCCACACCTCGTCATCAGCTCATTTCTAAAAGACTCTTCTAATGGAAATAAATTGTCCAAGTGGACAACCCCTTTAACATTACCTAATAACACACCCATAAAAATGTAATGGGGCAGCACGGTGGCTCAGTGGTTAGCATTGCAGCACTGGAGTCCTGGGTTCTAATCCCACCAAGGACAACATCTGCAAGGAGTTTGTATGTTCTCCCCGTGTTTGCGTGGGTTTCCTCCGAGTTCTCCGGTTTCCTCCCACATTCCAAAGACATACAGATAGGGAATCTAGATTGTGAGCCCATCGGGGACAGCGACGATAATGTGTGCAAACTGTAAAGCGCTGCGGAATATGTTAGCGCTATATAAAAATAAAGATTATTATTATTTATTATAATGTAAAGCTGGGTTACCTACCGTACCTTTGGATCACTATCAGAAGAAGTAAACCTTGTTTTGTTATTATTTCATATACTTTATACAGTCATTACTAGAGATCGAGTCTTCCAGGCTTCATTAAACACAAGTAAACCACACTAGTGTCTGCTAAACCTGGTGCCGGAGTAGCTGAAGACTGAAGCACCTTCTAGACATCAAGCACATTAGTAAGGTCCATAACTTGTTAATGTAAGCACATTTATCTACACAAGCCCTTTAATGAAGAGAATAAAATAATATATTTACCTTCTGACAATCGCTGTTTCCAGCCTTGAGCAGCATATGCAAAGAACTCATTATTCAGAGCAGAGTTACTAAGGCGTAAAGCCCCATCACTTCCCATCTGGAAGGAGAAAAGGAGGACTTAGAAGTTACAAGTCATTTTTCTCTATAATCTAAGGCTCCGTTCAGACATTCAGGTTGTCTGTTTTAGGGAGAGACAAATGGAATAAATGTTGCACTGGTTATGCAAATGGAAACAGAAGGACCCCGTCACCCCCCATTGATTATGGGGTCCATTTTTTTTGTAATTTAAGAAAAAGACCTATTTTTATGTTTTAAAATCGGACACCAAACGGGCTGGTTCCCTCTGCTTCCATATGAAAACCTGATGGAACAGATCACCGACATATTACATGCCCGAACGTAGACGAGAACAGAGCCTGATATAGTGAATGTTGTCTCATCTGTATTACGAGGTTAAAACACTTCACATATACGGCGCCTACAGATGAACAGCTACAATAGTACACGGCCACATATGATTAGTCAGAGGCAGACTTTCTCTAGATCATAACTTTTTTTTTCAGTGTCGAATTTGCTTTGAAAGATTAGACTGAATTCAGATTTTTCAATTTGGTATTGAAAAACGGGCGAGCCGCTCTGGTAGAGTATGTTCATCCTCACTGGGGTCTACTACCGAACCTGCCTTTCCGGCAGCGTTCACATAAGCGCAAAATAGGTCCATGTATGCAACGGCACCATTATAGCCATTGTGCGTGCCTTTTTTCCACAAGAACCAATGCCCTGTGGAGGAAAATAAAATATAAACACAACAGGCACTACTTTGGTCCATTTACAGAGCAGAATAATGCAACGTAAAGGCAGCTCCTGCACTCATCCACAACGCGGACAAACACACTATTTGCAGATGCGACTGGCCCGGTTTTCAATACAGCCGGCCGAATCTGGCCTACATTGCACGCATTGTTCTTGTGCGTTAAACGGACCAGAATAGTGCATGCTGGGATTCTTTCCCACCTCTGACCATTGGTTTTAGTGGAAAATCCGCCATGTGTAATGGTACACTGGCTATAATGAGACTGTGTGTTCTCCTTGGCACAAGACTAGAGGCCCAGGACTAGAGGCTTGTGTGGTACGTGGCACAGGACTAGATACTTGTGTGGTCCGTGGCACAGGACTAGAGGCTTGTATGGTCCGTGGCACAGGACTAGAGGCTTGTGTGGTACGTGGCACAGGCCTAGAGGCTTGTGTGGTCCGTGGCACAGGCCTAGATGCTGGTGTGGTCTGTGGCACAGGACTAGAGGCTTGTGTGGTACGTGGCACAGGACTAGATGCTTGTGTGGTCCGTGGCACAGGCCTAGATGCTGGTGTGGTCTGTGGCACAGGATTAGAGGCTTGTGTGGTACGTGGCACAGGAATAGAGGCTTGTGTGGTCCGTGGCACAGGCCTAGATGCTGGTGTGGTCTGTGGCACAGGACTAGAGGCTTGTGTGGTACGTGGCACAGGACTAGAGGCTTGTGTGGTCCGTGGCACAGGCCTAGATGCTGGTGTGGTCTGTGGCACAGGACTAGAGGCTTGTGTGGTCCATGGCACAGGACTAGAGGCTTGTGTGGTCCGTGGCACAGGACTAGAGGCTTGTGTGGTCCGTGGCACACTTGTGTGGTCAGTGGCACAGGCCTAGATGCTTGTGTGGTCCATAGCACAGGACTAGAGGCTTGTGTGGTCCGTGGCACAAGCCTAGAGGCTTGTGTGGTCCGTGGCACAGGACTAGATGCTTGTGTGGTCAGAGGCACAGGCCTAGATGCTTGTGTGGTCCACAGCACAGGACTAGATGCTTGTGTGGTCCGTGGCACAGGCCTACTGTAGATGCTTATGTGGTCGGTGGCACAGGACTAGATGCTTGTGTGGTCCGTGGCACACTTGTGTGGTCAGTGGCACAGGCCTAGATGCTTGTGTGGTCCGTAGCACAGGACTAGAGGCTTGTGTGGTCCGTGGCACAAGCCTAGAGGCTTGTGTGGTCCGTGGCACAGGACTAGATGCTTGTGTGGTCAGAGGCACAGGCCTAGATGCTTGTGTGGTCCACAGCACAGGACTAGATGCTTGTGTGGTCCGTGGCACAGGCCTACTGTAGATGCTTATGTGGTCGGTGGCACAGGACTAGATGCTTGTGTGGTCCGTGGCACAGGCCTAGATGCTTGTGTGGTCCGTGGCACAGGCCTAGATGCTTGTGTGGTCCGTGGCACAGGACTAGAGGCTTGTGTGGCCCGTGGCACAGAACTAGAGGCTTGTGTGGTCCGTGGCACACTTGTGTGGTCAGTGGCACAGGCCTAGATGCTTGTGTGGTCCGTGGCACAGGACTAGATGCTTGTGTGGTCAGAGGCACAGGCCTAGATGCTTGTGTGGTCCGTGGCACAGGACTAGATGCTTGTGTGGTCCGTGGCACAGGCCTACTGTAGATGCTTATGTGGTCCGTGGCACAGGACTAGATGCTTGTGTGGTCCGTGGCACAGGACTAGATGCTTGTGTGGTCCATGGCACAGGACTAGAGGCTTGTGTGGTCCGTGGCACAGGCCTAGATGCTTGTGTGGTCCGTGGCACAGGCCTAGATGCTTGTGTGGTCCGTGGCACAGGACTAGAGGCTTGTGTGGCCCGTGGCACACTTGTGTGGTCAGTGGCACAGGCCTAGATGCTTGTGTGGTCCGTGGCACAGTACTAGATGCTTTTGTGGTCAGTGGTACAGGCCTAGATGCATGTGTGGTCCATAGCACAGGACTAGATGCTTGTGTTGTCCGTGGCACAGGACTAGATGCTTGTGTGGACAGAGGCACAGGCCTAGATGCTTGTGTGGTCCGTGGCACAGGACTAGATGCTTGTCTGGTCCGTGGCACAGGTCTACTGTAGATGCTTGTGTGGTCCGTGGCACAGGCCTACTGTAGATGCTTGTGTGGTCCGTGGCACAGGACTAGATGCTTGTGTGGTCCGTGGCACAGGACTAGATACTTGTGTGGTCCGTGGCACAGGACTAGATGCTTGTGTGGTCCGTGGCACAGGACTAGAGGCTTGTGTGGTCCATGGCACAGGACTAGAGGCTTGTGTGGTCCGTGGCACAGGACTAGATGCCTGTGTGGTCCGTGGCACAGGACTAGATGCTTGTGTGGTCCGTGGCACAGGACTAGATACTTGTGTGGTCCGTGGCACAGGACTAGATGCTTGTGTGGTCCGTGGCACAGGACTAGAGGCTTGTGTGGTCCGTGGCACAGGACTAGATGCTTGTGTGGTCCGTGGCACAGGACTAGAGGCTTGTGTGGTCCGTGGCACAGGACTAGATGCTTGTGCGGACGAGTCCTCACGCTCTATCAGCATGAGTGAGGTTGGTTCCTCGGATAAGTAACAAGCAGCATTAAAGGTATACAGGCGGGATTCAGAGTGATCGCATGACACCTTGTGGTCACACGGTTGTGCTGCTTTATCTGTTCTTCAGCAGGTGACAATGCCTGTAACTTGGCAACAAATTTATTCCACACAAGTATAAGATAAATGTAAACCAAAAATGATAAAGAAAATATGTATAATAGACCTGTAATGTTGTCTTTTAACCATGGAAACAGGTTATTCAATCACTTGTTCCTCCAAGACAAAAAGCAGAGGCTTACTGTGGAGTGAAAAGGGCCCAAAACCCAGCCGAGCCGTTAGATAGCCTGCTGACGCATTACGCTAATGGTTAATTGGACACACGTTCCCTTTATTATATTGCTGTCTTATTGGTGTAATGCACACAGCAATAAACGATTGGGGTTAGGATTTGGATTTTTGCATAGAAAGAAGGAAAAACGATCAAACTCCCTTAAAAATGATAGGACAATAGAACATTATAGGGAGCTTTTCTCCCAGAATAAACGCTGTCTTGTTTGCTCAATAGCAATGATAAATTCAGCTACAAAACCTAATGAGATTTGGGTAAAAAGAAACATTTAGTGAATGTGATGGAAAGGTTTGTCTTCTAAGAATTCTTGCTTATAACGTTAAAAAAATAGGAAAAAATGTGCATTATAAATAATCTGTCACCAGGTTTTTCTTATGTAGTCTGACAGCAGGATGATGTAGGGACAGAGTCCCTGATCCCAGTGATATGTCACTTACTGAGCTACTTGCTGTCATTTTGCTAAAATCATTGTTTTGGCTACTGTAGATCTACCAGTTCTCTGAAGGTTAAATTCTGTATAACCCTGCCCACATCACTGATTAGTAGCTTTCTGCCTATGCACAGTGTACACAGAAAGCTGCCAATCAAGCTCTAGTGATAGAAAGCTCTAATGATATTCTCCTACCAATAGTGAATTTATTGCAACTGCAATAAGCAGCACACTAAGTGACACATCACTGAAACTAGATTATCTTCCCCTACCTCATGCTGCTCTCAGATTACACAAAAAACCTGCTGACATTCCCTTTAACCCCTTAAAGTTCAATGATGGACAAAGTCCGTCATTGGACGCCTCCCGATGTTTGGTGCGGGCACCGGCGATGAGCCTGCACCTTTTCCGGGACATGACAGCTGATCTGATCAGTTGATATGTGCCCAAAACAGCCGATTGAGAAATCACGATTCACCTGCGGCTGTTAACATGTTAAATAAACATGTTAAATACCGCTGTCAAACTCTGATAGCGGTATTTAACATGCACGTGCAGGAAGCGCGTCCTTTCCTCCTCCCATCGGCGCCCGTGTCACATGACCGCGGGTCACCGATGGGTTGGCATGACAACCCGGGGTCAGGAGAAGACCCCTGCAGTTGTCATTGCTGGATCGCTATGGGTGGCGACCACCAAGTGAGCATTTCTGATACATAGAGCAGGGCTGCAGCCCTGCAGTATGTAGCAGAGGCGATCAGACAAGTTCACCTTCAAGTCAGCCATGGAGACTATAGAAGCAAGTAAAAAGTAAAATAAAAAGTTTAAAAATATTAAAAAAAAATTTAAAAATATGAAAGTTCAAATCACCCCCCTTTCGCCACATTCAAAATAAAACAAAAAAAAAATCAAATACACACATATTTGGCATCGCTGCGTTCACAATCGCCCCATCTATCAATATATAAAAAGAACTAATCGAATCGGTAAACGGCGTAGCGAGGAAAAAATCGAAACACCAGAATTACATTTTTTTGGTCACTACAACATTGCAATAAAATGCATTAACGGGAGATCAAAAAATCGTATCTACACCAAAATGGTATCAATAAACACCTCAGTTTGGCACGCAAAAAATAAGTGCTCACCCAGCCCCAGATCCCAAAAAATGGAGACGCTACGAGTCTCGAAAAATGGCAACTTTTGTTTGTTTGTCTTTTTTACAAATTTGGATTTTTTTTTCACCACAAAGATTAAAAAGAACCTAGATATGTTTGGTGTCTATGAACTCGTAAAGACCTGGAAAATCATAATGGCAGGTCAGTTTTAGCATTTAGTGAACCTAGTAAAAAAGCCAAACAAAAAACAAGTGTGGGATGGCACTTTTTTGCATGTGGGATTGCACTTTTTTTGCAATTTCACCTCACTTGGAATTTTTTGCCTGTTTTCTGTTACACGACATGGTAAAACCAATGGTGTCATTCAAAAGTACAACTCGTACTGCAAAAAAGCAAGCCCTCATATGGAGATATTTACGGAAAAATAAAAAAAGTTATGGCTCTGGGAAGAAGGGGAGCAAAAAATGAAAATGCAAAAACAAAAATATCCTTGGTCGTTTAGGGGTTAAAGGAGTTGGTTCATGATTATTCTTCAGGAATGAACTGACAAAGATGGACAGTTCAGGCAGGAACATAGCTGCGCTCTTCCAATGCTGCAAGCAGAGGCACCTTTGCCTCCCAGCATTGGAGTGCGCTGGGGCTGGAGATTGCAACTGTGCAAAATTTGCTTTGGAAGCCTCCCTCCATTTCACACAAACTTCAAAATTTTACCCATGTTATAAGATGAGAATAATCATTGATACCCCAGTATGCCTCCGTATAAGATCAAAGGTGTAAAAGTCCCATGTACTCGAACGTGAATCCTATTATTGACTCTAAATCAAACAAAGCCGTACTATGACCACGTGAAGGAGGCCTACAAAACTTTGCTTTATTGTTGTATCAGTGTTTGTTAACTCAGAGGATGAACAGGAAGAAATGGAGGAAGGAAAAGGGATTTGCAGGACAATTTGTAAAAGTACTGGGCTCAATGCACAATGCCAGTTATTTGCTTTGGGTTAAAGGTGACATAAAATGGCAAAGCACACACTTTGATAACTGTTCAGTACAGTAAGATCTAGCAGAGTACGTAAAGGGATCCTTTGTTTTAGCATACACATCTTACACCCACAATACACATTAGACTAAAGTTGGCCGAACTCGCGGATATCGGCGGATTTGGTCAACAGTCTCAACAGAGGAGGTGAGGTAAGATAAGAATCCGCCATGTCTGATTTCAGACTAAGGAATCCTTTATTTTCAGCATGATCAGCCACCATCAGAGAAGCCTGGCACAGGAGAATGAAGGCTCCAGGGATGGAGGATTCAGGAGAGATAGCAGCCGGACAGACGATCAGATGTCAAACAGACCTCCACTGTGTATGGGGCTCCATAGAGCGCAGTCACACAAGAACACTTATTTCACTAACGGGCAGTAAAAGTATCATTAGGTACCATGCTGGCAGGCAGATGGGCGAAGACAGGGCACAGAGGAAGGGGAGTCACTTACACAGCCACCAGTGGTAGAACAAAGGACAGAATAAGAAGCACACAACGCAGCGCCTGCTCAGCAAGACTTGCAGTGTTATTTTATATTACCTTGCCACTAAAGATGAACCCAGATGATGTTCACTACTTTAACAAGTTTAAATATTTTTTTGTGTCAAGTTAACACTCAATATACATTTTTTTTTTTAACACTTTTGGAGCCAATGGGGTATGCTATTGTATGACAGAAGGCTCAGTCAGAATGTGAATAGAGTCTAACAGCATAAAAAAATATTTAATAAGCACAAGCAGCATGTTTCTGAAATGTACAGAGTGCTCCTTCCCAGCGAGCTGCAGGCACTCACCTGTCTGTCTACTTCTGGGAGTAGGAGCAGCAGGTACTGCTGAAAGTGCTGCGGCAAAGAAGCAAACGTATGCTTGTTTATTAGAGCCCTCAGGTTAGTGTTCACCAAGATTGATCCTGGAGTTTCTATGTCAATATCTTCCGCTTTGGTCCATTTCAAATGCCCTGAAATATAAGAGAAAAAAAAATAAAGTTGAAAGGGATCATGGCAAATAATTACACTTTACAGTTACAGTCCAATAAACTGTGCATGCGTATAGTAAGAATTAGGCTACTCGTGAATTATATCAAACAAGATAATATCGGACAAGAGTTTAGCTCCGGTCCTTCTCTGACTGAAGACCAGACCAAAGTCAATAGTTCTTAAGCCCCCCGTACACAAAAGATCCCGTCCACAGAGTCCGCTATACACAAGAATGCTCGGCGGAGCGCTGCCATGTTCTATATGAGAGCGCTGCCGCCAGATTACTCTAGGACCGGCTTATCTGTCGATGAACATGGTCCGTCGAAAATTGGACGCGTCGGGTCCTTCTCTCTCCAACATCGCCTGTCACAGGAGAGGCAGGAGGTGCCAGTACACATTAGACTGTGGGCCGAGACCGCTGATATCCGCGGGTTCGGCTGACGTTAGTCTGGGAAGCACGAGTACCATTACAGTATATCGACAAGAGCATTGGGACAGCTACACAATACACAGAGGATTTTTCGTCATTCCATTCTAAATCTTATGGAAACGGGGATGATTTATCTTCTTTGTGCTTTTGTTTCCTACCCTTCTTGTAATAGCCATAACTTTATTTTTCTGCCGATATAGCAGTATGAAGGCTTTTTTGAAGGCAGGATTGAAGTTTTGAAACACATCATTTACTTTATCATAAAATGAAGTGAAAAAACGGCAAAATAGTGAAAAAAATATAAAATAAATTGCGCCATTACTTATTTATTTTCCTACATTTAGTGTGCAGTAAAAATGAGCTGGCAACATGATTCTCCAGGTCAGTATGATACCAAACTTATACATTTTAGTTTTAATTTTAGTTCTTAAAAAAAAAGAAAAAAAAAAAAAAAGAACTTTATTAAAATTAAATTTGATTTGTATCACCATATTCTGAGACTCACAACGTTTTAATTTTTCCATCGATGGCTTTTTTTTGTGTGTCCAGATTTAACGTTCACTCATACCATTTTTGAGGATTCATGCTACGTATTTAATTACTTTTTGAGCATGTTTTTTTTTTTTTTTGAGTGGACGGGGGGAATAAGAGGGCAAAAAATGCCAATTCTGGTGTTTTGATTTTTGTGCAAAAAAAAATCAACACAATTGGTATTGCCATCTCTAAATAATTTAAAAAAAAATTATATATATATATTTCTATTTCTTTTCCATTTTGCAATTTACATTTGGGGAAAAGGAGGTTTATACACGTGTACACATAAATAAATGTATTTTTATATTTACAGCGAGTGAAATAAGTGTTAGGCTAAGTGCACACGTTCAGGATTATTTGCGTTTTTTTCACGGAAAAAAACGTCAAAAACGCATGATTTAAGCATCCTATCATTTAGAATGAATTCTGCAATTTTCGTGCACATGGTGCGTTTTTTTCAGCGAAAAAAACGCATCTCGGAAAAAGAACCAACATGTTCATTAATTTCGCGGAATTCTAGCGTTTTTCCCGCTATATTATTGCCCTAGAAAGTTCAGGAAAAAATCTCGGTAAAAACGTGCAAAATCCGCGCAAAAAAAACGTGCGTTTTTACCGCGGAAAAAGTCAGTTTTTGCTCAGGAAAATTCTGCAAACGTTCCTGAACGTGTGCACATAGCCTTAAACACAGCACCAATTTTCTAAGTGCCATAAATGTATTTCTAAAATTGCTATTGAGGGCACGGCCGAGCGGTGTATGCGGTGAGACATGCCTTCCCTGAGCTCCCGCAGCAGTCATCACAGTTTTTATACCAATTTGTATTAGTCTGGGCAAATTACTTGGGAGAAGAACTAGCAGATTACCTAACGAGGTTTAAACTTCCAACTTTGGGAGAAGGTGACAGATCTTTTAGAATTGTCGATTTCCCAGGAGGAGATTGAACGTGCGGTAAGGGAAATGCCCAATGCCAAAGCCCCTGGGCCTCATGGCCTCCCAGTAGATATTTTTAACATATTTGAGGAAGAGCCTTTACCCCACTATCTGGAAATGGTTATGTCACAGGGTTACCGTGACAGTGTGGAGCCAGAAGACTGCATCTGCTGATTGCTCTTACTCCGGTGCTGAGAAGAAGCACGTCTTCATTTTAAATGTGTTTATTTATTTTGGTAGAACAGGGGTTAATCGGCTATGTTGGAAATCCCTGTGTTCACAGCTGAGCTCAGTTAGCCACTCTTTTCCCCTTTATAATCTGGGCTCTGTTACAAATCCTTGTCAGAGCTAGCATTTGCTACATGGCTAACGGAGGAAGAGGAGTACATATGAGAAGGAGTGTTGGAGTAGTTATCTGTGACTGTTGCTTGGTTTGTATGTGTGGTAATTCCCTATCCATCCCTATTTTGGTTTATTCCCCTACCTTACACCCCGATGAATTCCTCTGTAATATGTGAGTGAATATTTTGCATGCCTGGAGTTTTCTGTTAACCCTTGTTTGTGTTGTCTTGTTTGTCGGGTTGGTGTACTACAGTGCACAGTAGTGCCCTTCTTCACTGGGTAGTGGAAGAGAGCAGACGGGGGCTAACTCAGGAGATAAGGCAAGAGTGGAGGCCCCGGCATATTCACTTTCAGAAGTATCCCGGGGAGTAGGGCGAGCTAGTGCACCCCCTAGTGTTAGGGACAGGGAAAGAGCCCCTGGTCCCAGGTCACCCGACAGCTGTGTCGTGACAGGTTAATGATGCATTTGTCGAGGGGACACTGCCAAGACCATTATATGAGGCTATAATAGTTGTCTTACCCAAGGAAGGGAAAGAAGGAATTACCAGAATCATACAGACCCTTTTCTTGCAAATACGTTGAGCTCTGAGATAATGTCGGTAACACATCTGGATGAAGCTGGCTTCATGCCATCTAATAAGGCTGCCATTAACCTACAAAGGCCATTTTTGAATTTGCAAGCAGTACAGCCTGATACCAGGAATAAAGCTGTTCTCTCCTTGGATGCCACAAAGGTTTTTGATGTGTGGAGTGCAGGGTGGATTGATTTAAATCACGCCAATTTAAATCATGATTTAAATCAAATGATTTTTTTCTATTTAAATCAGATCGATTTAAATCGTGATTTTAATCATGATTTAAATCACTGATTTAAATCAAAAGATTTTTTTTAATATAAATCACGATTAAAATCTAAAACTTTCAATCATTGTTCAATTAACTCCACACTTCTAGCTTGGTTTCACTTTCTGTAGCTTGGTTTCAGTTTCTTTTTCCATTCAGTTGACATGCCCAAACTTGTTGGATAGTCAGTCAGCAGTACTTGGCTGTAGTAACAATCAAACTTCAGAAGTGATCTGCGTGAGCCATGGCAGGTCGTAAGAGAGACCCTATTTGGGTTCATTTTGTTGAGATGCCAGCAGAGCTTGGAAAGAAAGGTGGGAGAGCAAAGTGCAAATACTGTCAAAAGGATATCCAAGGACTTGTTTGCCGTTTGAAATCACATTATGAAAACTGCAACCAGAAGGGAAATGAAGATGTTGATAGTGATACAACTAATGTCAATGAACCCCACAGCTTCTTATGCACCAGGACCCTAGCACTAGTGGTAAGTCTGGCAATTATAACCTATTTTAACAGACGTTTTACTGGGATGGTTAAAGTCTATGACAAGAAAAATTTCTAGCACTAGTTCTGGAGTATAGAATTTAAATTTATGTTAAGGCAATATTTCACAGAAGATTAACGTTAAATAAAAATAAAAGAGTGTGTATACGCCTATTTTTTTTTTATTGTAGGCTACAATTCACTTTTGAAGTCTGCCAAATTGACCATTTTTTTAAAAAAACATTTTTAAAACTTTTGTGACATAATTTTTTTCAGTTACTCTGATATTACTAGTATTACAGCAACTTCACCGGAAACTTGAGTAGCATAACTTTTGAGACAGCCCTTATAGGACGAGGACCATTACATTGTTCAAAAAGTTTGTTTCAAAATATTTTCGTTATATTTCTTCAAATACGCAGTCAAATTATATTTTTAATTACTGTGCTTTCAGGGTCAAATATGGCTTGTGCTGCACGTGGCAATCAATATCTGGGTACAACTTCAACAAAGCAGCCCAACAAAAAACTTTGCGTGCAAAGTGTAGAAAAATTCCTCTTAAAGACTACGACGAGCCAGAAAGAACATTTTGATGAATTAACTGCTAAATTCATATTTGCAACCAATTCTTCTTTCCGACTAGTTGAACACCCATTGTTTGTACAAATGATCGAAGGAATAAGACCAGGCTACAAACCACCAAGTAGATTTGATATCTCAGGAAAACATCTTCAGGCTGTATACGACAAAGAAAGAGCGGCTTGTACAAAATATTTGAAAGACAAAGTTGTTAACATGAGCTTGGATGGTTGGAGCAACATCCACAACGACCCCATAATTTGCACTTGTGTCACAACAGAAGATGGTGAAACTTACCTTACAGACACAATCGACACATCTGGAAATTCACATACTGCTGAATATTTACTTGAAATTGCTAAGAACTCAATTCACCAATGCCAAGAACAGTTTGGATGTAAAGTAATGAGCTTAGTTACTGATAACGCAAGCAATGTGGCAAAAATGCGAGCGGAACTGGCACATGAGGATGACACAAATGTCATTACATACGGTTGTTCTGCCCATTTGTTGCATCTTTTGGCAAAAGACCTGCATATTTCGGGTGTCAAGGAACATGTTGTAGAAATTGTTAAATATTTCCGCAATAATCATTTTGCACATGCAACCTACAAGGAAATGGGAGGACTGAAGTTGGTTCTACCACAAGATGTTAGATGGAATACCTTGGCTGAATGCTTGGAACTGTTTATTAACAACTGGTCAAAATTAGTGTCCATTTGCGAAACACATCGGGATAAAATTGATGCTAATATACGAAGCAAAGTATTAAATCTTGGTGTGAAGAGAAATGCCGAGGACCTTTTGGAAAGGTTAAAGCCAATATCTATTGCGTTGGATAAAATGCAGAAAGATACTGCAACCATAGCTGATGCCACAGAAGTTTGGAAAGATTTAGAAGGTTCGCTAGATCGCTTGAACCTCTCAAACAATGTAAAGGTTGCAATACACCACCGCAAGGACCAAGCATTAAAAGAAGAACACTATTTAGCCAATATCTTGCATCCCATCTACAGAGGGAAAAAAACTATCTGAGGCGGAAATCAACTCTGCAATAGAGTGGCTCGCCAATACTAACCATGACATTGTGGCAACTGTGCTGAAATTGAAGTGTGAATCTGCACCATTTCAAAAATACATGTTTGCAGATAACGTCGTTAATGAACTAAAACCACTGGACTGGTGGAAGTCGCAATCACTTGTTCTTCCAGCGAAGATAATAAATGTAGCTACTCAGCTACTGACTGCATCGGCTTCATCGGCAGGAGTAGAGAGATTGTTTTCTTCATTTGGTTTTGTGCACACAACACCAGTCCGAAACCGCTTAGGAACTGCTAAAGCAGGACAACTAGTTTTCCTATTAAAAGTCCTAAAATAAACAGTAGGCTTAAAGGACTGATGTATTCACTGAAGATGTTTGCTTACTTCAAACGTTAGAGATAGGCTATTGTTAAAAAGTACTTACTCTCTGTAGTTCAATTCTGATTGTTTAATAGTGCAAATAAAAATTATTAGGTTTCATAATCAACTGTTTTAATATTTTTATTTGTGTAAAATAATTTGATTTGCAAAAAGACAAAGTTTTGCTTGTGTACAACTTGATTAAAAAATCCTATTTAAATCAAAAAAATCCGATTTAAATAAAAAAAATCCGATTTTTTTAAAAAAATCATGATTTTTATCCACCCTGGTGGAGTGGAGATATATGTGGGCAGTGCTAAGGGAAATGGGATTGGGCCTAATTTTATGAAATGGGTAATGCTACTGTATAAGACCCCAACAGCTAGAAAAAGAGCTAAATAGGGATTTGTAGCAGAGTTTTGATCTTTGTTAGAAGAACAATTCAAGGCTGTCCTCTATCACTTCTGCAATAGAACCTTTAGCCTGTATCATTAGACAACTCCTGAGTATTAGGGGCTTTAATTTCAGTTTCTCTCCCCTTCTTCCAAGAGCCATAACCTTTTTATTTTTTCCAGCCATATAGCCGTATGAGGGCTTGTTTTTTGTGGGACGAGTTGTGCTTTGAATGACACATATTGTACTGGAAAACGGGAAAAAAAAATCCCCCAAGTGTGGTAAAATTGCAAAAAAAAAGTAAGTGCAATTTCACAATGATTTTTTGTTTTACTTAAATCAGTCATCAAGTGAGAGGAAAGATGTGGGCTCAGCATGTGAGCCCGCATAAAAGACAGAGACACAGCCAGTGACACAAATATACATCCTTGTTCATGAAGGGGTTCAATATGGTGGCAAAGAGGAACAGTATGCGGATGATTTGTTGATAACTTGAATATCTCTCTCCCATTAAGAATGGATACCATTTCTAAATGTAGGGTATTTCTGGCCTAAATATTATTTGGTCGAAGTCGGCTTTGCTCCCCTGAATAATAATGTATATCTTTGACCAAATGAATCTTTAGCAATCCTTGTGGTGCAAGAGTTCAAATACCTAGGCATTTACATTACTAGCGAGGTTAACAACTATATCCCTTTAAACATGAACCCTCTGGTAGTTAAGTCAAGAAATAAAGTCAGAGGGGGAAACTACCACTCTCTGCCCTTGACAAAAAAAACCCACTTTTTGACAGGGTGATCAATGAGTGGAAGAGGCTGCCACGAGAGGTGGTGAGTTCTCCTACAATGGAAGTCTTCAAACAGAGGCTGGACAGACATCTGTCTGGGATGATTTAGAGAATCCTGCTTTGAGCAGGGGGTTGGACCAGATGACCCAGGAGGTCCCTTCCAACTCTACCATTCTATGATTCTATGAAAACAAACTTTATTAAAATGTGCCTCATGCCCTCTGTACTCTATGTCCTACATCATTCTGCCATTTGGATGCCAAAGCACTGGTTTAATAAAATGCATAATATCTTCCAGGACCTGGTATGGAAACAGAATATCCATAGAATAATGCTGGAAAAATTACAGTTACCCAAGGATCAGGATGATTTACTCCTTCCTAATGCATGGGGGTATTTCCTAGCCTCTCCGCTCCAACATTTCAGGGCATGGGCATTGGAGTAGACTATAGATGCGGGGGCTGTGGTACTTAAATAACTGGGGAATAATATTTTGGAATTCCTAGAGTCAAATATACTCAAAGCCAAATCCATTTATGCCCTGATCCTTGCTCTGACACATAAGTGTGGTAGACTTGTAAAAAGCTGTCGGGTATGGGAGCCTCTTTGGAATAATACAGACAATACAGGCTTGAGGGAGCTATGTCTGGAAGTGTTTGGAGTCATATTTGGACAGACACTTCTGTATGTTTGATCATCGAAAACAGGTTCCAGTTTCAAAACTCTGACTTCTTCAAATATTTACAGTTAAGGAATGCTATAAAAGGGCCAAGGAAAATGTATTCGATCTTAATATTTCTTCCAATGGGCTTCTGGACTATGCTGTACAATCATAGTAAATTTTTATTAGAAATATACACACAGAGTTTAACCCCATTAGCCCCGAAGGTGGTTTGCATGCTAATGACCGGGCCAATTTTTACAATTCTGACTGCTGTCACTTTATGAGGTTATAGCTCTGGAACGCTTCAACGTATCCCACTGATTCTGAGAATGTTTTTTGTGACATATTGTACTTCATGACAGTGGTAAAATTTCTTCGATATGACTTGCATTTATTTGTGAAAAAAGAAATTTGGCAAAAATGTGAAAAATTTCGCAATTTTCCAACTTTGAATTTTCATGCCCTTAAATCACAGAGATATGTCATACAAATAACATTTCCCACAAGTCTACGTTACATCAGCACAATTTTGGAACCAAATTTTTTTTTTTCTTAGGAAGTTATCATGGTTAAAAGTTAACCAGCAATTTCTAATTTTTAACAAAACAATTTTTTTTTTTTAGGGACCACTTCACATTTGAAGTCACTTTGAGGTGGCACCATTCTAAAAACTGCACCCCTCAAGGTGCTCAAAACCACATTCAAGAAGTTTATTAACCCTTCAGGTGCTTCACAGGAATTTTTGGAATGTGGAAAAAAAAATGAACATTTAACATTTTTTCACAATTTTTTTTTATTTCAGATCCAATTTTTTTATTTTGATAGGGGTAACAGGAAAAAAGTAGTAATTTCTCCTGGGCATGCTGACACCCCATATGAGGGAGAAAACTACTGATTGGGCGCACGGCAGGGCTCACAAGGGAAAGAGCGTCATTTGACTTTTTGAATGTAAAAATTCCTGGAATCATTAGCGGACGTCTTGTCCCATTTGGAGAGCCCCTGATGTGCCTAAACAGTGAAAAAAAACTCACACGTGACACCATTTTGGAAACTAGAGCCCTCAAGGAATGTATTTAGATGTGTGGTGAGCACCTTGAACCCCCAGGTGAAAATAATAAAATCACATTTTCCCCACAAAAATGTTATTTTAGCCTCAAATTTTGCATTTTCATAAGGGTAACAGAACAATTTGTTGTGCAATTTCTCCTGAGTACGCTGATACCTCATATTAAATTGAGGCACAGTGCAAAGCTCAGAAGGGAAGAGGTGCCATATTGGAGTTCAGATTTTACTGTTATGGTTTGAAGGTGCCATGACCCACTGGGAAAGCCCATGAGGTGTCAGAACAGCAGAACCCCCCATAGGTGACCACATTTTACAAACTAAAGGGTATGCCACACTAAGCGAGATCGCTAACGAGATCACTACTGCGTCACCATTTATGATGCAGTAGCGATCTCGTTAGCGACTTAGCTGTGTGTGACATGTAGCAGCGATGTGGCCCCTGCTGAGATGTCGCTGATCGCTTATGAACGTTCTGAGCCGTTTTTTGGTCGTTGGTGTCCCGCTGATGAGCCTGAATCGCTGAGTGTAACAACCTTTATGAACGACTTTACCAGCGTCGCAGGTGGGACTAGGTTTTCCCAACGACCGCAGAGGTCGTTATACAGATCGCTGATGAGTTGTGTTTGGAATCACAGATCGCTGATGAGTTGTGTTTGGAATCTAACAGCTAAGTCGCTAACGAGATCGCTACTGCGTCATAAATGGTGACGCAGTAGCGATCTCGCTTAGTGTGGCATACCCTTAAGCCTCTAAATTAATTAATCTAGGGGTCCAGTGATAATATTGACAGCTCGGGTGTGTCACAGAATGGTATACCATTGTGCAGTGAAGAAACATAACAAAATTTTGTTTTAGCCCCAGATTTTACATTTCACACAAGACGTGGGTAAAAATAGCACCATAATTTGTCCCACAATTTTTACTGGACGTGGCAATACCCCACATGTGGCTGTACAGTACTACTTAGCTATAAGGAGAGAATCGGGAGGGATGGAGCACCATTTGCCACCTGGAGCGCAGATTTTCGTAGAACAGTTTGTGGACTCCATATACAGAGCCAGTAATTGCTAGAAGAGCAGAATAAAAAAAATCAACAGCAGGTGTAGAATTGGTTTTATTTATTTTTTACACCGCTCCTTGTGTTGTATAAGTGATTAGACGACTTTATTCTTCGGGTCGGTGCAATTACAGCGATACCAGATTTATATCGGGTTTTTATATTTGGCTGCTGTCACACACTAAAAGATGTTTTTTATTGCAAAAACTAGATTTCCATATTTTGGATCACAGAGTCATGTGAGAGTTTATTTTTTTTGCAGGACGAGTTGACGTTTTTATTGGTACCATTTTCAGACACATGACATTTTTTGATCGCTTTCTATTCCAATTTTTGGGAGGCAGGATGAACAAAAACCAGCAATTCAGAATTTTTGGGGGGGATGAGGGGGTGTTTATGTAATTCGGCATCTGGTAAAATTGGTAAGACAACTTTATTCTTCGGGTCAGTACGATTACAGTGATACCTCATTTATATCTTTTTTTATGTTTGGCGCTTTTACACAATAAAAACTATTTCATAGAAAAAATAATTCTTTTTGCATCGCTTTATTCTGAGAGCTATAACTTTTTTATTTTTCCACTTATGGAGCTGTATGGTGGCTTTTTTTTTGCAGGAAAAGAAGATGACATTTTCAGCGGTGCCATGTTTATATCCTTTTTGATGGTGTTTTATTCCACTTTTTGTTCAGTGGTATGATGATAAAGCATTGTTTTGTGCCTTGTGTTTTATTTTTTTTTTTTTATGGTGTTCACTAAAGGAGTTAACTATAGGAACAGTTTTATAGGTCAGGTTGTTCCGGACGCGGCAATAGCAAATATGTGGGTTTTTTTTATTTTTATCATACAAATATTTATTTATGGGTACAATATATTTTTATTATTTTTTAAAATATTTTTCAATTATTTTAAAACATTTTTTTAATTTTTTTTTTTTTACTTTGTCCCACTATGCGACTATCATTTTTTGCAGGCTGACTGCATAGCATAGGGATGCATCCCCATGCTATATAAGCAATCTTTCAGCTCTGCACCGACAGAGAAAGTATCTGATCATGCACTACACATGATCAAGCAACTTTCCTAGCTCTGGTGACCCGGATGTCGTTATACCGACGTCGGGTCACCATGGCAACGATTGTGACCCCGTGTCACACCGCGGGGTCTCCGATTCAAGGGCAGAGGGGCGGTAATCCCTCTGCCTGCACCCGGAATGCTGCAATCGCGTGCGAATGCAGCATTTAGGGGGTTAAAGTGTCGTGAGCGGTGCGGGACCGCTCCTGGAACTGAGTGCCGGGTGTCACCTGTCAGAATCAGCTGACACCTCGCGGCAATCGTGCGCACACAGCCTGTGTGCACGCATGATCGCCACACAGAAAAAATATGTCCCTTATCAATAACGCCCAGGGCGCGTGGTCATATTATTAATGAAAATGTCGGAAAGGGGTTAAAAACATTGTAGGCTAGTCATAAAGGAGCATATGTGGGTATAAGCAACAAGCAAGGTATAAATAAGTAAATAAATGTATGAAAAAGGAAGTAAGGAAATTAGCAGAAATAATAAATAAGCCTCCTATAGAAAAAGATGGAATCAACACATCCATAGAATAGTAAATACTCACATAATTCCAAGACTGCTGCAAGTTGCCTGGGGAGTCCCACCACATCCGACGCGTGTTTCGCAGGAACGGCTTCGTCCAGGGTTCTTTCCTGCAAAACGTATGTCGGGTTCGGTGGGACTCCCCAGGCAACTGGCAGCAGTCTTTGAATTTTGTGGGTATTTACTATTCTATGGATATGTTGATTCCATCTTTATAAAGGACTCGGAGGCTTATTTATTATTTCTACTAATTGACTTACTTTCCATGTCATAAATTTACTTATTTATACCTTACTACGACGTGGCGGTGCTCTTGACACATTGCTCAGGTAAATCAGCACTCTACGCACTTTATAAGTGGTTCCCTTGGATTTGATGGCCATTTAATATTATTGAGTGAGACATTGACTTTTTTGTCAGGTAGCCCATTTAGCGGTGTGTATTTAAGAACAATGCACAATCTGCACCCTTTGTGATACGTGACGGTCATGGGACATTTTCTATGGGTTGCAATACTTTATTATAGGCTGTGATTATGAGGTGCTTTTTTGTTGTAATTGCATTGTTTTATTTATGACATGGGTTACTAGTGTTTCCTTTAGTATATGGACCAATTTTGAGTGTGACCATTTAGCTATTTATTGAGTATTATTCTGTAAATGTAAGTATCAATCTCTGCCTGTCCTCTGGTTGATTTGATGACATCATTAAATTAACTTTTGTATTATATGTATATTGTTCAATAAATAAAAAATTTTTTGTATACAATGTATATACATTCCTTGTATCCTTTTTGCAGGGTATTGTTGTTGTAGATATTCCCCATTGTGTGCATATATTATTGTCTGAAAACTCCATTTTATCACATCAGGCCATGAGGGTTAATGACTCCATTTGCCAAAACACAACAAAATACAAAAAATGTTTTCAACTGATTATTGTCTGCAATCCTCTTTCATAATCATGAAAGAGCCCCTAACAGTGGCTACATGAAGAAGTGCCCAAACTGGGGGAGATGCTTCAGCAGCCGCACACCAGAAGTCTGACAGAGATGGTTACAAATCTTGGTGCATTTTACATTTCTGCAATAGTGCACTTTGTTTCGGCATCTGTTGCTCTCCGCAGACTTCTAAAAAGTTGGTGGGGTTTAGAGAGCAGCTCAACTATAGGAAATTTATTAAAGTATCAGAAATTGCCATAAATTATAATGGAAACGTATGAAAAATGTATTTTGTGGCACATGAACATCCCCAGATACACCATATTTAATAAAGGGCTTCTACACGGCTTACTAGCTGAACACAATCATGTAGGCTGCGGGTGATCAGCAGCCACTGACTGACTGCAACACACAGGTGACATTATGTCAGGAGACCAGTGGGGAACACATGGGACAGCGGAGAAGGGGTGCAGCACCCTGGGCCATTAATAAGGGGTGGTCCAGTAGCAGACAATGCAGAGAGAGATACACAGATGCAAAGAGAGGAAGTATTTTCTGATTTATTATAACATCAGAGACAAGATTCTGGGGTTTTACAAAAAAAAAAAAATAATAATAATGTCCTTATTTTAGTCCAATCTTTTCTGTCAAGTAAAAGTAGACTAAGCAACCACAAACAGTAATTCTACAGAAGAAACACGGATTGTAGCTCCAGAACATATCACGGGAACACTGTTTATTAACCAACAATGTCAGCCAGTGGGTAAGAAAGATCAGCGCTCCAGGCTGGGAATCACAATGTCTTTTCATGATAAAGTCCCTCAACACAAATTAAACGCCAAGATCCATTTACAGTTCAGAACACAGATCTCGCCACATAATAACAGCAGGAGGAACATCCGCTCATTGTTCACATACAAGCGGCTGAATGTGCATGTGTACCTCTATGTACAGACACCAGTTTACAGTTTGTATATAGATATAATCTGCACGGATGAGTAACTACATCACAATGCATCACTTTGTATGGATCCTATTATTGCCTTAAAGGACTGTCAGCACCGTTCAAACCCAGTACAGGCGCTCGGTGCGTCATGGTGGGGCCAGTCAATTATATACACCTTCCCACCTGCTTGTTCCCCTCTATCTCCTCCCTTTGGCGCTATGAAGTCAGACCTGTCAACCAAATAAAGGAAGGGTGGAGATAGCGGGACAACAAGAAGGGGGGAAGGGGTATGTAAATGATTGGCCCCGCCATGGCGCACTGAGCGGCCGGGCTTAGTTTGAACGGTCATTCTTTGCTGGCAAAAGTCCCTTTAAGAGGAATTCACAAAACTGCTGGTTGTTAGTAGAAACAATCACAAGCTTATCAGCAAACTCCCATCCTAACAGCGCATCGGAAAAAGATTTCTTTATTGAGTAGTGATTGGTGAATATGCTGCACTTCACAGAATGCAAATCATCATAGAAAGCATGGAGATCTGGGAGATTTCAGCTCTGAAGCCTGCAGAATTGTAAGTGAGCTCCGCTTGTAAAACAGACTAAATATTAGCAGGCACCCTAGAAGAGTTTTCTTTATTTATATGCATTCTTTCAATGACACTTGGCAAAGGATGCACAATGATTCTGGGAACTTTCAATCATAAAAAGAACATTTATGGACGGGCAGATGAAAGTTTTCACGGATTGCTGTTTATTTCCCAGATGATGACAAACGATAATTTAAATTAAAATGATCCATTTTGATCACACTTTAGACTACTATGTCTGGCCACATAAACTGACGTGTAGATTTGGATGATATATACAGAGGTAATGTTGGTGTCTGACTCATTGTGCCGAATGCGCCTCACTCCTCCTCTCCCTATAGGTTAATAGGCTCTGAGTGGATGAACCGTTTAGGCCTCTTTCACACTTCAGTCGTGCGACGTGAGTTAAAATCCGACAAGGTGTGAAAATAGTGGATCGGCCAGAAAAGTGCAAAAACGGATGCAAACGGATACGTTTTCTGACGGATCCGCTATGAACTTTTCAACACAGAAAATGCAGGTACGCATGTCTGGCACGGAGAGGAGAGAGAGACCCCGGACAGTATTCTGGGCATTTTGAATGGATTTTCTATGGGAGGAACGGATCCGCTGGCTGATTCCGTCAAAAACGGATGCCAGTGGATCCTCCACCCATAGGCGACCATGACACATAATGGCGGACCCGGCAGATCCGCCATAGTCCGCCATTTTGGCGGATACAAAAAACGTTGCATTGGACGTTTTTCAAAAAAGGCGGACGCCAAATTTTTTGCAGATCCGTCAAAAAACTGACCTAACAGACGACCATCCATCAAAATCCACCACTAATGAAAGTCAATGAGAAAAAAGCGGATCCGCCAAAAAAAATGACGGATCCGCTTTTTTCACACTTTGGCGGATTTTGACTGACGTCGCACGACTGAAGTGTGAAAGAGGCCTTAGGAGGCAGGTGGGAGAAGAAAAAGGGGATTCATAACTGGAGAAAGAAGCATATCTCTGTATTATGAAAAGACCGAGACCACTGAAAAATGGGTGAACTAAATCTCATCAACACCCCTTAGGCTTTAAACGCTGAAAAGGTGACATTTTCAAGCACTAGAAGAAAAGTCCATTAATTCCAGTTTATTTTTCAATGGTTCAAAATAGTTTCAGCAACTGACAGTAGGAAATACTGAACAGCGGCATCCCCTGAATAACCCAGGCTTGCACAGACAAATTTGGATCCAAGAATTCAAAGTAGATAGTTGAGTACTAGAGCAAAGTATTCTAGCCCCATAATATTCATTTCAAAATAGATCATTTTCATGCATTCCCTGCTAATTGTAACCATCAAAAGCAAATCCTTTTTAGTAGAACAAGCAAACAACATTAGATGACATTTTACAGTCTGATTTACTATTTTTCTTTGAAGTACAGATATTTTAGATGTTCATTAAACTTCCAGTAAAGCGTGTACATTTTTTAGGTCTTTTGTTTCTATGCCAATGTACATAAAAGTGTAGTTTATCATTTTCTAAAATTGGCACTAAAATATCATTACATGAAAAGAACATAGATCTGCCTCTAAGAATAACCTGCTCTTAAGCATTTTACTTTTTATAGTTACGGTATATACCGTACTAATTGATTTAATTTACATGTAGCTATTTAGGTCTATTTAGAAAAACTGACTTTTTGGTCACATGGTGCTTTCAAAAGGGGTTGGAAAACTTAAAAGGGTTGGATAACATGTCAAAAACAAACAAAAAAAATGATCCCATGGAGGTCTGGATTTGGAATGATACTCAAAATCGAAAATCAAATTGCAGGCTGATGCAACTTCAGTGGAAATTGTCTCAAGATAATGAAATGAGGCTCAGTGGGCATGCTCCCAATGAGGCGGCAGATTTTATCCTGAGGGATCTATTCACACACCTGGATTAAAGAATCAGTCAACTCCTGGACAGTCTGTGGTGCAACGTGGCATTGGTGGATGGAACAAGAGTGATGTCCCAGATGTGCTCGATTGGATTCAGGTCTGGGGAACGCGCAGGCCAGTCCATAGCTTCAATGCCTTCATCATGAAGGAACTGCGGACACACTTCAGCCACTTGAAGCCTAACATTGTCATACATCAGAAGGAACCTAGGGCCCAGTGCTCACAATGGGTCGGAGGATCTCATCCCAGTACCTAATACCTAATAGCAGTCATGCTACCTCTGGCTAGCAGATGGAGGGTTATGCGGCCCGCCAAATAAATGCCTCACCACACCATTACTGAGCCAGTGCCAAACTGGTAATGCTGGAGGATGTTCCAGGCAACAGAACGTTCTCCACGACGTCTCCAGACTCTGTCATGTTTGTCACATGTGCTCAGTGTGAACCTGCTCTAATCTGGGGAGAGGACAGGATGCCAACGTCAAATCTGCCAATCTTTGTGTTCTCTGGCAAATGCCAATCGCCCTGCACAGTGTTGAGCTGTAAGCACAACACCTACTTATGGACATCGTGCCCTCATACCACCCCCATGCAGTTAGTTTCTCACAGTTTGAGCAAACACATGGATGTTAGTGGCCTGCTGCAGGTCATTTTGCAGGGCTCTGGCACTGGGTTGTTGCCCTCCCATGGCCACCTCCATGTCTCATGGTGTAGTGGCCTGTCTTCTGGTATCTGCTCCATGCTTTGGACACTATGGTACACAAAACCAGAAAACTCGTGGAAAATTTCCGCGCTGCTGTTCAAATTGAAAAACAGGCAGGTTTGTAGATGAATAACTTGGTGGTTTATTCACAATCTCATTCACAATCTCAACGCGTTTCGAAGTCAAACAGATGACTTCTTCAGGAGATGATATTTTCCACGAGTTTTCCGGTTTTGGGTACTACGTTTTGGTCACTTGTTTGACCTGTGGATGTGCGGCAGCTGTCGATGATTCTACATGCTCTTGTATATTATATACCAGTTGAGTGCAATTTGACTGTAACCTCCAATACCTCCATCGGATAAGACCCTATTTGGTGCTTTTCTCTCCTACAGTGTGAATTATTAGACACTATGGTGACAGACACAGCTACCCTTCTTGCCATAGCTCGCATTGATGTACCATCCTGGATGAGCTGCACTACCTGAGCAACTTCTGTGGGTTGTAGACACCGCCTCATGCTACTGTACCTCTAGGGGTGAGAGCATTTACAGTCATGGATAAAAGTTTTGAGAATGACACAAATATTAATTTTTACAAAGTCTACTGCTTCACTTTTTCTAATGGCAATTTGCATATACTCCAGAATGTTATAAAGAGTGATCAGCTTAACAGCAATTACTTGCAAAGTCAATATTTGGCTAGAAAATGAACTTTATCCCCCAAAACACATTTCAACATCATTGCAGCCCCGCCTTAAAAGGACCAGCTAACCTCTTTCAGTGATTGCTCCATTAACACAGGTGTGGGTGTTGATGAGGACATGGCTGGAAATCAATCTGTCATGATTAAGTAAGAATGACACCACTGGACACTTTAAAAGGAGGCTGGTGCTTGGCATCATTGTTTCTCTTCTGTTAACCATGGTTATCTCTAAAGAAACACGTGCAGTCATCATTGCAATGCACAAAAATGGCCTAACAGGGAAGAGTATCGCAGCTAGAAAGATTGCACCTCAGTCAACAATCTATCGCATCATCAAGAACTTCAAGGAGAGAGGTTCCATTGTTGCCAAAAAGGCTCCAGGGCGCCCAAGAAAGACCAGCAAGCGCCAGGACCGTCTCTTTAAAGTGTTTCAGCTGCGGGATCGGGCTACCAACAGTGCAGAGCTTGCTCAGGAATGGCAGCAGGCAGGTGTGAGTGCATCTGCACGCACTGTGAGGCGGAGACTCTTGGAGCAAGGCCTGGTCTCAAGGAGGGCAGCAAAGAAGCCACTGCTCTCCAGAAAAAACATCATGGACAGACTGATATTCTGCAAAAGGTACAGGCAGTGGACTGCTGGGGACTGGGGTAAAGTTATTTTCTCTGATGAATCCCCTTTTCGATTGTTTGGGACATCAGGAAAACGCCTCATTCGGAGAAGACAAGGTGAGCGCTACCACCAGTCTTATCTCATGCCAACTGTTAAGCATCCTGAAACCATTCATGTGTGGGGTTGCTTCTCAGCCAAGGGAATCGGCTCTCTCACAGTCTTGCCTAAAAACACAGCCATGAATAAAGAATGGTACCAGAATGTCCTCCAAGAGCAACTTCTCCCAACCCTCCAAGAGCAGTTTGGCGATCAACAATGTCTTTTCCAGCATGATGGAGCACCTTGCCATAAAGCAAAGGTGATAACTAAATGGCTCAGGGAACAAAACATAGAGATTTTGGGTCCATGGCCTGGAAACTCCCCAGATCTTAATCCCATTGAGAACTTGTGGTCAATCATCAAGAGACGGGTGGACAAACAAAAACCTAAAATTTCTGACAAAATGAAAGCATTGATTGTGCAAGAATGGACTGCTATCAGTCAGGATTTGGTCCAGAAGTTGATTGAGAGCATACCAGGGAGAATTGCAGAGGTCTTGAAGAAGAAGGGTCAACACTGCAAATATTGACTTGCTGCATTAACTCATTCTAACTGTCAATATAAGCTTTTGTTACTCATATGTTTGCAATTATATTTCTGTCTGTGATAAAAACATCTGTCAAACACACATAAAAACCAGAGGGCAGCAGATCATGTGAAAATATAATATTTGTGTCATTCTCAAAACTTTTGGCCATGACTGTACACTACTGAGCATCATTTCCTTGTCTTGAAGTATTTCCACTGAAGTTGGATCAGCCTGCATATTATATTTGGATATTAATTTTCACTTACATTGATCATTTTAAGGTCTTATTCTTCTCAACACATTACACTATGTAATGAATAAAGATTTGCAACTGGAATATTTCAGTGACATCTAGGATGTGGTATTTTAGTGTTCCCTTTATTTTTCTCCAATTGGACATAACTATTTGAACCCCTGATGTACATTAGAATGTCATCTCAACCTATCGATATTGGACGGTGTGGCCAATATTAATATACAGCGTTAGGAGGCTTTACATCTGAAAATATTTTATGGCTCCAATTCATCATTTCTGTTTTTTAAAGTGGGCTCTTCCACTACAACTGTTAATAATAACAACGCATGGATTTGAACACCACTTTTACTTTGATGGCCCTCAATCGCTACACTTCTCATATTGTATACCTCTTTTCAGCTGTTAACACCTACTTCTCCTTCTACTCCTATTTAATAATACAAAACTTAGACAAAAATCAAATTAATCATCTTTCCAAAAATTGATCATCATTCCACCATTCAACATCACTAGTATTTCTTCAAATTTTTTCAACCAGGCTCCACTAAACACCTTTTCCTTGCCTTATGTTGCATCCTGAGATTGTGGCCCTCATGGGCAGGGCTTCTTCCCTAGTGTCACAATCTTAATGCCTTTTATTGTATGCAATGGTGAAAACCAGGAAAAAATAGCTAAGGTTAGTAAGGCTAGTCTCATATTTGCGTCTTTGTGCGCTGCGCATCGTGCGCAAGTGGAAACGCATGCAAAAACGCATGCAAACGCAAGACCATGCGTACGCCATGTTAAACATAGGTATGCATGAACGCTTGCGCAGATGCGCTGCGCACAAGAACGCTAATGTGAAACCAGTGTCTAGACATGTTTACTCTTAAAACGCATGTGCAGGAAAACGCAGACGAACGTGTGCAAACGCAAGACCATGCGCACGCCATGTTAAACATAGGTACACACAACACATGTGATCGGATGCGCACGATGTACTGCGCACAAAAACGTTACTGTGAAACCAGCCTTAGACGCACCGGACCATAAGAAGCACCCCAAATTTTCAGAAGGAAAATAGGGAAAAAAAATGTATGTGTCAAATGGGGGCCTGTCTTACAGTCCGAATTCAGCTTACCGGGAGGGGGGGGGGTGGAGGGGTTGTGGAAATCGGCAGTGCTGGTGGAGCGTGATCACAGGGGGTGTTCGGTGGTCCGGCAATATGACTTCCATCCCAGGCTGGTGAGGTGGCCTCTAGGAAATCTCATCCTCAGGCTGGTGCGGCGGTGGTGCTCTGTGGTGTGGGGGCTCCGCCGGTATTTTGTGAAAGCCCGGAGGCCCCACACATCCATTGCTGTGATGCAGTGGCCTCCGGGAAAATGGCCTCTGGGGGCGGCGCATGCTCAGATTGCAATCTCGGCAAGCGAGATCTCAATCGGAGCATGCGCTGGCCCTGATGGCCATTTTCCCGGAGGCCATTACATTGCAGCAATGGGTGTGCAGGGCCTCTGGTCTTTCACAAAGTGCCGGCGGAGCGCCCCTGCACCACCGCCGAACATGCCGCACCAGCCTCGGAAGGGAGTGTGATCATCGCCCTGCCGCCACAGTATTTGTAAGTATATTCTGACTAAGACGCACCCTACATTTTCCCAAAAAATTTTTAGGGAAAAAAGTGCGAGTTATAGTCCGAAAAATACAGTATATACACACTCAATAATGTTTCCCATTTTGATTTTTAAAAAAACAGACACCTAAAACACACTCTAAAAAACACAAATATAAAAATGTATAAATATCGCTTACTTACCTAAACCTGACTTTTTAAGCCTCTTTAAGTGCTGGCTTATTTGCTTGCCAGGGGGTGATTTTTGCCCTTGCTTGGTTTCCTTATCAGAGCTGTCTGCTTCACCGTTTTTTGACTCAGACCCTTAAAACAGAAGATAAACAAAAATAAAGGCACATTTAATATTTTACAGTTTTCTCCTTTCAGCAGACATAAAGCATCATCCTGGTACGCTTTAATGTGGTCAGGAACATCCTTCTTTAGCTGAAATCTTTTTCTTTCAGCACACTAGAGACAAGAGACACAAAAGGATGCTGAATCAGATAGGAACGCAATCAATAACTTGCTGAACGCTTCAACAGATAAGAGAAATACCATCCCGCTAATGCGGAGCTGTGAAGAGTAGCCGGCAAGACTTTGCACTGGCTTCCAGAATGGTTGCTAAGTCAGTACGAGGACTCTGCCATCTCAGTCACCGGGTCCCCAAGTATCAGTTCTGGTTTTCTGCTTTCTTACTTACTGACAAAAGCTTGTTTAAGAGATTGTGTCACTTGCACCACACATCGAAAGCTCAAGTATGTTGGAATAGGACTCAATCTGACAGAGAGGCTCTCTGTTCTGGCTCATGGAAGGTGGAAAGCAGAGGACCTCCATCCATGACATCCAAATACCCCGATAGGTCACAGCTCGTCATCAGACAACTCCTACCGATATTTATCGGCTTACATCTATCGGATCTCTCTCCAGGTATACATAATCTGCCCCACACGCTTACAGAAGCCACCTATCTTCTGATGCAACAAAGGATTCATCACATTAAAATTCATATCGCTGGCGGCACTTTCTGCCATGATCTTCTGTTGGGAAGCCCTCATATGCATGATCACTGTTCAATCAGGGAGTTTTCTCAATAAATAGATCTAGACCTGATGAGCCCGATGTACTTACGTAAAAAATGCATTTAAGATTTCATTAAAAAAAAAGAAGCTTGCTAACAGTTTTTCTTATTTGACATCAAAATAAGTATTTTATTTATGAGACCAGATCCAGCAGAAACAAATCTAATATGCTCATTTTACTATCAGGCAGCAAACTTTAAAAGAAAGTTTCTATAACATTTTTTACATTACCTTTCTTCGTAAGTACATCAGCCCCATCTGCTCAGAGACATCCATTTATTGAAGAGAACCTATGTCCTAATTCATGCTGACCAAACAAAATCAGGGCCTGGTTGTACAATTGCAGTCAGGTATATTTTTTTCTAACATGCCAGAGTGTTTCAGAGAAGGTGTACTTTAAAGCAGGGTTCCCCAACTCCAGTCCTCAAGGCCCACCAACAGGTCACGTTTTCAGGATTTACTCTGTATTGCACAGTTGATAACTGAATCACTACTAAGGAAATCCTGAAAACGTGACCTGTTGGTGGGCCTTGAGGACTGGAGTTGGGGAACCCTGTTTTAAAGATCCAACCGAGGAAAATAGCTGGAGACGATCCTATTCCGGTTTTCGCTATGGGAAACACCTGCCAAGCACTACAGCTGCACTGGGGGAAGCTGGCTGGAGGAGATGTACAGTCATGGCCAAAAGTTTTGAGAATGACACAAATATTAATTTTTACAAAGTCTACTGCTTCACTTTTTCTAATGGCAATTTGCATATACTCCAGAATGTTATAAAGAGTGATCAGCTTAACAGCAATTACTTGCAAAGTCAATATTTGGCTAGAAAATGAACTTTATCCCCCAAAACACATTTTAACATCATTGCAGCCCTGCCTTAAAAGGACCAGCTAACCTCTTTTCAGTGATTGCTCCATTAACACAGGTGTGGGTGTTGATGAGGACATGGCTGGAGATCAATCTGTCATGATTAAGTAAGAATGACACCACTGGACACTTTAAAAGGAGGCTGGTGCTTGCCATCATTGTTTCTCTTCTGTTAACCATGGTTATCTCTAAAGAAACACGTGCAGTCATCATTGCAATGCACAAAAATGGCCTAACAGGGAAGAGTATCGCAGCTAGAAAGATTGCACCTCAGTCAACAATATATCGCATCATCAAGAACTTCAAGTAGAGAGGTTCCATTGTTGCCAAAAAGGCTTCAGGGTGCCCAAGAAAGACCAGCAAGCGCCAGGACCGTCTCTTAAAAGTGTTTCAGCTGCGGGATCGGGCTACCAGCAGTGCAGAGCTTGCTCAGGAATGGCAGCAGGCAGGTGTGAGTGCATCTGCACGCACTGTGAGGTGGAGACTCTTGGGGCAAGGCCTGGTCTCAAGGAGAGCAGCAAAGAAGACACTGCTCTCCAGAAAAAACATCATGGACAGACTGATATTCTGCAAAAGGTACAGGCAGTGGACTGCTGAGGACTGGTGTAAAGTTATTTTCTCTGATGAATCCCCTTTTCGATTGTTTGGGACATCAGGAAAATGCCTCATTCGGAGAAGACAAGGTGAGCGCTACCACCAGTCTTGTCTCATGCCAACTGTTAAGCATCCTGAAACCATTCATGTGTGGGGTTGCTTCTCAGCCAAGGGAATCGGCTCTCTCACAGTCTTGCCTAAAAACACAGCCATGAATAAAGAATGGTACCAGAATGTCCTCCAAGAGCAACTTCTCCCAACCCTCCAAGAGCAGTTTGGCGATCAACAATGCCTTTTCCAGCATGATGGAGCACCTTGCCATAAAGCAAAGGTGATAACTAAATGGCTCAGGGAACAAGACATAGAGATTTTGGGTCCATGGCCTGGAAACTCCCCAGATCTGAATCTCATTGAGAACTTGTGGTCAATCATCAAGAGACGGGTGGACAAACAAAAATCTAAAAATTCTGACAAAATGAAAGCATTGATTGTGCAAGAATGGACTGCTATCAGTCAGGATTTGGTCCAGAAGTTGATTGAGAGCTTGCCAGGGAGAATTGCAGAGGTCCTGAAGAAGAAGGGTCAACACTGCAAATATTGACTTGCTGCATTAACTCATTCTAACTGTCAATATAAGCTTTTGTTACTCATATGTTTGCAATTATTATATTTCTGTCTGTGATAAAAACATCTGTCAAACACACACATAAAAACCAGAGGGCAGCAGATCATGTGAAAATATAATATTTGTGTCATTCTCAAAACTTTTGGCCATTACTGTAGGACTAGTCTCATCTATGGCTATGGACCCAGGACGGATCTTTAGGGTACATTTTTCCTGAAACGCTGGAGCATTTTGGAGTAAAATAAACATGGTTGCAATCGAGCAGCCCGACTCAGATTCATGCTTCTGTGGTTTTGGCAGCATGAATTGGGCGATAGGTCACCTTTAAGGTATGCAGTTTGTATTGTGAAATCGGCTCTCAGAGCCTTTTTAACCCTTTCAAGCTTAATGATGTATACATCTGTCATAGAGTGGGTTGTGGTGTGTGGAGAAGTTTCAAGAGCGGAGCTGACTCCATAGGGGAGTTACACCGCCGGCAACTGCCGCCAACAGCAGTGACCAGAGCTAGCTCCTATTGCCAGGGTTTATCCCTTTAAATACCGTTGTCAATCTCTGATGGCAGTATTCAGATAGCTGTGACCGGCACGAACGCCTGAAGCACAAGTGGGACAAAATAAATTGTAAAGTTACATACGATGGAGTTATAAAATAATAAAACCAACATTAAAGTCAACATTTTCGAAAGATTAAAAACAAAGAAATAAAAATATAAGCAATCAATACTGCTGTGTCCATAAAAGATCGATCTATGAAAATAAACAATTGTTTAACTCTGAAAACAAGAAAAACATTGAAGCACTTAATGTACTATTTTTCTGGCATGCAGCTGTAGAAAAAACAAACTAGAGCTTAACACACAAAAAGTTATGGATCTCAGAAATGGTCCAGATTTTTTTAAGCCAGAAAAGAAACAAAATAAAACCCCCCAAACCTATGAATTCCTTTAAACGTGCTAGATAAATTATTAACAACAACAACAAAGATGTGGTGAATCATGTTACTAGGTCATTTTTTCCATACAGCTATCACTAAAAATTAAACCTCAAAAAACAATGGCAGAACAATTAATTTTCATTACATTATGGTTAAGTGAAACTTGACCCTCAAAACACAAGCCCTGGTCTAGGCCAGTGGAAAAAAAATAAATGTTAAGGCTCTTCAAGAAAAGGAGGAAAAAATGAACATGCAAAAATGATAATTGGCTATGTCCTTAAAAACGTACCACAGTTTTAATTTTTATTTTAATAAATCAATAGTTCACATGAAACCAAGCAACTGCTTCTTTGTCCACCTGGATTCATCTTTCAATCTCAATTGAGAAGTAAAAACCTGTATTTAGTGAAGACAGATTTTCCCATTACGGAGATGGGAGATGTTGGCTGCCCCTCATAAAGTTCTACGGAGATGAAGGAAGAGGCAGGCACATTCAGCTGCAATGTCTCCTGAAATGACAGCTTTTTTACCATAGATGTAAATTGTAACTGTGGTTTCCAGAGAACTTGCAGCAGAATGTCTGCATCTGCCTCTGGCTGCTCTCTCCTCCCCTCTCACAGCACTTTATCAGGAGCAATGGTCCTTATCAGCTACTCTGAGGGACAGTAAGAAGTGTGTCAGATTTTGATGCATTGCAATGTAGTTCTAGATCTGGTCAGTTCATTAGCTGACATCTTGTCTGCATTGTCTGTCATGTGTGATATTGTTTGTATACTTTGGTTATGTTCCTGTGCTGCGGAATATGATACGATTTTTACTATACAGGGAAAATGACAAGTACAGCAGCATACCATCATTTAAGGCTCTGTTCACATCTGCATACAGAACCTATGTGCAGATTCCATTACGCCCTCTTTTCCTATAAAATGACAACTACCATAACAGAAACTTTACAGACCTATTATAATTTAATGAGGTCTGTCGAGGCCCAGAACGTGTTTGCCATGCCACATAGGTCTCTGGATTGAACCCCCCCCAAAAAAAACTATCCAAAAATAGGATAGTTCAAAGCATGTGTGAACACAGCTTGCCATGCCAGGTAAAACTGAAAGGTGACCCTAAAAAGAGCACAACCATTAAAGGGAATTTATCAGGTCATTTATTCCTGCCCTATTAACAGTAGCCTAAAATAGGGCTTGGGCAGCTCTTTCAGGATATGTAACTTTTATAGATGTACGTGGCCCCTTTGTGTTGCTCTAAGCTCTGGAACATTTATAGTCGTGCGCCGGGAAGTCAAACGTATGGTAATGCCAAATGAATATTCACCCCTCCCACCGCCCATAATCCCACCCACCTTCCGCACCGGCATCATTGATCCAGTCACGCTGCCATCTCAACCTTCGGACTGGCCGTCTGCTCTCCTGAGCCGAGAGTGACAGCTACATAGAAATACATCACGCTGTCAAGCCCAGGGCAGATTGGGATGCGATCCTTGGGCGAGTAATACGACAGTTTGACTGCACCCAATCATTGATGTCAGCACAGAGGGGTGGGTGGGATTATGGGTGGGGTAGGGGAAAAAATCATTTGGTAATAACATACGCTTGACTTGCTGACACACGACTATACGTTTTCCGGGTCTTACAGCAACACAATGAGGTATCGTACAGAAATAAAAGTTACATATCCTGAAAGGACTGCACAAGCCATACATACATAAGGCTACTATTACTAGGGTGGGCAAAAATGACCTGACAGATTCCATATAAGGGAGTTATCCCACCAACAGGCGGTATGTAGACATGAGAATAATGAACACGTACAGCCTCTA
>JARQOD010000006.1:341512239-341583579 GCA_033576555.1 Oophaga sylvatica
CGTTGCGGATTCTTAGCGGTTTTGCCGCGAAAACGCGGCAAAAACGCTTACACAACACAACTCATTATATCCTATGGGATTCCGCAATGCTGTGCACATGCTGCGTGTTCTTCCGCGGCGGAATCGCATCGCGGAAGAATCCGCAGCATGCTCATTCTTTTTTGCGGAATCGCTGCGATTCCGCCGCCATAGGAATGCATTGAACCGCTTACTTTCCGCATGTGGCTGTGCCCACCATGCGCAAAGTAAGCGGTTCAAGTGCGGATGGTACCCAGGGTCTGGAGGAGAAGAGACTCTCCTCCAGGCCCTGGGTACCATATCCATGTAAAAACAATAATTAAAATAAAAAATCGTGATGTTCTCACCTTCCGGCGGCCCCAGCAGCTTTCCCGCCTCTCAGCGACGCTCCCGGCCAATCCCGTTCCCAGTAATGCATTGCGAGAATCACCCCAGATGACGTAGCGGTCTCGCGTGATGCTACGTCATCTGGGGTCATTGTCGCAATGCATCCTTGGGAACGGGATTGGCCGGGAGCGTCGCTGAGAGGCGGGAAAGCTGCGGGGGCAGCCGGAAGGTGAGAATATCACGATTTTTTTTTTTTAATTATTGTTTTTAACATTAGATCTTTTTACTGTTGATGCAACATAGGCAGCATCAATAGTAAAAAGTTGGTCACATGTGTCAAACACTTGTTTGACTCGTGTGACCAACCTGTTTTCCAAGCGATGCTACAGATCACTTGTAAAACGCTAGCATACTGTAAGCTAATTACACTTGCAAAACGCTAGATTTTAGCGGGAATACGCATACCAATAATAAGCGTATTACCCGCGGCAGGGAGGTGCGGAATTGCCGCGGAAATTTCCACGGCAATTCCGCAACGTGTGCACATAGCCTCAAACAGGTTTTCCTCAAGAATATTCCTGTATTTCGCACCATCCAGCTTCCCCTTGACCTGGACGATTTTCCCTGCACCTTCTACTGAAAAACATGGTGTTCTTGGGGTGATGAGCTGCATTGGTTTGGCGCCAGACATAGAATTTACCTTGGTGGGTAAAAAAAAAAGAATTTTGGTGTCATCTGCCCACAGCACCTTATTCCGTACATTTGAGGAGTCTCTTTTACATGTCTTTTGCAAACTCAAATCGAACCTTACAATTGCTCACTCTTCCATAAAAGCCACCTCTGTGTAGTGTACGGCTTATTTTGTTCGTATGGACAGATACTCCACTCTATGATTGGGAACTCTGCAGCTCCTTCAGGGTTACTTTTGTTTATCTGATTAATGTCCTCCTTGCCCAGGCTGAGAGTTGTGGTGGGCGGTCTTCTCTTGGCAAGTTTGTTGTGGTACCATGTTCTTTCCATTTGATGATAATGGATTATATGCTGCTCAGCGGATCATCAGGGATTGGGATATTTTATTTTTTTCTAACCCAACCCTGACTTTACTTCTCAACAACTTTGTCCCTGACTTGTTTGGAGATCTCCTTGGACTTCATGGTGTTTGGTTAGTGGTGTCTCTTACTTAACGGTGTTGCAGACTCTGTGGCCTTTCAGAAAAGTTAAAGTGTATATACTGACAGTCCATGTGACGCTTAGATTGCCCACAGGTGGACTTCCTTTCACTAAGCATATGACTTATGAAGGTAATTGCTTACACCAGAAATTTTTAGGGACTTCATAGCAAAAGCGGTGAATACATATTCACCTGACAATTTTTAGTTTTTTAATTTATGCCTATATTTTTCTCACTTCACCAACTTAGACTATTTAGTGCTGATGCAACACACAAATTAGATTACAAAAATATTTAAACACCGGTTGTAATGTAATAAAATAAGTAAAAAGCCAAGGGGTGAATACTTTTGCAAGCTACTGTATATATAATTACAATTACACATGTTTTGTAATACACATGTTTGTTTTCTTTGTGTGTATTCGAACAGCACAAAATTGATTGGATTGGATTGTGGACATCATGTCACACAAAACTCCAAAACTGGGCTGGACAAAATTGTTGATACCCTCAACTTAATATTTGGTTGCACACCCTTTGGAATAAATAACTGCAATCGTTTCCTATAACCATCAATAAGCTTCTTACACCACTCAACTGGAATTTTGGACCACTCTTCTTTTCCAAACTGCTCCAGGTCTCTCATTTGAAGGGAACCCTCTCCCAACAGCAATTTTAAGCGCTCTCAACAGGTATTCAATGGGATTTAGAACTGGACTCATTGCTGGCCACTTCAGAACTCTCCAGCGCTTTGTTCCTATCCATTTCTGAGTGGTTGTTGAAGTATATTTGTGGTCATTGTCCTGTTGGAAGACCCATGACGCAAACCTAGCTTTCTGACACTGAGCACTACATTGCACCCCAAAATTCTTTAGTAATCTTCAGATTTCATAATGCCTTGCACACAGTAAAGGCTTCCAGTGCCAGAGGCATCGAAGCAACCCCAAAACATCTTTGAACCTCCACCATATTTGACTATAGGTACTGTGTTCTTTTCTTTGTAGGCCTCATTCCATTTTCGATAAACAGTAGAATTATGTGCTTAACCGAAAAACTCTATCTTGGTCTCATCTGACCAAAAGACGCTTTCCCAGAAGTATTTTGGCTTATTCACGTACATTTTGGCAAACTGCAGTCTAGCTATTTTACGTCTCTGTGTAAGCAGTGAAGTCCTCCTGGGTCTCCTGCCATAGCGTTTCATTTAATTCAAATGTTGACTGATAGTTAATATTGACATATTGCTTGAGTTTCTTTGGAACTTGATTGGGGCTCGATTTTTCTTTGCCGTCCTAATCCAGGGAGATTACCTACAGTGGCTTGTAAACTTCTTGATTATGTTGTGCACCGTGGACAAAGGGACATCAAGATCTAAGGGATGGACTTGTAACCTTGAGAATCTAAATTTTGAACAATATCAATAATCTCAAGTCCTCAGACAGTTTTCTCCTCTTTCTGTTCTCCATGCTTAGTAAGGAACACACAGACACACAATGCAAAAATTAAGTCAACTTCTCCCATTTTATCTGTTTGCAGGTGAGATTTCATATTGCTCACACCTGTTACTTGTCACAGGCGAATTTGAATTAGCATCACATGCTTTAAACAAAGTTGTTTACCCACTATTTTGGAAAGGTTCCAACAATTTTGTCAGGCACTTTTTTCCTTAGTTTTTTTTGGTTTTCGAATGCACACAAAGGAAATAAACATGTGTATAACGAAACATGTGTATAACAAAACGTGTAAGGCTAGGTTCACATTGCGTTAAACCAGCCCGTTCAATGCATAGCGTTGACGGGCCGGTAACGGTATATAGCATAACGCGATTGCGTTATGCTATACCCGCTAGCACAGATGATACATCTGTGCTAGCGGTGACGGAGCTCAGACGCTGCAGGCCGCGTCCGAGGCTCCGTCACTGAATGACGGCACGTCTCGAACGCATGCCGCTTTACGGCATGCGTCGCGATGCGCCAGACAATGGGGGTCAATGGCAGCGTTAATGGACTGCGTTACACCGCGGTGTAAAGCAGTCCTTCTAACGGACTGCCTTGGCGCAATGTGAACCCAGCCTAATTGGAATAATTTTCTGGGAGAAATACTACATACTCTGGAACAATTTCAATGGTGCCAACATTTTCAGCAGTGTGTGTGTCTATATAAAAACATTTTTTTTAACTACTTTATAAATCATTTTATTTTAGCCGAGAGGTAGTCCACTCATGAGAAATATTTTGATGCATGCACCTCATTTTTTTTAGTATTGGGTAAGATCGCCATAGTGAGAGACCTGTGAAATCATCTTTAGAGGACTATCCTCTTCTCTGGTTATGGCCACTGGTTGGTTCTTCCAAATATATTTTTTCTGAGACGCTGAAGCATTTCCGAGAGTGATACACTTGGCTGCCATTTTTCAGTCATGGTCTGATTTATGCTTCTTGCAGTTTGGGCAGCATGAATCAAGTGACAAAGTTTTCACAGTATGTAATCACAGCAATCTCAGCAATTTCTAAAAGAATACTAGGCTATGTGAATTATAATGACTTCACAGCAGAAACCAGTTGTACTTTTCTATAATGAATACTGTATATTCCTACCAGCTTTTATTCTAAGTATAGAAATATCTTTGAGTCATACAGAGCAAGGCATGCAAATATAGTCAGTGGAGATTAAGGGGTGACCGTCTATGAAAAGATATTCACATTTTGGATGGCAAAAAAATAGAAAAACCTATCACATGTGTAGACAACACAGATCAAATATCTCAATTTCAATTCAATTAAACATCAATACACCTTCTGAACCAGTAACAGTACAGCCAGGATAGACAAAACATTACTAGAGCAAGGTGGTGAGTAATAAGGCACCTGATATAATAAGGCAGCTAGAAAATATATTGGATCTTTAATACCAAAGTGAAGAACACACAATTAAAAAACAGAATGTGCAAAACGTGTCTCCACTAGAGATGAGTGAATTGATATGATGCAAATCAAAAGTGTTTAATTTTAGAAATTTCACTGGACCTGGTGAATTTAACCAAACAGTTTGCAATTCAAATTAAGCAAACCACCAAAAATGCCCGCTGCTATTTACACAATGCAGAAGATTGAATCAGCCTGAAGGGTTTGCAGGACCTCAGGTGAGGGTCCCAATAATGACTTGCGGCTATCACATAGTTAAGCACAGCCTATCGCAGCCTGTATAAAAGCAGAGGCAGGGAATGCAGCACAGCAACCATGTTGGAGTGAATCTGTTTAGTTTAACGAGTGGACATCTAAGTTTACAGTTTAGCAATAGAAATAGGGAGTCAACTCCAAAAAGTTGTGGTCCGGGGACTGTGGGGGCCAAGTCACCACCTGTACATTGTCATTGAACCATTTTTTGCCAATCTTGACATATGCTTTGGGTTGTTGTCCTGCTTGGAACACTGTCATCCTTTTCATACTCATAGTAGTCGAGTGTAAAAAGTAATTCATCTTGTAGGATACTCACAGCATAGCATTGAGCCCACCATTGATCTTGTTTAAGTATCCACCATCTTTGGCTGTGAAACAGCCCCATATCATCAGGCTTCCTCCACAAAACTTCCATTTCTCGATCAGTTAGCCCCTTTTTCTTCCAGACCCATTTGCACCCATCAGAGCCTAGTCTATTGACTTTTCTTTTGTCTCACTGCTCCAAATCACCCGTTTACAATCTTCTACTTCTACTTTTCGTACTTTGTTTCCACATTCGAGCTGACTCTTCTTTTGACGATATTGAAGTTAAGGCTTCACCTTTTTTTTGGGCCATCATTCCAGACTCCTGTGACGGCACGATGCCTGCATGTACATCTGTGATGTGATCTCACTATTACGAAGCATGTGGGCCACCTTCACTGACGTGTTTGTCATGCCAGAACTGATAGGCCTTGGGTTGAGCCGACTTGTTGACTGATATTTTGCCTGGACATCCACTTCTTGGCTTCTGAATGGATGGACATCATTTCATGCTCTTCCAAATGTTGTATCACTCACATGATGCAGGTTGGCAATTTTCTTGGCCGAGAGACCGCTATCGATAAGCTGGATAATGCAGTTTCTCATTTCTTGAGAAATCTTCATTGCTGCTTCTCAATTCGAACTAATGACTCTTCACTTGGAAATCAGCGTAATAACACACCGAGTTATTAGGGAATGTGAAAACAGGTTGTAATTTGTAGTATTCAGGAAGAAAAAGATTTTGCCACCACCAGAAACAAAACAGTAATAATAGAGTGACATGACAAGAATCTGATAAGAATGACAAGACAAGAATATGCATAACTAATCATACGCAAAATAGTTGCAAGTCAAATCTATGTATGAGATAGCCAGGATGATGGTCTATAAAATGATGGTAGTTGATTGTGAGACATGGAGCCTGAAAGTCAAAAGATCAAAACATGGCTACCCTTTTGCTCGTCAATGTATGCAACGTTCAATCACATTATGTTGTAATGGTTGATTCATTAAAAAGTTCAAGGAGGGCTTGGATGCCTTTCTTGAAAAAATTTAATGTTACAGGTTATGGGCACTAGATTATGTTGATAGGATGTTGATCCTGGGAACTAATCTGATTGCCATATCTGGAGTCATGAAGGATTTCTTCCCTAATATGAGGCAATTAGCATTTGCCTCATGGAGTTTTTGCCTTTCTCTGAATCAACAGGTTAGGTTATTTTCTGAAACCAATGTACTTATGTCCACTGTCTCAAGAATGTAACAAGTGATAAAAACTGATTGTTTCATTTACCCCGAGACTACATAGAAGAGGAGCTAGACTGCACCCATGTAAATATAAAACAGATGGTAAAGAAATAATGGAAAACGCTCACTAAGATGATAAATGTTTCCCCTGCATACATCACATACATCAGGTGCAGGATGTGAATTGATTTAATAGGAATCAGAAATGGGAAAAAATTGACTAGATTCATAGCAAGTGTAAACATTGAATAATTCACTGGTACGACGTGTACTGTACTCATTAGTGTAAGATAGACAGGGTTAATGAGGCACAAGAAAAAAAAGATGTGAGCCAAGTGCCATCCATGCATGGTGGGAGGGCCATTTATGAAATAAGATTTTTTTTCCTAGATGTATGAATTGCTACAATGCTAAAAAAACAATTTCACAATTTTTTTTTTGCAGTGTTAACCTCTCATTTTGTTACTACATTTTCCAAAATGTCAATTTAATATCCTAAAAAATAACCAGCATGTAAGATAACCTTTGAAATTTCACACAATACTGATCAAAGTCAAAAAGCCACAGCAAAGCAACAGGAACTCAATCACTCTGCCATACGAATAAAGGCTCAAACTAGCTTGGGAAATTCGTCTATGCTAAACAAATAATAGTTACACAGTGCTACATCCTTTGATATTAAATCAATGCAAGAAAAAAAAATGTACCACTGATAGTTTGCATTCATTTCATAGCTTCGTGTAATAAAGCTCGTGATTCAATCATAATTCGGTTATTATTTATATCACCACAGCTTCATTTTACTGCACATTTATATAAACTCTAAACCAATTACTCGGAGCCGCGTGGAAAATTACAGTGGAATCTTTATCAGGGAATTTATCGCTTGCCGTCAAAGCAGTAGTCTGTTTGCAAAGGTCCATTTGGAAGCCAAATTATTAAATGTTATTCTAAAGAGGAAAAACATAGTACACAACGATACAATTTAGGTACTGTATATACTCGAATATAAGCCGATCCAAGTACAAGCCGACCCCCTTATTTTGCCACAAAAAAATTGGGAACACTTATTGACTCGAGTATAAGCCTAGGGTGGGAACTGAGCAGCTACTGGTAAATTTCAAAAATAAAAAATAGATACCAATAAAAGCAAAATTAATTGAGACATCAGTAGGTTAAATGTTTTTGAATATCAATATTTAATCAGGAGCCACATATAATGCTCCATACAGTTCATGATGGCCCCATAAGATGCGCCATACAAAATACGCACCACATAATGCGGCACAAAGGTTAATAATGGCCCCATAAGATGATCCATAGATTATGCCCCATATGCTGCTCCATAAAGGTTATGGCCCCATAAGATGCTCCATAGATTATGCCCCATATGCTGCTCCATAAAGGTTATGGCCCCATAAGATGCTCCACAGAATGGGAGCCATATGCTGCTTCATAAAGGTTATGGCCCCATAAAATGCCCCATAGAATAGGCCCCATATGCTGCTCAAAAAGGTTATACTCCCAACCCCCCCCAAAAAAAGGCATACTAACCTCTCGTCGCTGGGGGCCAGGTGCTGGTGTCACCGCTGGCTCAGGCCCCTGGCACCCGTGATATTCACCTGTCCCCGTTCAACCGCCGCGCGCCGCTGTGTCTTCCGGGTCCTCTGGCTGTGAATGTTCCGGCAGAGGGCACGCACTATAAGCACATCATCGCGCCCTCTGACCTGAACGCCACAGCCAGAGGATGCGAGGACAGAGCGGTGCGCAGCGGTGGAACGGGGACAGGTGAATAAAGCATGGCTCCCCCGTCCTCCCCGTCATACTCATCCCCTAGTGGCACGTCTCTGCAGTCCCTGCTTCTCCCATTGTCTCCGGCGCCCCAGCTCTTCCTTCCTTCAGTGGTCACGTGGTACTGCTCATTAAAGTCATGAATATGCCCATATTCATGACTTTAAAGAGCGGTACCACGTGACCGCTGAACCCAGGTGCCGGAGACCATGGGAGAAGCAGGGAGGCTGCAGAGACCGTGCCAGGAGGGGGTGAGTATATGTGACAGCCACGCTCCCCCCTCCCCGCCGACCCCCTGGTATATAACTCAAGTATAAGCAAAGAGGGGCACTTTCAGCCCTAAAAAATGGGCTGAAAATCTTGGCTTATACTCGAGTATATACGGTAAGTCTACATAATGACTAGTGATCAATGACTGACAGCTCGTAACAGGGTGCATGGAAAGAAAAACAGGATTAAAAAAATCTCATTACCAAGAGCCACATGAAATGAACGGAGATTCGCTATAAATATTAAAAGAACCCTCATTACAAACTCAAAGATGAACCATAATTTTTATTTTATATGTCATTAGTACACATGATAATAGGCAACTTTATAATATATCTCATCAGAGAAATCTGTTTCCTTCTACTCCTGGATTGATCTTTCACTCTTAATTCCCAGGTAAAATCTGTCTTCAGTGAACAGAGATTTGCACATTACTGACAAAGAGGTCAGTTGCTGCTCATAAAATTCAATGGAGGCAAGCGGAGGGAGAGGAGGAGTAATTAGAGCAAGAGCAGGAGGCGTTAGAGGGAGAGCAGGAGGAGTTAGAGGGAGAGCAGGAGGACTTAGAGGGAGAGCAAGAGGAGTTAGAGTGAGAGACAGACATGCTGCTGCAAGTTCTCCTGAGGCCACATTCACATGTTCAGTATTTGGTCAGTATTTGACATCAGTATTTGTAAGCCAAAACCAGGAGTAGGAGAAAAATACATAAGTGGTGACGTGTTTCTATTATACTTTCCCTCTGATTGGACCACTCCTGGGTTTGTCTTAAACATACTAGCGTAAAATACTGACCAAAAACTGAACTTGTGAACGTGACCTAAAAGACAGTTCCACTCTAATCGGATGACATATGTGAAAGCCATTGTGATGTGAGGTATAAATGAAAAGAAAAAAAAAAAAACAACCCTGTGATCACTGTCAAGATCCAGGAAATTTGGGCTGTCCTGTATCACATGCTCAGCCCTTCAGTAGAAAGCCCCCCTGAAATATTGCAGTACCCCTGTAGTGGTCACTGCAAAGAAAATAAGCAGTTGCCACCAACCTACCCTTGTAAACTAAGTTCTTCGCTAGTGGATTTTCTACTAAATGAGAAAAAGGGAAAGACTGAAAAAATAGAGAAAAAAAGGCTGGGGTCATGTGTTCATAAAAGGGAAATTTACAAGAGTGGACAAAAAAACACAACAAATGGTTAGATGGGGGAGGGGAGGGAGAGTGCCAAAAAGGGCTTGTCTGGGTAAAAAAAGGGGGCAAACTTCTCCCAGGAACTAGGTCATTGTTGATAGAGAAAAAAAATAAAGATAAATGGTCAACAAGCAGATCACATACCCTGTTCTATTTTCTGTTTTTTATTATTAAATGAATACCTGATGCAGGTATATCATATTTCTATAGAAACATGATATATGAATATTTATTAAGGAATATTGCCTTGCCTTGATCGTACCAGTCCATTCAGAGAAATAGTCGGGCAAAAGGTAGCAGAGTTCTTATTTACAACAAAAAGGAAAAACACGAAAAAAAAAAGAAGTGGAAATAGAAAATAAAAAAAATAAAGCAATGAAGATATATTACAAATAAACGCTCCCGGCTAGATGCATTAGATAGCAGCAGATGTAGTATACAGCGTACAGAAGGTGAAATTAGGCAGGTGTCACACGGCAAGCGTGTTATACAATGGGTAGAACTGCTGCGGTACATAAATATGATGTCTGCCTGAAGAGTTGGAAGGAAGCCAGCGCTGCTACAGATGAACTTTACTGCACACTCACTAAATACAGAAACATCTAACAAGCGTAGCACTTTACAGCTCCTTGGATATACTTGAAAAACTCCAGGATCTCAATTGTAATGTGTTTTTCTGACCCATCAGGCTGGTTACCTGGATTGTTACTTAAGGAATACATGGTTACAAAAACCCTTACAGCACCACTAAAGCGTTTTGATTTTTTTATTGCAGCGCTGGAGTGGTGCTGCTCCCACAAGTTCCCTGCCATTACTCTCACACTTACTCCCACGTCTTCATCTTCTATCAGCGCTGTTCCGGTCAGTCTCCAGTAGTTTGTGACCTGCTGGATCGTCCCAGTCTTTGCAGGAGCGAGTCAGAGGTCACTTTTCAATACAAGGCTATGAGAGCCCCGTTTTGGCTCTTAAGCCCCCGTCACACTAAGCGAGATCGTTAGCGAGATCGCTGCTGAGTCACAAGTTTTGTGACGCAACAGCGATCTCAGCAGCGATCTCGCTATGTTTGACACGTACCAGCGATCAGGCCCCTGCTGTGAGATCGCTGGTCGTGTCGGAAATGCCTGGACCTTTCTTTGGTCTATGAGATCCCGCTGGGTAGCATGCATCGGTGTGTTTGACACCTTTTACCAACGATCTCGCTAGCGACTCAGCACTGAGACACATAGGAGACACAACGTTACAGAGGTCGCTACGGGTCACCGATCGTTTCTGCGTCGTTGGGAAGATCTGACTGTTTGGCATCTCACCAGCGACAACATAGCGACGCAGCAACGATCCCTGGCAGGTCGTATCGTTGTCGGGATCGCTGCTGCGTCGCTATGTGGTCGCTGTTGAGATGCCAAACAGTCAGATCTTCCCAAGCGAGAGCTTGTGACCGTTAGTCAGAAGTTGGGGGTCACAGGATGGCGGTGGGGGGCTGGAGAGCTGGAGACGGCGGGTGGTAAGTAGATTAAATGCAGGGATCTTGCATGACTTACACCACTCTCGTACTGCAATAATAATAATAATAATAAAAAAAGCTGGAGTGGTGCCTCAAAATATTACATTTCTTACCTTATAATTAACAGTCTCCAAAAGTATGGCCTGATTAAATCAATAAAGTACAAAACCCTCAAAACTGGATTTATCACAAATAAATACCCAAATTCGCAAACAAAAATCAATATGTAGTCAATGCAGTTCTGCTAACTTAGTTTTGGACACTGCAAACCCATGGAGCACGGAGTGTGACTGCAACCGGGCCCGTGTGGGAGGAGGAGGGCCTGACAATGCTAGCAGCTAATTCAGCTGAATGAGTGTCAGAGGACGCACATTCAGTAGAAATGTATAGAGGCGCAGAGGCCAGCCGCTCCCTGCATTGCAATACACGTTGCCAGGCAATCATAGGCCAGCAGCTTCCTCACTGGTGTTCCTGGTGCTTGACATTCATTTTCTTCTGTATTTTTTAAGGTTGTTGAAGAGAATTAATGTTTTAGCCACCTCCGCCTTCAGCTGGATAACTTCGGTTTTGTTTTGTACACTGTGGCTGCTCACCACGATCCGCGCTGGGCGTTGGTCGGCTTGGGGAATTAATCACATACCGGTAAGCTGACTTTTACTTGTTTCACAGTCTTACCTGTATGCCTCATAGCTGCGGTGTAGATCTTGAGAAATTCATTTATGTTTTACGTTAATGATTTCTTCCAGGCTCTGGGGTGCGAGGTGCCTGGAAGAAATCCCTGCCTTCTGACTTCATTATAAAATGGTACCCCCTCCCCTCAGTGTCACACTGACCTGTTCAGCGCTGTAATACCACGCATGCGCTATTCACGTGCGCGGTTACATGACCCCAGTCCGCCCTCCTATGGGCAGTGTCTGCATTGATCTTCTGCGCAGTCTCTGCTCCTGTGCAGTGACTCACCACGCCTGCGCAGAAGCTCATTCTCTGATAGTGGCATTTAACATGCACTGGCATGGGGGCGAGTCATTCCATGCGCCAATCGGAGCGCCCGTGATGAGATCGTGGGTTGCCAATGGTTGCTATGACAGACGGGGGTCTGTTGAAGACCCTCATGGCTATCAATACAGAGCTTCCTTGTAATCCAGCCTGTGGCCAGGCTTTAAAGGAAACTGTGATTTCTGCTATATACAGCGATGCCTAACAAAAATATAAAAGTAAAATTGAAAGGGTAAGTCCTCTACCAATGACCCTACCCTGAGGATATTTAGGGTGTGTGCACACGGGGTCTTTTAGACGCAGGCGTACCTGATGAATTTACTAAAGCGAAGACGCTCCAGAAGAACACTGGTGGTGCTTTTCATCATTTTTGCTGGGCCTCCACCACCAGTCTCCTTTATTTGGTCATTTAAACTTTGACTAGTAAGTGGCTTCTGAGCCGCTCAAAGAATGAGCAGGTCACTTCTTTACACGGCTTCCTGACATTCTAAGCCTGGAAGCAGTTAGGAGAAAAACAGAAGGCAGAACGTTGGCACAGCAATGTCGTTTTTAACATTGCTGTGAATTAGGTTTATTTTTTCTCGTGGGTTTTTAGAGCTTTTGAAGTGGGTTTCCAGGCGGAATAACTCAAACAAAAACACCATACGAGCATACCATTAGTGTCAATACCTCCACAATAAAGTAGTAGAGAAGATACCTGTGCTCCATTATTCCATTATTCAAATATACATCCAAAAGACGGCTTATATAATGATGTCTGTCTACACTCATATGATAAGTCTTCGCCATGTAGCGTTTATCATAAATAAAAAAATATATCGAATTTAATTAGGTACTTAATAGTAATATACTCGTTTTCCATCTACACGAGTGAAAATGAAACGTTCCTTTCTTCGATGGTTAGTATGAATGCCTCCATCATATATATGGTGTGTAAAATAACATCGTAGAAGCCTTGTATATGCTGTACAGGTGGTGCAGTAATATTTAACGCATGACATGTTACATCTGTGATTGCTGCTGCAGCATCGGCTTATTCATAAAACACGTCAGCGTTGGAATTAAGATCAGATATGGGAACAGAATATCCAATCCAGCAGCGGGCATTCATAAGTGGGTTGGTTATGAATAGGGGGGTATTCACATTTGAATTATTCTGATCAATTCTAATTTTAAGGTGTAGAACAACGTTTATGTATAATATTTTCAATCATATAAAGGGGTTGTCCAGCATTAGGCTACAAGTGTGCAGTCACTTTATGTGATGGCAGACATGTGAATCCGCACATCGCGGGAACTATGAGGATTCTCCTGGGTCAGTGCCGGAAGCAAAGGGCGTGTGGACACTAGTATGTGATTTGCATACATGAATCACATGCGGACTAGATGGGCGCAGCTCCGTTCAACGCAAGTGTATTGAGCGAGGCCGGACACGGTCAAGATGGAAATTAGCCGGAAGCATGCAAATCGAATAATTGCCGTCCTACGCCTGCCGCTCCCAGCGCTGGAGAATCCTTACAGCGAGTGAGATGAGGATTCATAAGTCTGCAGTTACTTAGAGTGACTGCAGACTTGTAGCCTAAGGCCGGTCAATCCCTTTTAACTATTTGTATTAAAATACGTAGACATGGTGGTGTTAAAGAATAATTGGAAATTTATCATTAGCCTTTACTGTATTTAGAACATTTATATTTATTTTTGGAGTAACAGTTGCTGTTATGAATAATTATCTAATAGTTCAGGTCATGTTTAATGCGGATGTGAGCAAAGCGCCACGATCATTTTAGGTTATGTACCTATGATCAGTAAACGCTGCGGGTTGGAGGCTGCATATTTGTGCAGCGTCCAGATGTAACAGCATAGTGGATGGGCTTTCTAGATATCCCAAGCCCACTATGCATCCACAGACGCCTGCAGCTCAAACGCGGAGACAGACATGCGGCGCATTTTTCCAGATCGCAGCATGTCTATTTCTCTTGTGGAGACGCGAGCCTCCGCGAAAAAAAATTCACCCACACAATGTATAGGAAGCGGTGATTCCGAACAGTTCAGTGATCACATGCGGATTCAGCTGCGTTCAATAGTCGGCAGCGCTTTGGATGTAGCAGACATGTGCAGCATCCAAAGCACTGCCACTTCCGGATCGTCTGCACATACCCTTATTGATTATTCACATTAATGCAGTTTATCATCAAACCATGGTGTTTAATACTTGTGGATCCTCAGAATGGACACCACCACTAATACCTATGGCTTCTTTTCTGTGGCGGCTCCTAACAAGTCTATCAGATATTTCTTACATTTGTTATGGGACTATTGGATTGAATTACAGATTTGGCGTTATTCTCTGTCAACAGGACAGGTTTATTTTATTTAATCTGGTTTTAATTTCATTCTGAAAAAATCTGATTATCGTTCATACGTGATCAGCGAGGGATATCATCTGGTTGCTCGAGGTTGGGTTTATATAGGTGGTTTTCCATTTTGTCAATATACGATTATCACAAACTCGAAAAGTGTCAGAAAGTGATTTTTGGATGCCTACGCAACATATTTTAATAAAACAACAATATTGATAATTTCTCTTTTTAATCCCAGTGCTGCATTGGAAACCTATTGTTACCCTCGATAAAAACAAGCACTCTCTTTAAAAGGTTACGTTTACAAAGTCACCATTTATCAAAATAATGTAAGGGGCCAAAGTCACAAACCGCTTTATACAAACAAATGAACGGCCAGGAGTGAAATATACAAAAAGAGGCTTCCTCACGATGGACATGTCATATTGTGGGGACTCTACTACATGACCGCACTGTTTTGCTCAGAATCCATTTTTAAAGTGATAAATGGGGGTCCTAGCAGTCAGCATCAGACATGCAACCCCTATTCACAAGATACTGTAGATAAACGGCCATTATCAACCCCTTCACCTTCTGGACGCTCCACGACTTACATTTATAAAACGGAACTCCATGTACAGGCTGCGTTCCCACGGTCAGTATTTGTTGAGGTTTTCATGTTGCAGATTTTCGGCACTTACTAGGTAAATTAGGTTACTTGCTTTTTTTTACATTTCATTTTGAGGGCGTATTTTACAAGCATTTTTTTGTCTCTTGTTGGTATGTCAAGTTTTAACTAAAGCGGCTTTGTTTTTGACACTTGCTGGTAATTGGCTTTGACAAAACATTATTGATACAGTCATGTGCAGATTGCATGTGTTGTCAGTGTGTTTCCGCAGCGGAAATGCCCTAAACACACATGAGGTTTCTACCTACGGATTTTCCGAATTTGATGCAATTCTTTGCGGAAACTGCACATAAAACTCATTGTACCCAAGAGACATGTTGCAGGTTTAAAACCCGCACCGGAGGTCAGCTTACGCACAGAGGGCAGGAGATTTCTATAAATCTCATCCACTTTGACGGAACAGTAAGACGCTGCGTTTCCTCCTTACACATTTACCGCTCTCCTCTCTTACATGATGATTACTCGCTGTTTTTGAATTTCACTCAACCTATCACTGGCCGCACTGGTGACCCACCTTAGCCAATTGCTTGGCAGCATGTCCAGAGATCCAGAAACAGAGACCAGAGGAGGACCCAGGGAGCATTGGAATAAAAGCGGAAGGGAACCCTGGAAATACTGCTTGTTTAGGAGTGGTGATAGGAGAGGGCGGGTTTAGCTCCACTAAGCCTTTTAAAAGTCAGACAGCCACTTAAAGGCACATGACAGCCTGATCCTTGAGTTCCTTCACACACATACAATATATTAACGTTTTAGCTGCTAAGTTATATTTTCTCTTGTTTTTCTGTATGCCCTGATACTCACACAGAAAACATTTTTAAAACAAAGAGATGCAGCAATTAATAAACACATTTTGTCTATTTTGCAGTCCTTTATAGGTTAAAGCTAAATTAGTAATTCCCTTTTAAAAAAAAAATGTGTGAAGAGCACCTCTGGAAGAAGTGTTTAAGGGAATCTGTCAGCAGGTTTTTGCTACGTAATCTGAAGACAGCATGCTGTAGGGGTTAAAATACAGATTTCAGCAATGCCTCTATTCTCAAACTCAGGTTTTGTTTGCTTGTAATGATTGTTTTATCATCTTTATTCTCATTTGCACAAGGAAAGACTAGAAGCAATGGGATGAAACTGAATGGGAGGAGACAGATTAGATATTAGAAAAAACTTTTTGACAGTTAGGGTGATCAATGAGTGGAACAGGCTGCCACGAGAGGTGGTGAGTTCTCCTTCAATGGAAGTCTTCAAACAGAGGCTGGACAGACATCTGTCTGGGATGATTTAGTGAATCCTGCTTTGAGTAGGGGGTTGGACCAGATGGCCCAGGAGGTCCCTTCCAACTTTACTATTCTATGACTCTATGATTTTAGCACCTGGAGCTTAGCATTGCTGGGACCCAGAAGAGCAGAACAGTAGTCTGACTCCGCCCTTTCTGTGATAAGCAGCTCACTCTGTACTCAGAGAGCTGGTATGGACGGGGACAGCTTTCTTAGCTCTGCTTCATGTTAAATCTAAAAACTGTGAGTCAGTGCTCAATTAACATGGTGATACAGCATTGGATTCAAGATTATTGTCTACATCAGGCTGCTGTCAGATGGGATAGTAAAAACCTGCTGACAGATTCCATTTAAAGAGAACCTGTCATGTCCTTTTTAGCATGTAAACTGTCCGCATTGCATTTTTAGTGATGCAATGTGCATCACTAACACCCTTTTTTTTTATTAAAAAAAACCCCAGGAATATCATTCAACTTGCGTGGGTGACGCCAACTGTGTAGAATAAAATGAAGCACACCCCTGTGACTAAATGAGCAGGTATGATATAGTTATACAAAGTGTTTTTTTATATGATTAGACCGCCGTTTTTATTGAAAAAAAGTGTCAGTGATGCACATTGCATCACTAACAATGCACTGGAGACAGTTTACATGCTAAATAGGACATGACGGGTTCTCTCTAAGTATTCACCATACATAAAAATGAACTGCAACGCAAATACTATTACTGATGGCAGAACATGAGGAAGAATCCCTGCTAAACTTGCAAAATAATGGAGGACCAGGAAATATATATTATGTACAGTGAACAGATGACATTGAGATATTAATTCCACTAACCTACCACTGCTGCATTTTTATCTTAAATACAAATATGTAGCAAACAGGTTAAAATAAAAATAAAGATGAATAAATAATGCATTTTACTGCCAAAGGCCTCAGTGACCCATAAATAACAAACACCTATAAAACATAGCACATTCCTCAAAGGGAGAATGAAACTTCCATCCGGTGTGGCAACGAGAAGACAGTTTGTAATAAAGACAGGCATATAATGCTGTCACACTACATAACGCTAGGACTTCGTCTCTGAAAATATGTTCTAATATTTCAAGACTTGAAAGCGTCTTTGGCTTGTCATGTTTCGTGCAGTTCAGTATTACAGATGACATATTAAGTCAAAGAACCAGGAGTTTGCTAGATAGATAAATAAAACACACACTGCTCGGAGGATTGTGCAGCGTCTGAGCAGTCGCACGGTAGGGGCACCTATAGCTATACCTTAATTACAATGTAAGGCACACCAGAAGAAAAATAGGTCAAGCTAACAAACAAAACTGCAGCAGAAAAGAAATACAGAAAGCCACTCTTTTTTTCCATGCACATGGTGAAAATCACAAAACACACTTATAGAAAACACTTACCGTATATACTCACGTATAAGCCGAGATTTTCAGGCCATTTTTTAAGGCTGAAAGTCCCCCTCTCGGCTTATACACGAGTCATATACCGGAAGGTCGGTGGGAGAGGGGGAGCAGGGGTGTCAGATCATACTTACCCCTCCGGCGCGACTCTGCAGCCCCCCTGCTTCTCCCACGATCTCAGGCTCCTTCCTGCAGTGGTCACGTGGTACCGCTCATTAAAGTCATAAATATGCACATATTCATGACTTTAATGAGCGGTACCACGTGACCGCTGTAGGAAGGAAGAGCTGTGGGAGAAGAGCACATGCTACAGAGACGCGCCGGCGGGGGGGTGAGTATATGCGATATTCACCTGTCCCTGGTCCACCGCTGCGCACTGCTCTGACCGCCTCGTCCTCTGGCTGTGATGTTCAGGCAGAGGGCGCGATGACGTAGTTAGTACGCGCCGCACCCTCTGCTTGAGCTCTCACTGACAAGAGGACCCGGAAGACAGCGGCGCGCAGCGATGGACCGGGGACAGGTGAATATCTCAGGTGTCGGGGCCCTGAGTGAGCGATGACACTGGCACCTGTCCCCCATAGCACGCCGGTGTCCCCGCCTGCTCAGGACACCGGCACCTGGCCCCCAGCGACAAGAGGGGAGTATTTTTTTTTTTCCTTAGTTGCAGCGGCAGCATAAGGGACCTATACTATGGAGCACATGGAGAATAATCTGTGGAGCACATGGGGCATAATCTATGGAGCATATGGGGCATAATCTGTGGAGCATATGGGGCATAATCTATAGAGCATATGGGGCATAATCTATAGAGCATATGGGGCATAATCTATAGAGCATATGGGGCATAATCTATAGAGCATATGGGGCATAATCTATAGAGCATATGGGGCATAATCTATAGAGCATATGGGGCATAATCTATAGAGCATATGGGGCATAATCTATAGAGCATATGGGGCATAATCTGTGGAGCATATGGGGCATAATCTATGGAGCATATGGGGCATAATCTGTGGAGCATATGGGGCGTAATCTGTGGAGCATATGGGGCATAATCTATGGAGCATATGGGGCATAATCTGTGGAGAATATGGGGCATAATCTGTGGAGCATATGGGGCATAATCTGTGGAGCATACGGGGGCATAATTTGTGGAGAATATGGGGCATAATCTGTGAAGCATATGGGGCATAATCTGTGGAGCATAATCTATGGAGCATATGGGGCATAATCTATGGAGCATATAGGGCATAATCTATAGAGCATATGGGGCATAATCTATGGAGCATATGGGACCTATACTATGGAGCATATGGGGCATAATCTATGGCGCATCTTATGGGGGCATAATCTATGGAGCACCATATGGGGGCATAATCTATGGATCACCATATGGGGTCATAATCTATGGAGCATTTTATGGGGCCATTATTAACCTTTATGGAACTTTATATGGGGAGTTTTTTGTATGGATTATCTTATGGGGTCCATCATTAACTGTATGGAGCATTATAAGGGGCTCCTGATTCAATATGGATATTCAAAAACATTTAACCTACTGATGTAGGTTAACATCAGTTAAACTTTTTATTGGTATCTATTTTTATAATTTACCGGTAGCTGCTGCATTTTCCACCCTAGGCTTATACGCGAGTCAATAAGTTTTCCCAGTTTTTTGTGGCAAAATTAGGGGGGGGGGGGTCGGCTTATACACGGGTCGGCTTATACATGAGCATATACGGTATGTTCCAAGTACAAAATAAACACAAACAAAAGAAATAAATTTAATGTAAAACAAATGCTTATTCTAACTGCAGAGTGGTAACAAAACAAGACACTAATGGGTTTCTGCCTACACTTTGGCAAAAAATGTGCCAAAATCTTGAGCATAATACCACATTGGGCTTTACGTAGGCAGTTTTTGCTCTATGTTCCACAAAAATATTTACTTTTATAAAGTCTCTGATGTCATTAAACTCAGGATGCCATGTAAAACATCGAGACACACAGGTCCTCCTGTATTTGAAGAGTGAAGATGTAATTGGAGAGTTGTGAATAACCAACAAACCAATGACTATATACTATTGTGTTCTCGGGTTTCACCAGAGTTCTGGCTTCATCAGGGACTAGGAGTCACAGCCCTATAGTCCATGATGGTTTTAATTTTTTTTATTTCCAAAGCTTTGTGTAAAAATATCAGAATTGTTACTTACCCCTGCAGTGCTGTCTCTCCATCACTGCCCCCAGTTATTGTTGGTATGGCTGCAGCATTTAAGTCATCACTACAACAAGTGACCATTACACCAATCTCTGTGCTCACTGGTTTATGCCTTCTAAAATCGGCATGACAAAAAAGGTTTGTTTTGCCATTTTCACACAGACAAAGCTTGTGGAATAAATAAAAACAAATGAATGCTGGAAAAGCCCTTTAACTACATAGATAAAGGCCTATTTAGGGTTTTAATGGAAACAAAAATTTCAATTATATATGATTATTTGTGCAAACCCTTTAAGTGTCCATTTTATCCTCTGGAGGAACCTATAGTGTGCCCAAATCTCTTCACTTACCCGAATATCTAGCCTAAGACCGGAGTCACACTACCGTAAAATACGGCGGAGTGCTATGCGAAAAAGCATCGAGAAACGCGAGAAATTTTCCCACGGCACTCCCGCTGACGTAAGAAAGGTGAAGCAAGTTTATTGGTTGTGAACTCACAGGGCCTGTCTGACGGCACTGCGAGCAGGAGAACTTTCCCACGCTCGCGGTGCCGTCAGACAGGGAATAGAAGTTGACAGGGAGATACTGAGCACACGCTGCTCAGTGTCTCTGCTGGATGACAGGCTGTATGGAGCATCATGCAGCCTGACATCTAGATGTAGCAGAGCTAGACCCGTCGTGGGACAAATGGATTATCATCATCTCTGTGGAAAGGTGAGGAATATGGTTTAATTAAGATTTATTAAAGGAGTCTGTGTCATTCTTTCAATTAAAGGACTTTTTTCCTGTGTGTGTTTTTATACGATATGATTATGGGGTTACATTACTAACTCGGGGCTTAATGTCACCTGTTAATACAAAGGTGATATCAACCCCCCCAACTATCACCCCACTTGCCACCGCTACAGGGCAAGTGGGAAGAGCCAATTTTTTTCTGGGGCAGCTGAGAGTTATGTTTTTTTAGGAAAGGGGGGCAGTATCCATGGCCCCTTCCTAAGCTATTAATATCTGCCCGCAGCGGTCTGCATAGCCTTTGCTGGTTATTAGTTAAAGGGGGACCCTACCTCATTTTTTTGGGTGTCCCCCATTTTAATAGCAAGTAAAGGCTAAGCATACAGCTGTGAGCTGAAATTAACAGCCTGGGAAGCTACATGGGTATTACCCCCTTCCCAGGCTATAAACATCGGCCCTCAGCCGTTGGGTTTCCCTCTGCTGGTTAACAAAATTATGCAGGAGCCCCTGCCACTTTTTTCAGAAAAATATTTTTTAGTAAATACATGTACAGTAACCTGCGCACACACTGTACTAATTGTATTTGTCACTGACAACTGTATACTATTCTATGTGTATTTACTGTCTGTAATCCATCACATGAATTCATATATATGCAGATGTGAAGACACAAAAGCTCCTCACAATGCACGGAGGTCTCCACCCTAAGTCTAGCACCCAAAAATTGTTATATAAACAGAAAGGAGGGTGGTCGAGGTTTGATAAGCATCCAAGCCACCATGACGGATGAAGCAAGGAGTATCCAGGAATACATCAGAAGAATGGCACCAAAAGATGAGATGCTGAGAGAAAGCCTAAGGCAGCAACAACAGATCTGGAAGGAAGAAGAGGAACATGAAGCGCCATGGCAAGACAAGCCTCTGCATGGGATGTACCATCGAAAGATAATGGAGGTGGCTGACATGGAGAAATCCTACCAATGGCTGGAGAAAGCTGGAGACAGCACCGAGGCACTAATCATAGCGGCACAAGAGCAAGCACTAAGTACCAGATCCATAGGAACAGCGTATACTGAACGCCACAACCAAGTAGCGGGAATTGTATACCGGAACATCTGCACAGCATATGGGCTAAGTCCTCCTAAGTCCAGGTGGGAGACTCCAGAAAAAGTGGTGCAGAATGAATGGGCTAAAATCCTGTGGGACTTAAAAGATCTAGATGGATAAGCAGGTGTTGGCTAACCAACTAGACATTGTCATAGTAGACAAAGATCAGAAGTCAGCAATGATAATAGATGTGGCAGTGCCAAGTGACGGCAACATCAGAAAGAAGGAATATGAGAAGCTGGAGAAATAAAAGGGTCTCAAAGGAGAACTGGAGAAGATGTGGAAGGTGAAGGCAACAGTGATTCCAGTGGTGACAGGAGCACTTGGTGCATTGACCCCTAAGTTGGAAGAATGGCTACAACAGATCCCAGGAGCAACATCTGAGCTCTCTGTCCATAAAAGAGCAATGCTGGGAACAACTAAGATCCTGCACAGAACCCTCAAACTCCCAGGCCTCTGGTAGAGGACCCGAGAATGAGAAAGGTCAACAAAGACCACCCCCAGGGTGAGAAGGAAGTTTATATATATCTATATATCTGTAGATATATAGATATATATATATATATATAAATCTATAGATATATACAGTATATACTGTAGATATATATTATATATACCTATAGATATATATATCTGTGTTTTGAAGAATATTTCCTTTGAAAACGATGTGTAAATGACTTGGAGAATTTCTCTATGTAAAAGCCCATGTTAAAATGACATTACGTTCGAGTAGCAATCGCACTGCATTCGATGTAAATTGAATGCTAGGTGTGAAAAAACGGATTGCACTCGCATGACACTCTGCGACTCTCGGTAGAGAGACTCAGACCGATTTTTCATACGTTTAGTATGACTGCGGCATAAAGCAGTAAATACTACACATGGAGGAGGGGGCGCAGCAGTAGAACCTCTCCTTCAGTGTGCATGGGGGACATGGGGGAAGAGGAATCAAGCTAGAGCCCTGTCAACTCACCAGAGAAAGAAGCTGTCTAATCCAAACGTGGGACAAAATGAGGATCAAACTAATTATTTTGAGGAAAGGAAAATATCTAATTATTCAGGTTATCATTAATAGTACTTATTGCACTACATTAATTATACATCAGTGCAAAGAAGAATGACCATTATGGTACATAAAATCAGGTGCGCTTGAAGCATTTTTGTACCATCTAGCTCACAAAAAGTTGGTGAAGTCCAATACAACTTAACCTTTAATGTGCATTTTAGAGACAGGTTCACCAAGCTAATTAAGACGGAAGGAGAGAGCTTGTCCACCTACTTACTCTCAGAAGGTCATGGATTTAGACTTTGAAATTTATAAAAAGAAACAAAATGTCAGCAAAATGTAAGAAATGAAACCAATTCTACCTGCTTTAGTGCCTTTTTGGTGTGCTGCTGGAAGGAAGACACAAGCTTGCTCTGCACTCGGTTGGAAGACGCTTCCTCGGTAACTTGCTTCGGGCACACTGTGCAAAAAGATCAAAGCACATGGTCAATTTTAACTACAAACACATAAAAACAAAAAGGTAAAAAAAAGACAAAGAATGAAATAAAAGCTTAATAAAAAATGATTAGAAAAAGGAAAAAAAAATACTCTCCATGTTTCATTACCACTAACCTCATATGACACTATGCCTAATTTGGCCTTAACCCCTCCCTGACATGGTCAATTTCCGTTTTGGAGTTTTATTTTTTTCTTCCCCTCTTATGGCTTCCAAAAGATGATTATTCTTTTTTTTTTTTTCTGTCCACCGACATATGAGGGCTTGTTTTTTGTGAGAGGTGTTGTACTTTTGAATGACACCATTCTTTTTTCCACACAGTGTACAGGAAAACAGGAAAAAAACATTACAAGTCTGGTGAAATTGTGAAAAAACACAATTCTGTCATTGTGTTTTGGGAATTGTTTTTTGTAGCTTACATCGTATGGAAAAAATTACCTGGTAATAGAATTCTCCTTGTGAAGTTTTTTTTCCCATTATTTTAGGGGTGGGAAAAAAAAAACCTGAAATGTGTAAAATATTTTTTTTAGATTGTGTGGCCATTTTTCGAGACACGTAATGGTTTTATTTTTAGGTCGCTGGAGCTGTGTGAGGGCTTATTTTTTTCTTGGGCGAGACTGTTTTTGCTGATACTGTTTTGTGATAGATATGACAATTTGATAACTTCTTACAGCTTTTTTTGCAGTGTTGTGGTGACCAGAAAAAGACAATTTTTGGAGTTTTTATTTTTTTTAAATTTTTTCTGTACACAGTGTTTACCATTCGGGTTAATTATTTTTAGATTTTGATAGATCAGACTTTTGTGGACGCATCAATAACCCATGTGCATAAATAAAAAATATTGTCTAATTTTATTGGGGTAAAAGGTAGGTAATCTGAACTTATGCTTTTATTTTTTTTATATTATTATGTTTTTTTATAACACTTTGTTAGTCTTAAACCTGTGATCACCTGTTCACTTGTACTATACCCTGTGAGCCTGCTCCATACACCCACTACAGACTTGAACCATACATATTCGGTGGATGTCAGTAAGGTGGTTAATGTCCAAACATCTTATTATTTACTTTTATACTCGATGTTTCAAACGTTCTCTTTTTTTTTGCTGATATAAGGGCTTGTTTATTTGCAGGATGAATTGTATTTTTCAGTAACATCATTTTGGGGGACATATAGCTTGAAAGGGTCACAATGTGAGTGTAGACTTCTGAACCCTCACAGCGCACTGTCAGGATTCTCCAGTGCGGGCGGTCACATGACCGCAAGTATGCAATCTGAATACTTCCATCCACATTCTCACTAGACGTGTCCGGCCTCGCTCAATTCACTTGTATTAAACGAGGTGACATGTCTAATCGGATGTGTACAAATCGCATACTTGGGGTCACGTGTCCGCCCCCAGAGAATACGGACAGTGCGCACTGTGAGGATTTAGAAGTCTACAATAAGAAAGGATTTGTCCAGGCTTGTGGTTCAAGTCTGCAGACATGCTAATACCTAACTTTTAACTCTTAAAAGGGAGAAATACAAAAAACATGAACATGCGATTCTTTGATAGATAATACATTGCACTACTTTCGTAGTGCAGTGCATTATCAAGTCTGGCAGTGTTATATGGTCAGGCAGCCTATTACATTCTGCATCTGGTAGGGTCTAATAGGCTTTAGGCTATGGTAGAACGGGAGGCTACTATTAGGCCTCTGGTTATCCACCCATAGATCGCATTGCAGGGAGCTTATGGAGTAACAGAGGGAGCTCGAGTCTCCAGCCGGCCACACTGCTCACTCTCTGCTGCAGAGTATGTGGCTTCTTACACACATTTAGTGTATGCAGCACATATAATCTGTAGTACATGTTCCGTAAATAGCCACGTTGTTCCCTGGGAGACCCCAGTTATCTCTCTGAAACATGGAATCTCCTCAATGGCTCTACAGCAGCTACTGAAATGCCAACGCTCACCCGAGTAATGCTACAAGCTGCAGCGACTGACCAAGCAGCGCTAGGAGGAGGAAGGAACAGTAATCATTCGCTGCTTAGGCCTCTTTCACACTTCAGTCGTGCGACCTCAATCAAAATCCGCCAAAGTGTGAAAAAAAACGGATCCGCCATTTTTTTTTTGGCGGATTTGCTTTTTTCCCATTGACTTGCATTAGTGACGGATTTTGACGGATGGTCGTCCGTTTGATCCGTTTTTTGACGGATCCGTCCTAAATTTGGCGTCCGCCTTTTTTTGAAAACGTCCAATTGAACGTTTTTTGTGTGCGCCAAAATGGCGGACTATGACGTTTTGTATAATGGGTTCCTATGGGTGGCGGATCCGCCTTCATCCGACACTCACTCTCTCTCTTTCCTCCGTGCCAGACATGCGTACCATGCATTTTCCAGGTTGAAAAGTTCATGACGGATGCGTCTGAAAGCGCATCCGTTTGTATCTGTTTTTCCACTTTTGTGGAAGATCCACTTTCTTCACACTTTGGCGGATTTTAACTGACGACTGAAGTGTGAAAGAGGCCTTACATACATACATAACCTTTGTGACAGAGGAGAGTTTGAGGGGAGATAAAGAGGAATTACAAAGACCACTGCACTGCTGATTTGCCAAGGGTCCTCTTCGCAATGTCTCCTATTGAGGCACCATAAGGTGAATCTACCTTTCCCAAACTTAGTCAAGACTAAATTAGTGAGATGGAAAAGATTAAATCTAAGTTGCCGCAAAATGTGTATTTAATCTAGATTTTGGGGCAAAAAAATGCTATCAACTTTTTCAACCTTTGCAAAATTATCAGTTATGAGGATGACACTGCAGCTAGAGAACTTGTCCAAACACGAGGTTATCTACTCATCCATTACTTACTACTTACCAGGTGAAAATAACAATTAAAGTGATACTGTCATATCATCTAATATATAAAGCTGAATGTATGTATGTATGTGTGTATGTATGTGGGTATGTTTGTCCGGGATTGGAATCCGCACCGTCGCACTTACGGGCATGAAATTTTGCACGCCCGCACGTCTCGACCCCGAAAGCGTCCTAGGCTATGTTTTGAATCGAAATTTTAACCCCGCGCGTTCCAAATCGCCAAACAATTTTGGCCCTATCTACATAATGGGGAGAAAGCTGAATGCTTGTGTGTATGTCCGGCATAGGAATCTGCATTTACGGGCATGAAATTTTGCACACCCGCACGTCTCGACCCTGGGAGCGTCATAGGCTAGGTTTTTAGTCAAAATTTTAACCCCGCGCATTCCAAATCGGCAAATAATTTTGGCCCAGGATAGGAATCTGCACCGTTGTACTTACGGGCATGAAATTTTGCATGCCCGCACATCTCAACCCCAGGAGCATCATAGGCTATGTGTTGAATGGAAATTTTAACCCCCGCACGTTCCAAATCGCCAAACAATTTTGGCCCTATCTACATAATGGGGAGAAAGCTGAATGCTTGTGTGTATGTCCGGCATAGGAATCTGCATTTACGGGCATGAAATTTTGCACACCCGCACGTCTCGACCCCGGGAGCGTCATAGGCTAGGTTTTGAGTCAAAATTTTAACCCCGCGCATTCCAAATCGGCAAATAATTTTGGCCCGGGATAGGAATCTGCACCGTTGTACTTACGGGCATGAAATTTTGCATGCCCGCACATCTCAACCCCAGGAGCATCATAGGCTATGTGTTGAATGGAAATTTTAACCCCGCACGTTCCAAACCGCCAAACTATTTTGGCCCTATCTACATAATGGGGAGAAAGCTGAATACTTGTATATAGATATAATCATTACAATTTGTTATAACTAACCGTAGTTAGGTACTATGCCCGGGCAGCGCCGGGCTCTTCAGCTAGTTTCTTCATAAATTAACAGTACATGTGAAGGCAACAAACATGTTATTACACAAAAAGGCCTCTTTTTCAACTTCTCAGACTTCTCTAAATTCACTGCTCTAGTCTGTCTTTAATAAAGACAGGTTGTGTACTCCCTGAGGGATCAGATTGCAGTTGCTGCCTATACAGGTCTATGGAGAGGAAGGGCAGAGGAGCAGAAAGAGACACAGACAGAGAAGACTGCTTACAAATGCAGATACAAATCATATAATAGTCCGACATTATTCCTCGTGTACACACGACAGCTAATCTGAAAAGTCACCTAAAATCACAGGAACACTTTAATGTTTTCTTATGTATGTTATTGTGGATATAATACCCACAGGGGCATCTGAAATACTATGAAGTGCAATGGTCATTGTCACAACCCTTTTCTTATCAATGACAGACAAATACTTTTGAACAATATTTGTTCGATCAGTTACACTGTTTAGATAAATCAATAAGACTATCAAGCATGGTGCCTTATTTCCCACGAACAGACTTTACTCAATAAATCTTGGAATAATAATTTCCACAATTGGATGAATTAAAAAATGTTCCTGTGCTGAGATAATCTTATAAATGTGCTCCTGCTGTGTAATGGCTGTACAGAGCTGCGCCACTTCATGGATGGCACATACCATAGCTCCTGACCAGGGGAGGAAGCATAAATCTCTTTAATAACCAAATATATGGACACATCAGCAGGGGCTCATAGCTGCCACGTTCTGAGGTAATAACGCAGGAGCGAGTGTTTCTGCCACGGCTTCAGCCCTCTGACATCATCATAAATCAAGTCAGTGAGGTAGGAGCTCTGGCCGCCACTGAACTTCTATGTCACCGAACTGATTTACGTGGCGTTCACTGGACTAGTGACACAGCAGAAACACTCACTATTGTGATGAAACATACAGTGAAATGTATTTCTTCAGAAAGTAGCGGTTCTGAGCTCCTGCTGTTTCTTAACTGTATACTCACTTATCATAAGCGACTTATGCTCACCCCTCCCAGACCAGAAGCTGTGGTATGTGCCGACCATGAACTGGAGCAGCTCTGCATGGTTGGACACAGCCATTACACAGTAGGGACACATTTATAACATTATCTCAGCACAGAAACATTTTAATTTAAACACATGAAAATTGTGGAACTTATTATTATAATTATTCCAAGACAGATGGATTAAAATGATTTTTGTTAGGTAGGTCTTACTCTATTTATAGGGTACATATCAAGTACTACAGTCATGAAAATGAAAAAGTATCTACATCTGAATGTTAGTCATCAATCTAATTTGGGTCAATGTAGGTTGTAATACGAAGCAAGAAGTCCAGCAAACATTGGCTGAGGTGAAGAGCATAATTTGTAAAGAACAAAATTTTACATAGAAAAACTAAAAAAAAAATAAATAAAAGTGAATTGTACGGACAGCAAGCCATACCTGCAAAACAACATGAAACAGGAGGCAAGGGATAAAAATGGGAAGGTCAATAACTCATTTGGGCCTTACCTTCATTTTCTTCTCCATTGCTGCTTGCCTCTGCCATTTCAGTCCCATCCAACTCCGACTCACAACCTATCTCCAGTGTTTCATCGACCGGGCACGTAGACTCTTCTTTCTGACGGAACAAAGCAATGGCAGAAATGTATATTTTACTTTTAGCATCAACTTCTGATTCACCAGGTTATACTGACCTGGTCGTAAACATTGCAAGTTATTTTGGTTTTATGTTGCAAATTACATTATGGTTATATTAGGATTGTATGCTTTTATAAAACAGCGGCTATCTCAGCTCTAAATTTGGAAATAATCCATGGAAAACCATGACATTTGCAGTTTCAAAAAGTAATACATTCGACATTACAAAAGACACTGAGAAGAAGGCCTAAGAGCAGGATAATGCTGCATTGTAAAGTGAATAATGCAGTGTTACATAAGCAGCACTGACATTTTTCATTCACTTAATCCATCCTGGCAGTAAAATATCGCTCACTGTAGACGGCCTTTAGTAAAAAGCATAGCGGAACGTATGAAGACTGGCAATGGATTGCATGTTAACAAGGAGAGTCTTTCCTACTCTGAAGCTTCACGTATAGTCACTATACATATCAGGCACAATCTGAATGCAAAAAAATAGAATAAAAAACTACTTACTTTAAGAGCATAAAGTCCTGATTTCCCTGGGATTTTGAAGAAGGTCCCATCGCCCACACGAGTGTTAGTATGAAGCATGGCATTTAGACAAGCCAGTGGAGAAGTACCGCTACAATGTGAGATAACAATAAAACAGGCATGAAAATGAGTGTAAAAACACGTGAGCCTGACTACATCTAACAATGCCTCCCTCTCCCTTTGGCTTTTTTCTCTTCCTTTTTCTGTTCATGCTTCCCTTTAGAGAAATTCTTCTGAGCCTGAGAGCATCTACATTACAATAAAGGGTCCAGCAATCCTAATCAAATGCATCTGCTCCATAAGCTTCAGGGGAAATCTGTGCAAAGTAATTATGTTTTTCCATAAAAAAAAAAAAAGGGAAAAGGAAAAAAAACAGCAAAACTGAAAGGGTAAAAAAACAAACAAACAAAAAAAAAATGTCAGTAAAATCGTTTGCTAAGTATCAGAGGAGAGGCGTTGTTTTGTAAATGTTGCAGAGAATGTTTCCGATGCACATGAATGATCAGACGGAAGAGAATAAAAAACTGCACGTTCAATAGCAGCTGTGACCCGTAGGATGAAAGACAACAAAGGCATAGTGAGAAAAGGCCCCGCAAGAAGCAAGTGGGTAGGTTTCTGGACTCTGGATGGAGGTGGGAGTCAAAATTAAAGTTGCGGTCTAGATTTTGCAAGCTCAAGACGGTCTCGTGTGACGGATGTGCAGGAATGTCAATTATATCAAGTGGAAGGACTTAGGAGAGATAATAACCACTTTATATGTGAGTGGGAGCTGCAAAGCCCAATAATGGAAACACAGGCAAATAAGGGTGCAATCACAATAAATCAAATAACAGACTGTGAAAAAGAAAACTCCCGGAGCAGAATATTCCAGCAGGTAGTATGGATTACAGTGTGGTACATAACCAGGTCATCAGTTTAATAAAACATACAATGCACATACCATTAATACATTTAAATATAAAAGATGAGTAATAATAATCCAGGATTAAAATGACAAAAACTACATAATTTAGAACTACAACAATCTGGTGAGTCTACATGACCTTCATCTGTCCTTGACATAAAACTTGGTAAAAGGGATTGTCCACTACTTGGGCAACCCTTTCTTAAATACTATATACGGTAATCCCTTATAAAAGAAAGAAACGCCTTATATTCACCTGCCGTATGGGGTATCCTGAGGGCAGCGTGACCTTTCTATGCCACGGGAACCCTGCAGACAATCAGCAGTGCTCACCTCTTCTCTGGACGTCAGAAGTGTGTGAAAATGGAGAGCGCAGCAGTTTAGTAGAAGCAGCTGCTTGGTTGCAAGGCTCGCGTGCACAATAATGGCACCAAAAAAAGAAATAGTGCCATCAGCTCACCACTTATGTATTAGAGATAAGTATCCCACGAGACTTCCAGGGTAGACAGTGTGGTCTGGGTGTGGTGCAGGAAGATGCACTGGTCTGGCTTCCAGGTCACATAGCTCTCAATGGGCCAAAAGGGGATGTTCTCCAGCACCAAAGGAACGTAGTTAAAAGTTAGACATTCATCATATGGGACATTTTTTTTCTTTAAATATGTACACATTCTGCCAATTTTTATCCTATGAGTAAACACAACATTTTAACTACTCCCCTTAGGTGCTGGAGAACTTCCCTTTTTGGACCACTGAGTACAATAATGCGACACAAATCTCGGGACACCCAGTGCCGACATCGCTGAGATGGCAGCGCCATGGGAGGAGTATATGATACTTTTATTTTATAAGAGGCAATATAGATTATTTAAAGCACCACTCTGGCTATTTTGTTGCACATTTCACTGGCAGAGTGGGATCACTAATGTCTGTTCTCTGCCCCTAGTAAAATACTTAACTCTTCCTAGCGCCACTCCGGCCCCGTGCCGCCATGTTGTGACTGCAGCTTTTAACCGAGTGGATATCAGGGGTAACGGTCACAAGCTCTCCATGTAAGTCTAGGAGATCCTCATTCTGGCGGTCATAACATTGAGAAATGAGTTCCGGTGCGCCCAGCAAGCACTGGAGTGATCTGGCAGGTCACAACTAACGGAAGTCAACAGGAGCGGTGCCGAAAGCAGCAGATGACAGCTGCTGATAAGTGTATTACTAGGGAGGAGAATATGCATTGGTGAGATCATTCTGATGGTAAAAGAAATAAAAACACATCAGAGTGGTGCTTTAATCAATGGTTGCCCAAGTAGTGTACGACTCCTTTAACAATGAGCTGGAGACCAAGGTAAACTGGGAAAGCACAGTTTGGCAACTAAATAAAGTCTGAATATCCCTAGCAATCACACTGATCAGCAGATCAAAACAGATCGGCATCGTGCAGAGAAGAGCAGCTGGGCACCTGTCCTGCCAGGTCATTCCTTATTCTGAAAAAAACTGGCGATAATCTCTGTATATGAATCGTAACAAATTGAAGATATTGTAGAAAGAAGCTGTAGGGAAAAACACAATAGTGCGACCCTATTTAAGGAGGAGAGAAGAAAAGTAAAAAGGTTTTGCTCATCTGGTGGCCCTGCTTGAAGGTTCACATGCTGTGTAATGGTTGGGGGATAAAATTCTCCATGTAGGATATAACAGCACTTTGAAGACAAGCCACGAGGAAGGAAAAAGAATCTCTTGCTGCAAAGTAGTTCAATGAGGGCTCTTTTACCCAGACTAAAGGCTGGGTCTCACATAGCGATACACCAGCGATCCCCAACGATCAGGATCGCTGGTGTATCGCTACATTATCGCTGCTGAGCTGCCAAACAGGCAGCTCAGGCAGCGATCAGTACAAGCGACACTGCAGGTAACATCGCTTAGTTACCCGCAGTGTACGTTGGATACCAGCCCGCTGGTGCAGGGAGCTGGTAACCAAGGTACACATCGGGTTTCCAGGCGCTGCGCGGTGCCTGGAAACCCGCTGTGTACCTTGGTTACCAGCTCCCTGCTTCAGGGTGCTGGTATCCAAGGTACACAGCGGGTTTCTAGGCACAGCCCCGCACCTGGAAACCCGCTGTGTACCTTGGTTACCAGCGGATCGCTGGTCTCCCGCCTGTCACACGCAGCGATGCGTGCCTGTCAGCGGGAGACCAGCGATCAAAAAAATGTCCTGACATTTCAGCGACGATCAGCGATACCCGGCAGGGGGGCTGATCGTCGCTGAATGTCACACACAGCGATATCGCTGGTGAGCTCGCTGCTGCGTCACAAAACTAGTGACTCAGCACCGATCTCGCTAGCGAGATCGCTATGTGAGACGGGGGCTTAAAGGGTATGCCACACTAAACGAGATCACAAACGAGATCGCAATTGTGTCACCATTATGACGCAGTAGCGATCTCGTTAGCGACTTAGCTGTGTGATTCCAAACACAACTCATCAGTGATCTGTGATTCCAAACACATCTCATCAGCGATCTGTATAACGACCTCTGCGGTCGTTGGGAAAACCTAGTCCCACCTGCGCCGCTGGTGAAGTCGTTCATAAAGGGTGTCACACTCAGCGATTCAGGCTCACCAGCGGGACACCAACGACCAAAAAACGGCTCAGAACATTTACAAACGATCAGCGACATCTCAGCAGGGGCCACATTGCCGCTACATGTCACACACAGCTAAGTCGCTAACGAGATCGCTACTGCGTCATAAATGGTGACGCAATTGCGATCTTGGTAGCGATCTCGTTTTGCGATCTCGCTTAGTGTGGCATACCCTTAAGTCGCTAACGAGATCGCTAACTGCGTCATAAATGGTGACGCAGTAGTGATCTCGTTAGCGATCTCGCTTAGTGTGGCATACCCTTAAGCGTTTCATTGTCGGTACCAGCGTCTTTTTCATGTCATCAAAAAAATCATAGTATTTCATGACTTGAATAAGATGCCGCTACGGTGACGAAACGCCTAGTCTGAATAGAAGAGCCCTCATTGATCTACCTTGCAGCTTTTATTCCCTATACGGAGAAATTAAATATGTTGTCCTTTCTACCAACTAGAGGCCACACGGTGTGAAACTTTAAGAGTACATTTTTAGAGGAGGTGGGAAAAAAATATTTCGATACAGGTCTCATTAGAAAAATCCTGTTACGGACATGATGATAAGGTGCAGTAAGAAAACAAGAACAAAAATATATATTTTAAATAATAACATACCCTGAGTAAGCGACATTAACGCGAAACGCGCGTTGGGGAACACGGCCGAGGTACAGGGAGGAATAATCCAATGGGTAAATACCTTCTATGAATTTACTTTTGTCAAACATACTATGTCTGAGTATAGGCCTTCGAAAGCAAGGACTATCAACAATATTCATGATTAAAAACTCATTACACTAGTGCCATTTATATGTTGTCCAATCGGGCAACATTGTGCATAGATAATGGACTTATATGGGTCCTTCATTCATGAATCAGTGTGTCTTTTGCATCTTTTATGTCCATACTTATTTATAACATAAAATAAACTTTTGCTGTTTGATTAATATCAAATTAATTGTATCCTGCCACAATCCTCGCCCTACATACCTTGCTATCTAATCAATGATTTGTAAATGTACCCATTACATCTCTTTGTGAAATATTATCTTCATTTGTTATTGTAACTTTGTGTCTATATAAAATTAAAATCTTTTCAGCAATATAGACTCTGGTTTTCCCTATCTGTCAAGAATAAAAATATACATAGTAAAGAACAATGAAAATATAAATCACAAAACATGACATATCAAAGCAGCCAATGCAGAATACACGCGCTTCCACTAAGCAGAGGTGGATCCCTAATGAATATTCCCAATGTGTTATTAAATGTCCATCACATAGGGCAGCGTATATTCATTATATTATTCTGAAAAGATTTGTGCAAAACAAGTAACAGCAGCATTTGTCTGACTGGATGTACCATTTCCTTTATGTCTGCCACGCTTACAGGTGTATGTCGTACTGTAGGATTTGTTGCAGGCAAGTCATGCTCTGATGTTGTGAAGAATAGGCACGGTCACTGGACAACTAGACATTTTATACATAATAGGATCAAACAAAGTATTAAAGGGAATCTGTCACCAAGTTTTTTTCTACCCAATCTGAAAGCAGTGTGATGTAGGGCCAGAGACCCTGATTCAAGCAAAGTATCACTTACTGGGCTGCTTGCTGTAGTTTTGAATAAAAACGGTTTTATCTGTTGCAGATCTAGCAGTTCTCTGAATGCTGAGCGGTATAACCCTGCCCACATCACTGATTGGTAGCCTTCTGTGCACCCTTTGCAGGGCCGGCTCCAGGTTTTTATGGGCCCTGGGCGAAAGAGTCTCAGTAGGCCCCTTTAACACAGACCACGATTCATGATGCACAGATACTGCAGAGAAATATAGGTATAGTACAATGCCAAACACTTCACTTCTTCCATTACATGAGTGATGCCTATTGTAAATTGTACAATAGCTCAGAAACCGCCGAATTCTCACAGCGCACAGTACAGACTGGACAGTACAGTCCTCCATACAATATTATGGGCACCACATAGTCCTCCATACAGTATTATGGGCCAAATATAATGCTCCATAAAGAGTATTGGACCCCAAATAATGCTCCATACAGGATACTGATCCCCATATAATGCTCCATACAAAATATGGAGCTCTCCTCTGCACTGCGCTGCGTTCTGCGCTTTTACAGCTCAGGAAAGGGCGCTGTGGAAAGACTCCCCATCATCATCATCATTGCCTCCGGCTCCTCACCACCATCACTGCCTCCCCCCCACCACCATCACACATACAGCACCACACAGACAGCACCGCAGCACTCTCTCACATACACACAAAGCACCGCACTACATACACACACACTGATACACACAGACACCTCACATCTCACCTGTCCGGCGACCGCGCTCTCTCTGCCACAGCCGGCCGCTGAATGATGACGTCATTCGATGGCGCTGCTGTGAGAGGAAGCGCGGGCGCCCTGCAGGCGCCCCCTGGAGCCCAGAGCTGTGGAGGCACGGGGAGAGGTAAGTATTGCGCCGGCTGCTGCCGGGGCCCTGAGCAAGCGAGGGGGCCCAGTGGCGGCGCTCTCATCCCCTAACGGGCGCCGGGGTGCCCGACAGCGAGTGGGCCCCCCCCCCGCCTGCTCAGGGCCCCGGCACTTGCCCGGGTATGCTGGGTGCTGACGCCGGCCCTGACCCTTTGCATAGGCAGAAAGCTGCCAATCAGTGGTGGGGGTGGGTTATAAAGAGCTCATAAATGTGGAGAACAACATAGAAGTGTCATGCATCAGGGTTTGAGCCCTTGAGCCTGTGCTTTGTGGTTGGCTTCCCTGTCTGCGGAGCCACAGCAGGTATACCTGTTACTCGGGGGTTTAATTTCTGTTACCCTTGCTTCAATCTTTTCAGGGTAATAGGTGTTTTCATTTACTCATTTGTCTGCTCTATCACTTTTCGGCTGCGGCTTTATATACTTTCCCCCTGCTGGTATTTCCTGCTGGTGATAGTCTCATTTGGATGAGTCCAGCCATACTGCTGTTTAAGCCAGTCAGTGATAGAGCAGCTAGGGTTTATCTGTCTGCTGCTTTAGGTTCTTTTCCTGCACCTATCTTGTTTCTTTTCAGGAATTAGGCGGCATATTCTCTAAGGGCCCCGTCACACTCTTCAATGTCCCAGCGATCCCACCAACGATCCGACCTGGATGGGATCGCTGGGACATCGTTAGCTGATCGCTGGTGAGCTGTCACATGGGCAGACTCACAAGCGATCAGGACCAGCGAGCACGCTGGTATCCAGTGTACACATCAGGTAACTAAGGGCTGAACGGCGCCTAGTTACCCGATATGTACCCTGGATACCGGCTCCCAGCTTCTGCTGTAGAGCGCTGGGAGCTGGTATCCAGTGTACACATTGGGTAACTAAGCGCTACGCGGCACCTAGTTACCCGATATGTACCCTGGATACCGACTCCCAGCGCTCTACAGCAGAAGCTGGGAGCCGGTATCCAAGGTACATATCGGGTAACTAGGCGCCGCGCAGCCCTTAGTTACCCAATGTGTACATTGGATACCAGCTCGCTGATCGTTGGTCTCCCGCTGTCACACGCAGCGATGCGCGCTGGCCAGCGGGACACCAACGATGAAAAAATGGTCCAGGCCATTCGACAACGATCAGCGATACCCAGCAGGGGGGCTGGTCGTCGCTGCGTGCCACACTAAGCGAGATTGCTGGCTAGGTCGCTGTTGCATCACAAAATCGGTGACGCTTCAGCAATCTCGCTTAGTGTGACGGGTGCTTTACAGTATGTACTTAATCCCCTATTTTGTATTTCGTAGTTTGTTTTACTCACTCTGGGATCTCTTTCTATTTCAGCACACTTTCCCTTCTGTAGGTAATTTTCACTCTGCTCTGACCTTTGGTTCTTTAGGAGGATCGCAAAGTGCTCGATAGCCTTTCAGGCTGCAAAGGTCTGAGTAGGGCTAACGTAGCTCACGCAGGAATCACTAAGGACTGCAGGGTCAGGATCCCTAGTCTATGCAAGAACTGGCAGGGTCAGTTGCAGTTTTTAGTGTGTTACCTATTTTCCCGAGTGAGTTGCTACACTATCATAACAAGAAGGTATTCTAATCCTCAAGTGATAAAATTACTATTTTATCAGCATGAAATTATCAAAACTACAGCAAGCAGCCCAAAAAGTGAAACATAGCTGTATCTCTTTTTCTATATTATGCTGTTCACAGATTAGGTTTCAAACACTTTAAAAGAACTATCCTCTACTAAATTCTGACACTATCCTCACACCCAGCTGTGCCAATCCGCAACAAAATCTATAGGTGTGGTTGTCTAGTACAACTTAAGAAAGCTGTATACTCAGCTTAAATATATTGTGTACTTCCTGCGCTCACATTTAAATGGCCTCGGCCATGACGTGCTCTGTAGATGCATGACATGTATGACCAATCACATGTTGCAGTTACTTGTTAGTGATGGAGCCAGCGAAGAGAAACTGGTCAGGTGATTGTGGGACTGCACCAAGTCCACACAAATTTGCAGCTCTACATTTGCTGTGGATTATTTGTTGCATTTATTGAAATTCTAAACTATGAACTTACGCCAATTGTATTTGAAACATAGCCCAAATGACGCCTTTGTATTGTTTTTCTTTTTTTGACGTCTCCTGTCTGTCCATGTTTAATTCCAGATGCCAGTGAACACAAGAAGGTAATCCGCACAGTTGCTTTCCATCTTGGTCCTGCTTTTCCCAGTCTTCTAGTGTGATGGACTAGCATTGGTTTTGTCACAGCTTGACCGCACCATGTGGATCTACCTCTCTGTTTAAGGTCTGCACCAGAGTCACAAAAGAGCACAACGGGGTCCGCCGCCCCCACCCCCTCAATCCAAAATTAATCGAACACATGAAGAGATTCACCGGGTTATAGCCGACCACAGAAAAATGCTAATTGTAATAAAGGCCACATGTAGGATTAAAGGGGTATTCCCATGTCCAAAATCCTATCCTGACATGTAACAGGTGCAATAATAAGTTATTAAGCAATAACTCCAATTAGAAATGTAGTATAGTCCTTCTTATATACTATACCGCTTACCCCATGTGCAGGGCATTGCAGGAGCTTAGGTGTCCATGGTTACGACTACTAACAACTAACTGTCACTTTAGCAGTAGATGTAACCATGGATACCTAAGAAACTGTAATGCCCTGCACACGAGGTAAGCAGCAGTGAATCAGAAGAACTATACTACGTTCCTAATTGGAGGTATTTGCTAATATGTTTGTTACACCTACTACATATTGTCATATGATCTTGGAGAGGAGAACACATTTTTAACCCAACAGGCGCTTGTCAGAAAACCATTGTATCTCATGTGGCTTTACTGATATATATTGGTTTCAAATATTATTAAAATATACCTGCCATTTTGCACAAAACCTATTGAAAAGCTTGGCCTTACTACCATCCCCCACAACAAATTAATACACTGATATGTGCAGCAAATGCAGCTATACGTCCAGGAACTGTCCCAATTCTCATACTCTGTAACTTACCATTCACTGGTTTTAAGTATGCTGTTCCACTTCATCAGTATTCTACCAGCATTGTAGGACCTGGAACTTCCCTTCCTTCAAATCCCAGCATGCACTGTACTTGACATTTTCCAAAATTTTTTTTTCCCCTAAACTAAAACTTTGTATCGGTTCTGTATGTATGCTTTATGACAAACAGATGAGAAGTAGAGAAAAAAGGGCTATGTGATAAATCTTTTCTCACTTCACAGCATGCACTGCAGCTGCCATTTTCAAATAGCTTCCTTTCCCTAAACGGAAATTCTGCCTATCTTTTAAGCCAGTATGCATATAGTCTTTACTATGCGAGGCCTAGAGCCGTGTTAATCATTAACATAACGTTACCCTCCTTCCAATGTTCCCCATTAGTATATACGCTGCTCAATAAAATAAAGGGAACACTCAAATAACACATCCTAGATCTAAATGAATGAAATATTCTCATTGAATACTTTGTTGTGTACAAAGTTGAATGTGCTGTCAACATAATCACACAAAAATTATCAATGGAAATCAAATTTATTAACCAATGGAGGCAGTCTGGACAGTCTGTGGTGCAAAGTGATCGCTCTCCACGGCGTCTCCAGACTCTGTCATGTGTGCTAAGTGTGAACCTGCTGCCTGCAACATCCTTCAGCATGACCGATTTGGCAGTGGGTCAGTAATGGTGTGGGGTGACATTACTTTGGAGGGCCACACAGCCCTCCATGTGCTCGCCAGAGGTAGCCTGACTGCCATTAGGTACCGAGATAGATCCTCAGACCCCTTGTGAGACCATATGTTGGTGTGGTTGGCCCTGGGTTCCTCCTAATGCAGGACAATGCCAGACCTCATGTGGCTGGAGTGTGTCAGCAGTTCCTGCAAGATGAAGGCATTGACGCTATGGACTGGCCTGCCCGTTCCGCAGACCTGAATCTGATTGAGCACATCTGGGACAGCATGTCTCGTTCCATCCACCAACGTCACGTTGCACCACAGACTGTCCAGGAGTTGACGGATGCTTTAGTCCAGGTCTGGGAGGATATCCCTCAGGAGAACATCCGCAAGCTCATCAGGAGCATGCCCAGGTGTTGTAGGGAGGTCATACAGGCACGTGGAGGCCACACACAATACTGAGCATCATTTTGACTTGTTTCCACTTTAATTTTGTCTTGTTTTGATTTTCATTTTGATTTGTTTCCACTTTCATTTTGGGGGTCTCTCCAAATCCAGGCCTCCATTGGTTCATAAATTTGATTTCCATTGATGATTTTTGTGTGATTATGTTGACAGCACATTCAACTTTGTACAGAACAAAGTATTCAATGAGAATATTTCATTCATTTAGATCTAGATGTGTTATTTGAGTGTTCCCTTTATTTTTTTCAGCAGTGCATTTTTGGCCTTACAGAATGGTTAATATTAACATAAAATGTCACAGTAGGCTGAACCCCAGGTGAACATATGACACGGTTTGTGATATTACTGTATGTATTTAAGATGAACCACTTGTCCCCTAACTTCCAAGAATTCTGATCTCTTCCAATGTCAAGCAGCGTCTCATACGGGACCAGCGCTCATGATGGTATCCAATAAGTGCAGGCGAGCAGCACACACAGTCTCTTGTATTACTTGTTTTAGGTGCAGGCTGGAGCTTTAGTGAAATTTCAGCTTTTCCAAGCTCCCTGCACATATTGCAGAAGAGGTTGGGAAACAGTCATCCTGATTTGGGCATCAGGGCACATAATGCCAATATCGGGACACAGAAGATCACTATGCTATTTGTTACATGGGACTGCAGAGCCCACTGCATCATCAACTGTACTCAGTTATTACCGTGCGTTATTGTTTTGGTGTCTCATGACTGCAGGTAACAAACATCAAACTTGGAGCGGAATCTACGTGTAATAATATGCAATAATAAATAATAATATTCCAGCTGCTCAATCTCGTACTCTTTAGAAGTTATTCTTTTATAAATGAACGTAGAGGCATATGTCAAATCTTTGACGATTGTATACTTGATCATTTCTCTTATTGATGCCGATTGTGTGTTAACTGATAATAACTTTCCTGAAGTTGCAAAAAGTACGAAAAGCAATTGTAATGAACTACTTATCAAACTAAGCAGACTTCAGGAAATTAAGAAAAAAAATTACGTGATTATCTCAGTACATATACTAACGTCCATAACTCCACCAATGAGCAGATTTCACCTCGAGCTCCTGGATGTACTGTGTCAGCTGATATTACTCCTGGACTGGAAACCACATGGTACAAAACACTTCGGGGAGTCATGCGCTTCTATGAATTTGGGTGTGACATCCCCCAGCTAAATGATGAGGACTACAAGAAGCATGATGTCAGGATGAAAGGTACAAGTGAAGTCTGAGGACCCCATTTAGTGCTGGATTTGCAGATGTGCCTGCTGAGCGCACACACTCTCACAGTGTGTACTGAGTGTATCAGTGTGTGTGCTATCTGTATGAAAGACAATGGCATCGCTCACCTGACGGTCTACATTATAAAAAAAATAACGCTGCGTGCACTAGTCGTATCCACTGCTCGCATCAGACTCACCTGTTTAGCTTAATAGGTGCAATAAAGAAAAATGTCAGCCATATGGACGCCAATTGCATGGCATCTGGGTTTTTTTTTTTACTAATCAATTGCAATTGATTGGACCATCATATTGTAAACTGTTGATGTATAAAGCAGATGCCGCATGGATGTAAAAAACTGACATATAGAGGATATACAGATTGCCAAATAAATTGTTCTTTCTGGATGAAAAACTAATCATTTTTCATATACTTTCCGAAGCTGGCCATTAATGTGCGAGATTGGAATACCACTTTAAGGCCGGGGTCACACTTGAGAGTGCAATGCGAGAAACTCACACGAGTCACTCGCCTCAATACCCGGCACTCGGGACCGAAGTGTGTGGCTGCATGTACGAGTATTTCTATGCAGCTGAACGCTCCAGTCCCGAGTGCCGGCGGCAGTGCCGGGTATTGAGGCGCGAGTTTCTTGCATTGCACTCGCAAGTGTGACCCCGGCCTAAAGCTAATAATTGTGTAAAACAAGCTAGCTCAGGTCACCAAGTCATGTTACCTGCTGTTAGGGCAGCATGATCTTACTGACACTATCCTTTAAAACCAACAGCACAGTTGTAAAAGCAATAATACCATAAAAAAAAGATATAATGGAGTATTAAAAAAAAAAAAACATGCATTATCTATTAATAAAAAAGTACATATGAGCCATAAAGCTTTGTTAAAAATCATAAGCACAGTCAATCAACAATTTAGCATATTAGAAAAGACACATTACAACTCACACTCACTGACGCCCAAGACTAAATGACAAAATAGAAGGATATTTATAAAGTAGTAAAAATAACAGCATTGAGTAACGATACCGTAAAAGATGAAGATTATCAAAACAAATCCCATAATTAACAAATATGATGACGCAAACATGAGGTCCAACACGTTCTGTTAGCCGAGACGCTTCCTCAGGGGAATTCAGTGTTCACTGCCAAACGCATGGCGCTAAAGTCTATAGGAATATTTAACCTCTGAAGTGAACGGTTATTAAAATGAAATAGGTAAAGTGTTTTTTTTCTTTTTTACTATCTAGTAAAGCCAACAGTCCTTCAGTAAGATCTTCACACTATAGCAAGAACCATATTTCCACAATGAGAAAACAATGTAAAATGCCACATATGGCTTTCTGTTAAACACTCTACCTTACTACAAAGGAACGAAAAACTAATAAAAAGACACAGCAAACACTAAAGTAATGATAACCAATATTGTTTTATTAACAAGATATATTCAAGGCTGGACACAGAATGGCCGGAAGCCACAGTAACTGCCTAAGACCCCGCTTCCCCTAAACATCAGGTCTCTACACGTTTTTTTCTGCGTCTATGTATTATAGCATGCTCATGTCTCTATACTTATCTGGATTAAAGATGAAAAAGTATATAACACTTACTTTCTGGAAAGGCCCAATGCAAATGATGCGACAGGTGAAATAAAAAAAAAGAAAAGAAAAAGATGTTAGTTTCAATTTTTTATTAAATCAATTAGATATTTACTAGTTCTGAACATTTTCAGACGTCAATGAGTGTATACATGTAATAAGACTATTGTTAATTGATGATCTTCAAAGGCCAATCTTATCTTATTCTCACATCCGCCATTACATCTTACAGTATACATGCCCGAAGTACAACTTATGTGACAGCCACTACTAGGCAATGGACGATCTCCTCGATCAATGCTCAGATGGAAATCTCTGAGATATTTGGAATATTTTGTCAAACCATGTGAATGGCTTTACACTGACTGATAACTGATTATCCCAGAGATAACATTGGCAATTATTTCTACAATGCTAAAGAGAATATGTCACCATGTATTTGCTATGTAATCTGGCAGCAGCATGATGTAGGAGCAGAGTCATTACTGGGCCACGTTTTGCTGTTTCAATACAATCAATGTTTTATCAGCACACGATTATCACTAGAGGACAATAGCCCTCATGCCTGCTAGTCCAACCACTATCCTAGAACTAATTAGCATTTCTGTCACTACACAGTGTACATAGAAAGCTGTGGTATGGACGGGGTTATGCACAGCACAACAACTGCGCTCTGCTAGGTCTGCAGCAGAGATAACTGTGATTATCGGAAATGCTGCACCCAGTAAACTGTGGGTATGTCACCAAATTTACATGTAGTTTCACCAACATAACAATGTATACCACACAATATATGGTTATCTAAAAGAAGAGCTCAGTAAGTTAAAGCCACCGTCTCACACAGCGTTTTGTGACGCAGCAGCGATCTCCCAGCGATATCGCTGTGTGTGACATTCAGCGACGATCAGCCCCCCTGCTGGGTATCGCTCATCGTCGCTGAATGTCCTGGACATTTTTTGATCGCTGGTTTCCCGCTGACAGGCACGCATCGCTGCGTGTGACAGGCGGGAGACCAGCGATCCACTGGTAACCAACGTACACAGCGGGTTTCCAGGCGCGGGGCTGTGCCTAGAAACCCGCTGTGTACCTTGGATACCAGCCCCTGATGCAGGGAGCTGGTAACCAAGGTACACAGCGGGTTTCCAGGCACCGCGCAGCGCCTGGAAACCCGATGTGTACCTTGGTTACCAGCTCCCTGCATCAGGGCGCTGGTATCCAAGGTACACTGCGGGTAACTAAGCGATGTTACCCGCAGTGTCGCTGTCCGATCGCTGCCTGAGCTGCCTGTTTGGCAGCTCAGCAGCGATCATATAGCGATACACCAGCGATCCTGACAAGTGCATATCGTTGTCGGGATCGCTGGTGTTCGCTATGTGAGACCCAGGCTTTACACTTTGGATATATTCACACGTTGAAGTTATTCCTAAAAAACTACTATTGTATCAGAAAAGTGAATGAGATTTCTGAAATCTCCTGCGGTTTGTTTCCTTTGTGGATTTGAATCCGTTTCAATTAAGCAGCATGTCAATCCTTTAAGCATTTGTGCAGAATTTTTTCACCCATTTAAATGAATGTGGGTGGAAAAAAAAAAAAAAGTATAAACAAAACACACAACAAAATTTTGCAAAAAATGCACGCGTTTTATTTTTTGTGCCAATAGTATTTGAAGCAGTTTAAAAAAAAAAAGCAATAGGGACAAGTATGTGCCAACAGATGCTTTTCTAGCATTGCAGACCCGTAGAATTCTGCGTGCACATAGCAAATGTACAAGGTGCTAATAAAGGTTTTGATGGCCGGCTGATATCAGCTCGGAGGAGCATCGTGGGATTAGGCCCACCATTCGCTGTTTCAGACGAGATGTGTTTGTTACCCGTAGGCCATTACTAATAGACTTTCTGACTCCTTCTCATTCATGCAGATTTAATAACTAGAAAGATTTCTAGGACTGTGAATAAACTATGCAAGCAGCTAAAGTCACGTTACACCTGCTGATCGGCGGCCGTATGAAGGACAGCGGACGTGGGCCGACCAGAATTCTATGCGGACAGAACGATCGGTCACACAATCCGTTCTGTGCACTCAAAATATCACCAACACCGGTAGCACGTCTCCTATTTATATAGATCGATGTGCTGCCGAGAACGATGAAAAAATGATCCAATCACCTGGTGGACACGTTCGTCGGGCGACTGCATGCGTGTTTACACAAGACGATGATCACTGAATGAGCGTTCTAACAAGGTCTCGTTAACGACTGTAGTCCCATGTAAACGAGCCTGTACCTGCAGCGCAGATTTCATCACTCAGCTCTGCAGTCTATGAACAATGGGATGTGGAATATTGCATTTCACAACTAACTTTGGCTATGCTGCAGCTCCTGGCGTGTTCTCCCATCCCCGGCTGACAGCAGACGAGGAGGAGTTGTGTTCAATAGTATAGACACATAAGACAAATCGCTGCCGGAGCTTCCAGCACATTATCCATCATTACCAATATGCTACTAATTTTACGTTATCCCCCCCCAGGGACCTCCGCTGCGGATTCTAGTGCTTGTAAACTCTCTAGACACGTCTTTGGAGAATTGTGGGGGCAGGATTGTGGGAAGAACGCACATTATTTCATTCCTAGAAGACAAACCAGAAGATTTTGTAGATGCTGAATACTTATTAACCAGCATTTAAGCTGTACCCCATTTAACCCCTCCCTGCCGTGTTGCAAGTTATTAAACAGGAGTAAATGACATCATGATGACTTGTGCAGGCGATGCAGATGAAGAAACCGCAGTTCTGGCATCTGCAAATCCATGCATGGGCTAAATAATTTGTATTGTGAAAGATCAGGCTTCTGTGGCTGCAGCGATAAATATACCACGATTTATTTCATTTTTGAAATAGGAAAATGACGGCAATTTCAACATTTAGAATTTATTTATTTTTAATACAATTTTTAGCATTGCAGAAGATTGTTAATTAAAACAGTGCAGACGTGGTGCAGAAATGCCGTTCGTTCCGCCGGTGAACTGCAATCTAGTCGTTATCTGGCCATGAGCCACAAGAAGGACCACAATCCCCAGCACTCACTTAGCCAACTAAATGCTTATGTCAGTGATTGACAGGAGCACTGAAGATGTTACGGAGCAAGGCTAGACACCACGCTTAGGTCCCTTCCCACGGCTCTTGGTTTGTCGTTACAAGGGAGGACCATCTCAGACTTCTAAAGCACATTGTACAAACATTGTCTGAAAAGCTGAAAAGAATAGTGACATGGAATTGGAGGAATCAGGCCAAAATGGTTAAAAAAAAAAAAAAAAAAAGCACCAGGTATTTTATCTATGTAGTGACATTTTTTATTTTGAACTATAGGATTGGTTTAGAGAAATGGAGCGCACCAATGAATCAGATTTGGGGTTTTATACATGTATTCTCTGTCACAAGCACACCCAAAGGAACTGGCAATGGGTACAACAGTGCATCAATTTATTTTTTTACGTTTTTCAGCCCTTTTTTCAACTTAAGGCTACGCTATGAGCTTTATTGAGGTTGCAGAATTTCTACAAAATTTGTTTAAAATTAGGTTGCTTGTGTTTTTATCTCGTTTTGGCATGTCATGCTTTAAAGAAAGAGGCTTTGTTTTTGATATTTCCCAGTAATTGGATTTCACAAAACTTTATTGATACACTTGGGTAAACAAAAAAAAAAAACGCACAGAGGGCGTGAGATTTCTATAAATCCCATCAACTTTGCTAGAACTGGAAGATCCAACGTCTTTGACGCAGCTAAAGTAAATAAAGATTCTCACAAGTGTCTCCTGTAAGCTTAAGCTTCTCTTCTCCCACACAGGTGCAGCAGTTTTCCATGGGTCATACTTTAGTCCTGCTCGCCGTCCAGCTACCATTAATAACACAATATGCTAATTTCTTGTGCGCGTGCAACATGTGCAGTTGTACAAAGTCTTCTGCTGTGCTGCACATCGCCCAGATCAGCGCAGCGTCCGGATGTCCATGGCACAATAAACATAATAAAGATGCGGTACACACCTGGTTTCTTTTAACCCTTCTTTCTGGATGACTTCCAAGATTTGTTTTGCAGTCATCGGTGAATTTGGATGCTTTTCTAAAGCCTGAAAAGATATAAAAACAATTTATTTTGTTATACAAGTTATAAGGTGTCCTCTCATAACAAGAAACTTTTAAACTGCTAAGAGAACAGGAAAAAAAAACAAAACTCTGGAAACACTTAGATTTAAGAAATTTAGTATCTTGTTCTAAAATCCCTATGAAGTTCACGGCTAAGCGATAAAATGGAAAGTGTTAAGGGGGCTGTCCACTACTTGGACCATCCCACCTTAGGGTATGGTTCCATGGTCCGGAACTAATGCGCTTTGGACATAGGACTCTGCTAATTACCTTGCGGCAACGCTCCGTCGCCGCAAGGTAAAAGGACATGCTGCGATCTGAAAAGACGCGCCCGCATGTCCGTTTACGCAGGTCTGACGCCTGAGTGTTTTTACGCATAGTGGAGACGGGATTTCATGAAATCCCCTCCACTATGCTGTAACATCTGGACGCTGCGTGTTTGACACCGCGGCTGTACACAGCGTCAAACACGCAGCGTTTCCTGACCGTGGAAACATACTCTTAACTGTTTGAGTCCGAGTAAAACAACAGAAGACTTTACAACGTTCCCGCCACTCATGTTACATTTTAGGTCACATGAGCGCTGTGGGAATCAGCGGAGGAGACGTTCGCGCTGACCAAATATTGATGTGCAGAGGAATATTGAGGACCTGGTGCCAACATCTATGAAACAGCTCCGATGTCCAGGGTGAGTATTAGATTTTCTTAGTTTACTCGGACTTGGGCATTTAATATGGGGTTGTCCAAGTGGTGGACAACTTCCTTAAAGTGATTAAAACATTTTTTTTTTGAGTCTATACGAGTTGGTGACTCACTCTAGGTAAGCACCTGTTCACACTTAGTTTATGTTTGGATGTGACGGTCAGTTGTTTGAAATTTGTATTCATTAGCCTTCTGACTGAGCACTCCGCCTCTTAGCCGCAGGTGTTTTTAATCACAGCAGAAACACTCCCCCTCCACAGAGATATAGATTTCAGTCTAAGAGATCATACCCATTTGTGAAAAAAAAAAAACGGTCCGTTTTCTGGATGGAAAAAACGGTACGATTCTAGGCAAATGTCATGCGATTTGTATGCGATTTTTAATTGCTCCATCCATTTTCCATCTGTATGCAATGCGATTTTAACATGACGTTTTACATAGAGCAGTTATCTCTATGTAAAAAGTCATGTAAAAATGACATTGTAAAAAAAAAAAATTTACACAAAAAGCAAATAATTATATATATATAGGTCATACACTTCTACATAGTATAATAGCCGCTAATTCATCCCCGGCTATACTGTAAAATCACACTGACAGCTTTAATAAAGAATAGAAACAATACATATACACACATAGAATACACATATATATCATTGTGACATATATATATTCATATATTTATAGTTCATACACTTCTACATACTGTAATAGCCGCTAATTCAATTGCCGGCTTTTGTGAAATTACAGAACCCAACATGAAATGAAACATGGTTTACATACAGTTAACCATGTCATTTCATGTATTTTGATATATGGTTTTCACTAACTATTACAAGAGTGTATGTGTGTGAAATTTCACACATGTAGGGGTTAATTAAAGGTGTAAACTCGTTGAAAAGAAATGCGTGGGCTCCCGCTGTATTTTCTCCACCAGACAGACAAAGCAAGCGAGTGGGGGCAAATAATAATAGCCCAGGGAGGGTGCATTTATTTTGTGCCCCCCCTTGCTACTAACATCTGCCCCCAGACACCCCAGAAAAGGCAAATCTATAATTAGATTCGCCCTTTCTGGCACTTTGCCCGTCTATTTCCCATTGCCCTGTAGCCGTGGCGAATGGGTTAATAAGGGGTTAAAGCTACCTTGCAATTGAAAGGTGACTTTAAGCCAGGTTAATAATTGAGAGTTGTCAATTTGACAACTATCAATTATTAATCCTATTGTATGAAAGAAAAAAAACACACACATTAATTATTAATCCTTTTAATGAAATAAAGACACAGTTTTGGACCATATTTTATTGCATACAGACTGGGGCCTCTGTAGATCCTATCAGGTGGAAGGTGCTATAACATATAGATGTTGCCAGGTCTAGTGCCTTTGATGATCTAACCACCCCCTGGTGTGCTGGCCCCAGCTGCCAAATTATCCCAAAGCAGCTCCCACAATCCCACTTTCCTGACCCTGTAGTGTGGACTATATATTTAGGAGTAGTCTAAGGGGCGCATGCATTGTGGGGGCGCATGCATCCCAGAAACTAAGCATCACAGAAGACAACAAGCATCTTGAAAACGGCAGTTATTCATGGCAGTTAATCAGGGCTGGAATCAGGTACCCCACACTTTGCCTTCTTTTTCATTATGTACTTTATCTATTTCCTCCTGGGTTCTCTTGCCATCCACATTCACCGCCCCATCCCCCCTCCATCACGACTCATACACATCAGCCCCTCTATCCTTCCCTCTCCCATGTACAGCTCCCATGCACTCCTCACCTTCCTGAAAAACCTCAGCCCATCTTGCCCAAACACATCACAGAAAAAACCTACTTACAATTCCAACAACTACTTGCTCTTTATCTTCCTACTCCTAATGATTTCAGGGGACATCTCCCCCAACCCTGGTCCACCATCCCCCAACCTCAATCCCTACCCTACCTCATACCGAAACCATAATAATCTTATTAATATTACTTGCACTACCTCATCTCCTTCTTTCAATTGTGCCCTCTGGAATCCACGGTCTGCATGCAACAAGCTATCCTTCCTGCACAACTACTTTCTGAACCACTCTCTTAATCTGTTGGCCCTCACTGAAACCTGGAGTCAGGATTCTGACACTGTCTCCCCTGCTGCCATTTCCTATGGTGGTTTACAGTTCTCCCATTCCCCGAGACCCACACACAGACATGGTGGTGGAGTTGGCATACTGTAAGGTTCTGTGTATCTGTTTCTGAAACTCAGTTTGTTCGTCGGCCATTTTGCTTTCTGTTTTGCTGCAGCTATCTTGCCCTCGGTCAAAATGGAGTTTTCCAGCTTGCATGTTCCCGCCCTGATTCTCTCCGTTTGCTTCTTAAACAGCCACAGCTGAGCAATCAGTGCTTCAGAATCTAGCCTGCAGTGAACCTGTGTTCTGACTCCTGAAGCCTTGGACCTTGTACTCCAGCCATTCCTACTGAGGAACTCTGAAGCACTTGTGGACTCTGAACTCTGCTCTTGAGAGCCTCACGTTTGCATGGACTTGCGGTAACAGAGAAGAAGATCTGAATCTGTTGTGGAGAGTTATTGCTGAGCTTAGATTACTCTGGCCTGCTGTGTCTCCTGCTTCTGTGTTTGCAACCTGTGTGTTTATTTTTGCCAATTTGTATGAAGCAATACAAGACTTTCTTTATCAACCTGTGTCTCAAGTATTTTCATCGCACCCAAGCACAAGACGCTATATGAACTGTACCACATACATTACAAGATTCTGAAGCCAAACGTTAGTGTCTGCTGGGTCTGGAAAGGCTTGTCTGCTGTACTGTGGATATCGGATGTCCGGTTGTACTTTCTGTGATGACAGTGGTTGTGACTTCTCACAACCATTCCAGGTGAGCAATTCCCTTAAGTTTTTTTTCTGCAGTGTTATCACAGGTAAACACTATTGTTTTTGTTTTTTTTTCTCTTCTCTTTTTGTCTGCTGAAACTCTGGATATCAGATGTCTGGTTGAAAGCTTTCTGTGATGATAGTGGTTGTGACTTCTCACAACCATTCCAGGTGAGCAGTTCCCTTAAAGTTTTTTCTTTCTTCAGTGTTGCCACAGGTGAACACTATTGTTTTTTTTTTTTCTCCTCTTCTTCCAGTATCCTGTCTTAAAAGATCTGGAAAATGGAGGCCCGCATAAAGGAACTTTGCGGAGTGACTGATAATATCCTTGCAGATTTGCAGAATATAAAGACCCGTTTTACAAATCTTCAGGACCTAAATAATCACAATTTGCAAGTGGTTGGACAGACTACCCAGGATTTGCGAGCCAGGATTGAGGTTCTGGAGGGGCGAGTCCAGGCTCCTGCCGTGGCCCCGAGTGCTGGGATTCCCAAGTTGCCCCCTTTTCGTTTTGGTGGTGAACGTGAAAAATTCAGGGGATTTGTTAATCAATGCAATCTTTTTTTTTCTGCACATGCTTCACAATTTCCTACTGAACGATCTAAGGTGCTTACTATAATTATGTTGCTTACCAACAAGGCTTTGATGTGGGCAAACCCTCTGATTGAGACTGAGGATGATTGTTTGAATCACCTTGATGATTTTATTTCAGCCATGGGGCAGGTGTTTGATGACCCCAATCGAGGTGCAACAGCTGAAGCAGCCATGTTAGCTTTGCGCCAAGGTAAGCACTCGGTAGCTGAATATGCCTTGGATTTCAGGAGATGGGCCCTTGATACCACCTGGGACAGTTCCGCCAAAAAATCTATTTTTCGAAAGGGGTTATCCCCACTGATTAAGGATGAACTTGCTCGTGCCGACCCTCCCACTGCGTTAGGTGACTTTATTAACTACTGCATCCGTATTGATACTCGTTTAACTGAACGCAGGCAAGAGAGATGGTTCGAAAGCAATCGTACTAACCTTTTCCTACCTTCCTCTCCAGCTAAGGAACCTTTGAATAGGATTACACGGGAACCTGAACCTGAACCCATGCAGGTAGACTCTTTACTACGACGGGTTAGTGATGCACGCAAGGAACATCGTTTTAAGGAGAATCTATGTTTTTATTGTGGTAAGTCAGGGCACTTTATTATTAACTGCCCCAGCCGTTCTCGCAAGACTACTGCAGCACTCATTCATTGTGAGTGTTGCGAGAGGGGATCTGTCAGGTCCGAGCCTCAGGCTCCAGAGAGATCTGCAGCAACAGATCTTGATTTCTCGGACTTAAACTCCGTTACCTCTGAGGACGTTGACTGTGTAAATGCTGCCATCTTTCAAGTTTCCTCAGCGGTGTCCCAGCTGAGTTGTAAAAAAAACAATTCTCACTGTTTTCTTTCCATCAAACTCTGGGTTGACTCAGCTTGGGTGTCTAGCTCTGCTATGATCGACTCAGGTGCAAGTGGAAATTTTATGGATGTCTCCTTTGCTCTGAAACAGGGAATACGTTCAGTGAAGAAGGCTACTCCAGTACAGATGGAAACTGTGGATGGCTCCCTGCTGACCTCTGGACCAGTGGATCAGGAAACAGAGCCTTTAAAGGTTCTTATGGGTAAAGATCATCAAGAGAAACTGTCCTTTATGCTTATCTCTTCTCCTCACTTTCCCATTATTCTAGGGCTACCATGGCTGCAGGCTCAGAATCCTACCATTAACTGGGAGACCAAGGAATTACACTTTCCAGAGAAACAGATGAGTCCAAAAATTTCAGCTTGCTCTGTTCCTAAAGGAACCATGTCAGTCCCTGAACTACCAGCTGTATACCAGGACTATGTGGATTTATGTGACAAGAAGAACGCTGACCAGCTTCCTCCTCACCGTCCATATGATTGTCCAATTGAATTATTGCCTGGAGCAGAGATACCTTTTGGTAAGATCTACCCCCTGGCGGGGCCCGAGCTGAAGGCTTTAAAAGAGTACATAGACGAAAATCTAGCCAAGGGCTTCATACGCCCCTCTTCATCTCCTGCAGGGGCACCCATATTCTTTGTAAAGAAGAAAGATGGATCCCTGAGACCATGCGTAGACTATAGGGAACTCAATAAGGTTACTATTAGAAACCGTTATCCATTGCCTTTAATCCCTGAGTTATTGGAGAGAGTGCGACATGCCAAAATTTTTTCTAAACTAGATCTTCGTGGGGCCTATAACTTAGTCCGTATTAGACCTGGGGATGAATGGAAGACTGCATTCAGGTCACGCTATGGACACTTTGAATATCTAGTTATGCCTTTTGGTCTGAGTACCGCCCCAGCCACTTTCCAACACTTGGTGAATGACATTTTCAGGGATCTCCTGGATACATTCGTGGTAATTTATTTGGATGATATTTTAATTTTTTTCTAACTCCACAGAGGAACATCATGGACATGTGAGAATGGTCTTGGAACGTCTAAGACAAAATCATCTTTACATCAAGCTTGAAAAGTGTGAATTCCATAAGACCGAAATTCAATTTCTGGGTATGTACTGTCTACACAAGGAATTAGTATGGATGGAAGTAAAACCCAAGCCATCAATGATTGGCCAAGTCCTAGAAATGTGAAGGAGGTACAGCGCTTCATCGGGTTTGCAAACTTCTATAGACGTTTCATTAGAAATTTCTCTGAGGTAGTGTCACCTATCACCCAACTTACCCGGAAAGAGTCTAAGTTCTCCTGGACTCCCCAAGCCCAGGAAGCATTTTCCCGTCTAAAAGATAAATTTACCACTGCACCTATCCTAGTACATCCCAACCCAGAGCTTGCCTTCATAATAGAGGTGGATGCTTCAGACTGTGCCGTGGGAGCTATACTCTCTCAGAGAACAGGTGAGAAGAATGTCTTGCATCCCTGTGCCTTCTTTTCCCAGCAGTTGTCTTCGGCTGAGAAGAACTACGATGTGGGCAATAGAGAGTTGTTGGCCATTATTGCCGCCTTCAAAGAATGGAGACACCTTCTTCAAGGAGCTGCACAGCAAATAGTCGTTCTGACAGACCATCGTAATCTTGAGTTTATCAGGTCGGCTAAGTGCCTGACTCCTCGCCAGGCTCGCTGGAATCTTTTCTTAAACCAATTTAATTTTATTATTTCTTATAGACCAGGATCGCGCAATGGAAAGGCTGATGCACTCTCTAGGATTTACTCAGCAGAGACACGTCCAATTACTCCTCCTAAGACTATTCTTCCTGACTCTAGATTCCTAGGAGTGATTCATCATCAAGACCTAATTAAAGACATCAAGGAAGCATACCATGCGGATTCTTTTTTGGCTCAACCCCCAAGGGACGTAAGTCTTGTCTTTAAGAATGGTGTGTGGATTCTGGGACAACGTCTGTATATACCTGAAACAGTCAGATTGAGAGTATTGCAACTCATTCACGATTCCAAAATAGCCGGGCATAGAGGAATTCTAAAGACACAGGAATTTCTTTCTCGTTTCTTTTGGTGGCCCACTTGTAGGAAGGATGTTTTGGACTATGTCACTTCGTGTGAGGTTTGTGCAAGATGCAAAACACCTCGCTCTTCACCAACTGGTCTGTTACAGCCTCTTCCCACCCCGTCCCGCCCGTGGGGATCCATTTCTATGGACTTCATTGTGGAATTACCAACCTCTCAAGGGAAGAACACTATTCTAGTGGTGGTTGACCGTCTAACAAAGGCAGCTCATTTTATCCCTTGTGTCGGCTTACCCACTGCAAAACAGACATCAGATTTGATGATTAAAGATGTGTTTCGCTTACATGGAGTACCGGATGAGGTTATTTCGGATCGAGGGGTGCAATTCACTTCTAGGTTTTGGAAAAATTTCTGTGCAGCATTGGACATTAAAGTAAACCTTTCTTCTGCTTTTCATCCCCAGACTAATGGACAAACCGAACGAACCAATCAAACCCTGGAGCAGTATCTCCGCTGCTTTATCTGCCACCTACAGGATGATTGGGTGGATCTACTTCCATTGGCTGAGTTCTCTTACAACAACTCTCAGAGTGCCTCCACTAAACAGTCTCCTTTTTACTCTAATCTAGGTTATCATCCTAACATTCTACCACGATTTCCCATAGAGACGCCTTTGCCAGCAGTGGCTGAAAGAGTCACGACTTTACAGAAGAATATGGATCTTCTAAAGGAGAATCTGGAATCGGCTCAGGAAAGGTACAAGAAGGCAGCAGATAAATTTCGTAAACCTGCACCAGCTTTTAAGGTAGGAGACCTGGTCTGGCTGTCAACCAGAAATCTTAAGTTAAGGATTCCATCGTCTAAGTTGGGACATAAGTACATTGGACCCTATAAAATCAGTAAAATTATAAGTGCCGTTGCTTGTCGTCTTCAATTGCCCAGAACTATGAGAATCCACCCTGTCTTTCATGTATCCCTACTAAAGGCTGCGACACCCAATACGTTTCCTGGACGTTCTTCTCCTTGCCCTGACCCAGTGCTAGTCGATGGTCAGGAGGAATTTGTGGTGGAAAGGATTTTAGATTCCAGGTTGTATAGAAATCAGTTACAATATCTGATTAAATGGCAGGGCTACCCAGTGGAGGACAACTCATGGGAGCCAGTCAATAACGTTAATGCTCCTCGCTTGCTCCGTCAGTTTCATCAGAGGTACCCACACAAGCCTGGTCTGAGGTCATCCGGAGGTTGTCCCTAAGGGGGGAGTAATGTAAGGTTCTGTGTATCTGTTTCTGAAACTCAGTTTGTTCGTCGGCCATTTTGCTTTCTGTTTTGCTGCAGCTATCTTGCCCTCGGTCAAAATGGAGTTTTCCAGCTTGCATGTTCCCGCCCTGATTCTCTCCGTTTGCTTCTTAAACAGCCACAGCTGAGCAATCAGTGCTTCAGAATCTAGCCTGCAGTGAACCTGTGTTCTGACTCCTGAAGCCTTGGACCTTGTACTCCAGCCATTCCTACTGAGGAACTCTGAAGCACTTGTGGACTCTGAACTCTGCTCTTGAGAGCCTCACGTTTGCATGGACTTGCGGTAACAGAGAAGAAGATCTGAATCTGTTGTGGAGAGTTATTGCTGAGCTTAGATTACTCTGGCCTGCTGTGTCTCCTGCTTCTGTGTTTGCAACCTGTGTGTTTATTTTTGCCAATTTGTATGAAGCAATACAAGACTTTCTTTATCAACCTGTGTCTCAAGTATTTTCATCGCACCCAAGCACAAGACGCTATATGAACTGTACCACATACATTACAAGATTCTGAAGCCAAACGTTAGTGTCTGCTGGGTCTGGAAAGGCTTGTCTGCTGTACTGTGGATATCGGATGTCCGGTTGTACTTTCTGTGATGACAGTGGTTGTGACTTCTCACAACCATTCCAGGTGAGCAATTCCCTTAAGTTTTTTTTCTGCAGTGTTATCACAGGTAAACACTATTGTTTTTTTTTTTTTTTCTCTTCTCTTTTTGTCTGCTGAAACTCTGGATATCAGATGTCTGGTTGAAAGCTTTCTGTGATGATAGTGGTTGTGACTTCTCACAACCATTCCAGGTGAGCAGTTCCCTTAAAGTTTTTTCTTTCTTCAGTGTTGCCACAGGTGAACACTATTGTTTTTTTTTTTTCTCCTCTTCTTCCAGTATCCTGTCTTAAAAGATCTGGAAAATGGAGGCCCGCATAAAGGAACTTTGCGGAGTGACTGATAATATCCTTGCAGATTTGCAGAATATAAAGACCCGTTTTACAAATCTTCAGGACCTAAATAATCACAATTTGCAAGTGGTTGGACAGACTACCCAGGATTTGCGAGCCAGGATTGAGGTTCTGGAGGGGCGAGTCCAGGCTCCTGCCGTGGCCCCGAGTGCTGGGATTCCCAAGTTGCCCCCTTTTCGTTTTGGTGGTGAACGTGAAAAATTCAGGGGATTTGTTAATCAATGCAATCTTTTTTTTTCTGCACATGCTTCACAATTTCCTACTGAACGATCTAAGGTGCTTACTATAATTATGTTGCTTACCAACAAGGCTTTGATGTGGGCAAACCCTCTGATTGAGACTGAGGATGATTGTTTGAATCACCTTGATGATTTTATTTCAGCCATGGGGCAGGTGTTTGATGACCCCAATCGAGGTGCAACAGCTGAAGCAGCCATGTTAGCTTTGCGCCAAGGTAAGCACTCGGTAGCTGAATATGCCTTGGATTTCAGGAGATGGGCCCTTGATACCACCTGGGACAGTTCCGCCAAAAATCTATTTTTCGAAAGGGGTTATCCCCACTGATTAAGGATGAACTTGCTCGTGCCGACCCTCCCACTGCGTTAGGTGACTTTATTAACTACTGCATCCGTATTGATACTCGTTTAACTGAACGCAGGCAAGAGAGATGGTTCGAAAGCAATCGTACTAACCTTTTCCTACCTTCCTCTCCAGCTAAGGAACCTTTGAATAGGATTACACGGGAACCTGAACCTGAACCCATGCAGGTAGACTCTTTACTACGACGGGTTAGTGATGCACGCAAGGAACATCGTTTTAAGGAGAATCTATGTTTTTATTGTGGTAAGTCAGGGCACTTTATTATTAACTGCCCCAGCCGTTCTCGCAAGACTACTGCAGCACTCATTCATTGTGAGTGTTGCGAGAGGGGATCTGTCAGGTCCGAGCCTCAGGCTCCAGAGAGATCTGCAGCAACAGATCTTGATTTCTCGGACTTAAACTCCGTTACCTCTGAGGACGTTGACTGTGTAAATGCTGCCATCTTTCAAGTTTCCTCAGCGGTGTCCCAGCTGAGTTGTAAAAAAAACAATTCTCACTGTTTTCTTTCCATCAAACTCTGGGTTGACTCAGCTTGGGTGTCTAGCTCTGCTATGATCGACTCAGGTGCAAGTGGAAATTTTATGGATGTCTCCTTTGCTCTGAAACAGGGAATACGTTCAGTGAAGAAGGCTACTCCAGTACAGATGGAAACTGTGGATGGCTCCCTGCTGACCTCTGGACCAGTGGATCAGGAAACAGAGCCTTTAAAGGTTCTTATGGGTAAAGATCATCAAGAGAAACTGTCCTTTATGCTTATCTCTTCTCCTCACTTTCCCATTATTCTAGGGCTACCATGGCTGCAGGCTCAGAATCCTACCATTAACTGGGAGACCAAGGAATTACACTTTCCAGAGAAACAGATGAGTCCAAAAATTTCAGCTTGCTCTGTTCCTAAAGGAACCATGTCAGTCCCTGAACTACCAGCTGTATACCAGGACTATGTGGATTTATGTGACAAGAAGAACGCTGACCAGCTTCCTCCTCACCGTCCATATGATTGTCCAATTGAATTATTGCCTGGAGCAGAGATACCTTTTGGTAAGATCTACCCCCTGGCGGGGCCCGAGCTGAAGGCTTTAAAGAGTACATAGACGAAAATCTAGCCAAGGGCTTCATACGCCCCTCTTCATCTCCTGCAGGGCACCCATATTCTTTGTAAAGAAGAAAGATGGATCCCTGAGACCATGCGTAGACTATAGGGAACTCAATAAGGTTACTATTAGAAACCGTTATCCATTGCCTTTAATCCCTGAGTTATTGGAGAGAGTGCGACATGCCAAAATTTTTTCTAAACTAGATCTTCGTGGGGCCTATAACTTAGTCCGTATTAGACCTGGGGATGAATGGAAGACTGCATTCAGGTCACGCTATGGACACTTTGAATATCTAGTTATGCCTTTTGGTCTGAGTACCGCCCCAGCCACTTTCCAACACTTGGTGAATGACATTTTCAGGGATCTCCTGGATACATTCGTGGTAATTTATTTGGATGATATTTTAATTTTTTTCTAACTCCACAGAGGAACATCATGGACATGTGAGAATGGTCTTGGAACGTCTAAGACAAAATCATCTTTACATCAAGCTTGAAAAGTGTGAATTCCATAAGACCGAAATTCAATTTCTGGGGTATGTACTGTCTACACAAGGAATTAGTATGGATGGAAGTAAAACCCAAGCCATCAATGATTGGCCAAGTCCTAGAAATGTGAAGGAGGTACAGCGCTTCATCGGGTTTGCAAACTTCTATAGACGTTTCATTAGAAATTTCTCTGAGGTAGTGTCACCTATCACCCAACTTACCCGGAAAGAGTCTAAGTTCTCCTGGACTCCCCAAGCCCAGGAAGCATTTTCCCGTCTAAAAGATAAATTTACCACTGCACCTATCCTAGTACATCCCAACCCAGAGCTTGCCTTCATAATAGAGGTGGATGCTTCAGACTGTGCCGTGGGAGCTATACTCTCTCAGAGAACAGGTGAGAAGAATGTCTTGCATCCCTGTGCCTTCTTTTCCCAGCAGTTGTCTTCGGCTGAGAAGAACTACGATGTGGGCAATAGAGAGTTGTTGGCCATTATTGCCGCCTTCAAAGAATGGAGACACCTTCTTCAGGAGCTGCACAGCAAATAGTCGTTCTGACAGACCATCGTAATCTTGAGTTTATCAGGTCGGCTAAGTGCCTGACTCCTCGCCAGGCTCGCTGGAATCTTTTCTTAAACCAATTTAATTTTATTATTTCTTATAGACCAGGATCGCGCAATGGAAAGGCTGATGCACTCTCTAGGATTTACTCAGCAGAGACACGTCCAATTACTCCTCCTAAGACTATTCTTCCTGACTCTAGATTCCTAGGAGTGATTCATCATCAAGACCTAATTAAAGACATCAAGGAAGCATACCATGCGGATTCTTTTTTTGGCTCAACCCCCAAGGGACGTAAGTCTTGTCTTTAAGAATGGTGTGTGGATTCTGGGACAACGTCTGTATATACCTGAAACAGTCAGATTGAGAGTATTGCAACTCATTCACGATTCCAAAATAGCCGGGCATAGAGGAATTCTAAAGACACAGGAATTTCTTTCTCGTTTCTTTTGGTGGCCCACTTGTAGGAAGGATGTTTTGGACTATGTCACTTCGTGTGAGGTTTGTGCAAGATGCAAAACACCTCGCTCTTCACCAACTGGTCTGTTACAGCCTCTTCCCACCCCGTCCGCCCGTGGGGATCCATTTCTATGGACTTCATTGTGGAATTACCAACCTCTCAAGGGAAGAACACTATTCTAGTGGTGGTTGACCGTCTAACAAAGGCAGCTCATTTTATCCCTTGTGTCGGCTTACCCACTGCAAAACAGACATCAGATTTGATGATTAAAGATGTGTTTCGCTTACATGGAGTACCGGATGAGGTTATTTCGGATCGAGGGGTGCAATTCACTTCTAGGTTTTGGAAAAATTTCTGTGCAGCATTGGACATTAAAGTAAACCTTTCTTCTGCTTTTCATCCCCAGACTAATGGACAAACCGAACGAACCAATCAAACCCTGGAGCAGTATCTCCGCTGCTTTATCTGCCACCTACAGGATGATTGGGTGGATCTACTTCCATTGGCTGAGTTCTCTTACAACAACTCTCAGAGTGCCTCCACTAAACAGTCTCCTTTTTACTCTAATCTAGGTTATCATCCTAACATTCTACCACGATTTCCCATAGAGACGCCTTTGCCAGCAGTGGCTGAAAGAGTCACGACTTTACAGAAGAATATGGATCTTCTAAAGGAGAATCTGGAATCGGCTCAGGAAAGGTACAAGAAGGCAGCAGATAAATTTCGTAAACCTGCACCAGCTTTTAAGGTAGGAGACCTGGTCTGGCTGTCAACCAGAAATCTTAAGTTAAGGATTCCATCGTCTAAGTTGGGACATAAGTACATTGGACCCTATAAAATCAGTAAAATTATAAGTGCCGTTGCTTGTCGTCTTCAATTGCCCAGAACTATGAGAATCCACCCTGTCTTTCATGTATCCCTACTAAAGGCTGCGACACCCAATACGTTTCCTGGACGTTCTTCTCCTTGCCCTGACCCAGTGCTAGTCGATGGTCAGGAGGAATTTGTGGTGGAAAGGATTTTAGATTCCAGGTTGTATAGAAATCAGTTACAATATCTGATTAAATGGCAGGGCTACCCAGTGGAGGACAACTCATGGGAGCCAGTCAATAACGTTAATGCTCCTCGCTTGCTCCGTCAGTTTCATCAGAGGTACCCACACAAGCCTGGTCTGAGGTCATCGGAGGTTGTCCCTAAGGGGGGAGTAATGTAAGGTTCTGTGTATCTGTTTCTGAAACTCAGTTTGTTCGTCGGCCATTTTGCTTTCTGTTTTGCTGCAGCTATCTTGCCCTCGGTCAAAATGGAGTTTTCCAGCTTGCATGTTCCCGCCCTGATTCTCTCCGTTTGCTTCTTAAACAGCCACAGCTGAGCAATCAGTGCTTCAGAATCTAGCCTGCAGTGAACCTGTGTTCTGACTCCTGAAGCCTTGGACCTTGTACTCCAGCCATTCCTACTGAGGAACTCTGAAGCACTTGTGGACTCTGAACTCTGCTCTTGAGAGCCTCACGTTTGCATGGACTTGCGGTAACAGAGAAGAAGATCTGAATCTGTTGTGGAGAGTTATTGCTGAGCTTAGATTACTCTGGCCTGCTGTGTCTCCTGCTTCTGTGTTTGCAACCTGTGTGTTTATTTTTGCCAATTTGTATGAAGCAATACAAGACTTTCTTTATCAACCTGTGTCTCAAGTATTTTCATCGCACCCAAGCACAAGACGCTATATGAACTGTACCACATACTTTACACATACTCCTGTCCCCACAATGCACTTTCCAGGTCATCCCCCCAATTCCATCACTCTCATTCCCTTCTTTTGAGGTCCACACCATCAGGCTCTTCTATCCCCTCTCCCTCAGAGTAGCGGTCATATAATCGGCCCCCAGGCTCGCCCACCCAGTTCCTTGACCACTTCTCAGCCTGGCTGCCGCACTTCATGTCTTTGGAACTACCAACCCTTATCCTTGGAGACTTCAACATCCCCATTAACAGCCCTACTTCCACATCTGCATCTCAGCTTCTATCACTAACCACTTCTCTAGGCCTCTCACAGCTTTCAACCTCTGAGACACACAAAGATGGCAACACCCTTGACCTGGTCTTTGTCCGCCTCTGTTCAATCTCCCACCTAAATAACTCACCGCTTCCACTCTCTGACCACAACATTCTCTCCTTCACGCTCACAAATCCTCCACCACCCCAGCGCACTCCTACCTACCACACATTCAGAAATCTACAAGCCATTAACCCTCAGACACTTTCAGACTCCCTACACTCATCGCTGTCCCCAATCTCCTCTTTTTCCTGTCCTGATCTGGCTGTTCATCACTACAATGACATTCTTAGAAGCACCCTTGACCAAGTAGCACCGCTCACCCTCAGAACCTCCAAACACACAGTAAAACAGCCCTGGCTCACATTGCAAACTCGACTTCTTCAGCGATGCTCTAGGAGTGCTGAACGCCTCTGGAGAAAAACCCGCACACCAGAAGACTTCATCCACTTTAAATTCATGTTAAGAACTTATAATGCTGCCCTTCACCTCGCCAAACAGACCTACTTCACCACCCTGATCTCCTCACTAGCCAACAACCCCAAGAAACTTTTTGACACTTTTCACTCCCTCCTCAGGCCAAAAGCACAAGCCCCTATCACAGACATTTGTGCTGATGACCTGGCCTCCCACTTTATAGAAAAATAGATACTATCCGTCAGGAAATCTGCTCTCAACCACCAAGTGCTGTGACTCCCATCCCACCCTGCATTTCCCCTGGCTCACTTTCCACATTTGATCCCATCACAGAAGAAGTCTCCAGACTCCTCTATTCCTCTCGTCCGACTACATGCACTACCGACCCCATCCCCTCACATCTCCTCCAGTCTCTCTCTCCAGTTGTCACAACTCACCTAACTACAATCTTTAATCTCTCACTCTCCTCTGGCATTTTCCCATCCTCCTTCAAACACTCCATCATTACTCCGCTACTAAAGAAACCCGCTCTCTACCCTTCCTGCACAAACAACTACAGACCGGTCTCCAATCTCCCCTTCATCTCTAAACTTTTGGAGCGCCTAGTCTACTCCCGCCTTACCCGTTACCTCTCCACTCACTCCCTCCTAGACCCTTCACAGTCCGGCTTCCGCCCCCTACATTCGACTGAAACTGCACACATCAAAGTGACCAATGACCTTCTGACAGCAAAACGTAACGGCGACCACTCTCTGCTCATTCTACTTGACCTTTCTGCAGCTTTTGACACTGTTGACCACTGTCTCCTACTGTCTAGGCTCCAGTCACTAGGTATTAAGGACACTGTTCTCTCCTGGTTCTCTTCCTATCTTTCTGACCGCTCCTTCAGTGTTTCGTTCTCTGGCTCCACATCATCTCCTCTTCCTCTCACTGTCGGTGTACCCCAGGGCTCAGTCCTTGGCCCCCTTCTCTTCTCTCTCTACACGGCCCCAATTGAATATAATAAACACCCAAGTGCAAAAGAAACAGGGGGAAAATAACCACCAAGGCAGGATTAGACACAATATGTATTTTTATTGAAAATAAGACATAGAAAATTGCACATACATAATATCTAAAATGATGTTAAAAAAGATAGCAAACACACCACCCTACAATACCCAATAACCGGGATTTATATCCAGATAACCAGGCAGATGTATAGCATGACAAAAAAATATATAAAATAGAAAACACTATGTGCCAATGAAGTGTAGCAAATAAAGTGCTTAATGTGAAACACAAAATAAAACACAATATGCTCAAAAATACTGAACCAATTCACACAAATTGTGATCTAACAGAAAACATATGTGTCAAATAATGTTTGTGAATCAGAAGCTGCAACCAAAGGAAACTGAGTGTACCGTGTGTAAAAAACAAAATGTGATACACCAGTGAAAAATAAGGCACCATCAGCCAAAAAAGTGCTGCAGCTCAAATGAAAAAGAATCTAGCATGTGCTACCAAAAAAAAAAAAAAAAGCAATGAAACAAAAATCAATATACCTGGAAAATCCCGGGGGGGGGGAACCACCGAGGGTGGATGGGAGTGCTGCCAAGAACGTGCCCCGATGCGCATTTCGGAAAATATTCCTTCGCCCTGACGAATTTGTGTGAATTGGTTCAGTATTTTTGAGCATATTGTGTTTTATATTGTGTTTCACATTAAGCACTTTTTTATTTGCTACACTTCATTGGCACATAGTGTCTTCTATTTTATATATTTTTTGTCATGCTATACATCTGCCTGGTTATGTGGATATAAATCCCGGTTATTGGGTATTGTAGGGTGGTGTGTTTGCTTCCTTTTTTAACATCATTTTAAATATTATGTATGTGCAATTTTCTATGTCTTATTTTCAATAAAAATACATATTGTGTCTAATCCTGCCTTGGTGGTTATTTTCCCCCTGTTTCTTTTGCACTTGGGTGTTTATTATATTTAATTGGATGGTTACCCATCCGCACTCTGAGGTGTGATTTCAATTAGAGGTGTATATATATTAATTTACTCTGTATATCTTTCTGACACATTCTCTATATATTTTTTGCACTATATTGTATCACATTTCTCCTGTTTTTTTTTTTTTTTTTTTTACGGCCCCAATTGGACAGACCATCAGCAGATTTGGCTTTCAGTACCATCTTTATGCTGATGACACACAACTATACACGTCATCCCCCGACCTTAACCCCGCTGTTCTACAGAACGCCACCGACTGTCTGTCCGCAGTCTCCAACATCATGTCCGCTCTCTATCTGAAACTTAACCTCTCCAAGACTGAACTCCTTCTGCTCCCGCCGTCTACTAACCTCCCTAAATCTGACATTTCCCTCTCTGTGGGCGGCACCATAATAACACCCCGGCAGCAGGCTCGCTGTCTGGGTGTTATGTTTAACACCAATCTCTCCTTCACCTCCCATATACAATCTCTTTGCCTGCTCTTGCCGTCTACACCTAAAGAACATCTCTAGAATCCGCCCTTTTCTCACCATGGAAACAACAAAAACCCTCACTGTAGCATTGATCCACTCCCGCCTGGACTACTGCAACGCTCTATTACTTGGCCTCCCCATTACTCGACTATCCCCTCTCCAGTCCATCCTTAATGCAGCAGCCAGGGTCATCCATCTGGCTAATCGGTACTCGGACGCGTCCGCTCTTCGCCAGTCCTTACACTGGCTGCCCATTAATTATAGGATCCAATTCAAAGTACTGGTTCTCACCCACAAAGCTCTCCACAGTGCAGCACCCCCCTACATCTCCTCCCTCATTTCTATCTATCGGCCTAACCGACTGCTGCGCTCTGCAAACGACTTTCGACTAACCTCTGCACTAATCCGTACCTCCCACTCCCGACTCCAAGACTTCTCCCGCGCTGCACCAATCCTCTGGAATGCTCTACCCCAAGAAATTAGGACTATCCACAATTTGCATGGCTTCAGGCGCTCTCTCAAAACACATTTGTTCAGAGTGGCCTATCACATTCACTAATCAAAGTCGTTCTATGTTTAAGTGTGCATGTGTAGCTCATTCACTATCTCCATCCATCCCTCACTCCCTCAAGATGGCTGGACCATCATTGTAAATGCACCATTGTATATACACACCTGTACTTTGTATCTCCCCCACCTCATTGTAGATTGTAAGCTCTCACGAGCAGGGTCGGCTTATTTTGCTTTAATTATTGTATTGTTAACGTTGTTACTTATGACTTATGTTTTGAAACTGTTAAACTGTAAAGCGCTGCGGAATATGTTGGTGCTATATAAAGATATTATTATTATTATTAACAGCTCAGCAGGCAGCATTAGCTGCCTGCTAGCTGTAACCTGTTAACCCTTTCTGTTGGATTACAGCGTGGGACCTGACTGTGCATCGGATAGGTAAGAATCATTTTGCTTTTTTTTTTTATTTTTATTACAGGAAATGGTTTTAGCAGGAAAATAAAAGATGGTCAAAAACTGTTTGATTATTTCATTAAAATGATTTTTTATTAAAGTGTGTGTGTTTGATTTTTCTTTCATACAATAGGATTAATAATTGATAGTTGTCTAATTGACAGCTCTCAATTATTAACCTGGCTTAAAGTCACCTTTCAATTGCAAGGTGGCTTTAACCCCTTATTAACCCATTCGCCACCGCTACAGGGCAATGGGAATAGACGGGTAAAGTGCCAGAAAGGGCTAATCTAATTATAGATTTGCCTTTTCTGGGGTGTCTGGGGGCAGATGTTAGTAGCCAGGGGGGGGGGGGGGGCACAAAATAAATGCACCCTCCCTGGGCTATTATTTGCCCCCACTCGCTTGCTTTGTCTGTCTGGTGGAGAAAATACAGCGGGAGCCCACGCATTTTTTTTTTTCAACGAATTTACACCTTTAATTAACCCCTACATGTCTGCAATTTAGCACACATACACTCATGTAATTGTAAGTTAAAACCATATATCAAACTACATGAAATGACATGGTTAACTGTATGTAAACCATGTGTTATTTCATGTCGGGTTCTGTCATTTCACAAAAGCCGATTAACGGCTATTATACTATGTAGAAGTGTATGAACTATAAATATATATATATATGTATGTGTCACAATGACATGTATATTATATATATATATATATATTATATATATATATTATTATATATATGTGTATTCTATGTGTATGTGTCTAGTGTTTTGTGAGCTGTCAGTTTGATTTTACAGTAGCCGGGGATCAATTGCCGGCTTTTCAAAGGACACCAATGCGTATAAATCGGACAGCTCTCACATGGTGCGAGTGCTGTGAGATGATTTCTCGCACCCATTGACTTGCATTGGCGATTATCATGCCAAATTCGCATCAAATCGCAGCATGTTCTGATTTTTTTCTCACACCGATTTCGGCTGAGAAAAAAAATCGCAAATGAGAAGTCACCTATTGAATAACATTGGTCAGATTTGAATCCGATTTTTTATCAGCTGAATATCATCCGTTTTCGTCGCCAGTGAGTATGATTCACATTAGTCTAAGTGAGGATTGACATTAGGTTTAGGTCCTGGAAAACAAGAAACGCCTTAACGTGGCTTCCAGGTACACATGAATTGGCCAATTTATGCGCTAAGCTTTCTCAATTTTTCATATTTCTAATGCAGTAATGCAATTCATTTTTCATGTTTCATATTTGCATACTATGGTGCTACAGAGTGCTGTCTTTTTTTGAGTGTATATGAGTTGGTGACTCTAGGTTGAGCACCTGTTCACACTTAGTTTATGTTTGGATGTGACAGTCAGTTTTTTGAAACTTCCTCAAAGTGAACATATCCACAAGACACTATCTGTTGTGACTTGAAACATGAATTACAATTGTCAAACACTCTTGTCAAAATTGTCAGGCTTTAACCAATATGTGGCACAGTGCACAAGATTTAGGCAGGTGTGGAAAAAAAATGCTGCAAAGTAAGGATGCTTTAAAAAATAAAAAATAGAGCAGTATAATAGTTTATTAATTAATTTTTATATTGAAACTCCTGAAGGGTTGTTCATTTAGCAGCTGCTGATCAGTCCTGGTTGGGAACATTATCTACAAAATCAGTCTCCTTCCCCTTCTGGCAGCTTATAGTACAGTCATTTATTATTTTTCCAGCATATTATTTTCCAGTGGTGCCACATTGTGTAACTAAATATAAATCATCACTGAATCATTTTTAACAACATATAAATGTCACACATTGTTGATATTATCTATACTATGAACATAAGATTTAAAGGGAACCAGTCATTAGATTCACAGGCAGCATGAGTCTGAATGTGTGATTGCAGAAAGGTGTATACTCTGAAACTTAGCAGAATTTCAGGGTAAATATAGTTTGAAAAACCATATGGGAGCATAATGAGAGACCTGCTTAATCTGGTGTGGTCTGTGACTGGCTTCGGCCCACCCCATTTCAGTTGATTGACAGGTGTCCCATGCTCAGTAATCATCCCACAGCCAGTTCTCTGCACATTGATCCTCTGTTCAGATGGCCTTCAGTAGTGTGGTACATAAGATGGAATACTTAGATTGCTGGAAAAATAAAAGATGACTGTTATTAACGGCCAGAAATGGAAGGAGGCCGATTCTGTAGAGAATGCCCCTATCCAGAATCACAGATTAGCAGCAGCATCAAGGGTATAGAGAGACCTGTCAATCAACTGGGGAGACGACTATACTTCTCAACTCGCCAGTCTTGTGCACCCGTAACCCGACTGTTCAAACTAGGTTTACTCTGAAAAGCCGCAGACTATAATCGGCCAGGGAATGTAGGTCTTGGCTGACTAGTCCGGTTTGGTCCACGGCTGGCTTCACTCTTCAATGCTCCAGTAGATTGACAACTCTCTCTCTATGTTGACATCAAATGGAGTGAGGTGGGGAGAAACCGGTCAGAGACCACACTGGACTAGTCAGCCAACACAAATGGTCCCCGGCAGGTTTTTCAAACTAGGTCTACTCTGAAACACTGCAGTGTTTTGGAGTAATACATACCTGCTTGCCATCTCTTCAACCCCTTCCTGCCATTGGATGCACTGCTATGTCCAATGTCAGGTCCTTGCCTTTGATGCAGGCTACAGAGCTCAGTCTGCATCCTCCCCAGCAGATAATGGCTGCATTACACAGCCATTGTGTGCCTCAACGCAACCAGCAGAGCTGAGCGCTGTCTACCACGGTCAATCTCTGAGTGTGGCATTTACTGCATGCAACCCAGGGGGGTGCACTGTGCTACGAGCACATTCCTGCCCAATCCCCCTTGACTCGATGGCTTGGAGCCAAAGGCATGCCACGGTAGCCAGAGGCCTTCTGAAGGGTCCTGAACCTGTCATGACAGTACGCAGGTTAAGATCAGCCTGTGGCCAGCGTTCATAGGAGGCCGTCATTTTTACTATACTATTATATATTCTGTGATATTGCAGTATATAGTATAAGAGAACAGTCAATCGCAGATTAATTTCCTCTAAGGGAATAAAAAAAAAAAAGGAAAGATCTGGTGGTTAATTCTCAAAGATGTTTGGAACAACCTCCTTGCTATGTTCCGTTATAAACTGTGTCCAAGTATAACCAAGAAGAAGTGATGTTGTTTTGAAGGCAAAGGGTGGTAAATTAGCGACGAGCGAGCGTGCTATCCGAGCATGCTCGTGTACTAATAGAGTATCTTGGGCGTGCTGGAGTACTACGGTCGAGTCGCCGTGGTTGCATGTCTCGCGGCTCTTCGACAAGTAGGATTGCCTGTTTGTTAGGCTATCCCTGCACGTGTTGCGGCTGTTGAACAGCTACAATCAGCAGCAACTCGAACAGAGTATCTCCGGCATGCGGGAATACTATTGGCACGCTCACTCATCACTAGTGGCAATACCAAACATTGATCTGATTTAGATTCCTCTTATATTCCTTCACAGTATTTAGTTAATTGATACAAATAATGTCCAATGACACAAATTTGCTGTACAACTGTGGAGCAGATGTATCCCAGTCCACACCAGCCACAGGGCCAGCGGGTGGTCAAACAGTCGTTCAGCTGATGTGTGTTCTGACTCCACCAGAAAAATAGAGCACACATGGCTACACAGGGATGAGCCGCGGCCAGACACTACTGCTCTCCAATGGGATCCAATAAAGATGGGTTTCAACGCACCAAATACTTATTCCCCAACTGATACTAGGTTGTTCCATGCACAATAGCAGAAGCCCCCAAACAGCAAGATATCGGGTTACCGTATTTATATTAGCTACAGAGAAGACATTTAAGGAATTTTCTAGGATTGGAAAAAATGGCTTATTTTACCCCATAGACAGAACTACACCTGTGTAAGGGCTGTCTTCGGTATTACAGCTCATATTATGATGCTAGGCTTATATAGTCCCATCATATTCTACAGATATCATCACCGGCACCATTGAAGAGAAAGAAGAATAAGAATATATTGGGTTCAAAATGCTGAAGGCACGTCCACCTGCCAAAACATCAAAGTATCAGAGGAGCTTCCGACATTTCTGTGTGACACTGCGTCCTGAGATATCGTTGCATCTCTTGGCAGGAAACACGAGTTTTTGCAATGTTTTTTACTTGCATTTTTTATGCAGATTTTTGACTCATTACTATGGGTAAAATCTGTAGCAAAACCACTGAAAGAATTGACATGATGCAGATTAAAGGGAACCTATCACCTCCTTTTTTGGATATAACATGCAGCCACTGCCTTTAGTGGCTTATCTACAGTATTCTGTAATAACCTGTAACCTGAAAGGTAAGAAAAACAAGTTATATTAGGCCTCTTTCACACATCCGTTTTTTTGTGTCAGGCCTAATCCGTCGAATGCCTGAAGGGACGGATCCGGCGCTGAAATGAAAAAACTGATGCAACGGATCAGTTTTTTTTTGCTGGTTCCGACCTGAACTTTTGAACCTGGATTTAGAAGTTTTGCAGCCAGAAAATGCAGGTACGCATGTCCGGACCGAGGAGAGAGAGAGAGAGAGAGAAAGAAGAGAGAGAGAGACCTTGGTTTCCAAAATCCGGATCAGACTTTTGACGGATTGCACAAAAAACTGGTCCAGTTCCATACACTTGTATTATTTCCGGCCGCCTGATGCGCCGCTTCAGGCACTATCAGGCGGCTCCGGGAAAAAAAAAAAAACGTTGCAGTGACCATTTTGTCCGGCCGCCGGAATGTACATTTTCGCCGGATCCGGACAAAAATGGATGCAACGCAGCGACATCAGGCGCGATCCAGCGCTAATGAAAGTCAATGCTAAAAAAAACGCTTCCTGTACCGGATCCGTTTTTTTAACAACACGCCGGATCGTGCCTGAAGTCAAAAAACGGATGTGTGAAAGAGGCCTTATACTCACTCGGGGGGCGGTCCAATGCGCATCGCAGGTCCGGGGCCTCCCATCTTCTTGCGATGACGTCCTCTTCCTTGCTTCTGTCACGCTCCTGCGCAGGTGTACTGATTTGCCTTGTTGAGGGCAGAGTAAAGTACTGCAGTGCGCAGGAACTGGGCCTCTCGGACCTTTCCCGTCACCTGCGCACTGCAGTACTTTACTCTGCCCTCAACAAGGCAAATCAGTACACCTGCGCAGGAGCGTGACAGAAGCAAGGAAGAGGACGTCATCGCAAAAGATGGGAGGCCCCGGACCCGAAGCCCATCGACCCGGACCGCCACAGGTGAGTATAATCTGACTTGTTTTTGTTTCTTTCGGTGACATCAGGGGCTTTCTACAAGCCCCAAAAACCCCTTATCTATAAGCCCCTAAAGGCAGTGGCCGATTTATATCAGAAAAAGGAGGTGACAGGTTTCCATTTAAAAGCGCACCAAATCTGAAAGGGTACACATAATAATAATAAATTTTTTTTCTATAGCGCCAACATATTTTCCCCAGCACTTTACATTATAGAATGTATGCATGAGACTTCTGGGTTCTCATTTGCTGGGTCAGGAAAATTTCTAGGTTTGTGATAAATCTGCACTTAAAAAATGCAGCAAAAACGCAACATGTGCACAAGCTTTACTGCTGCACTTTTTTACCAGTTTATACACAGATTAAAAGTGATAAGTTACCATTACTTGTGGATTAAGTCAGCTCTACGCTCCAGCACATAACATTTGGTATTACTTGCCTATTTTATAAAAACGCAACATAACATCGATTGCATGGGCTTAAAGTGTTTTTGTTTTTTATTTTCACAACTGGAGTGGTGCTTTAAATGCAAGTCTCCTGCCCCTGATACCACCTGCCGCCACCTTTATCCTTTTCTGCCTTCATCTTTTCCCGCTACAATCGGTCTCTGGCGAAATGTGACCGGTCAGCAGTTCCCGGTGTTTCATGGGGTGCGCAGAGGTCACTTCTCAAAACACCCTTGAGAGCCTTGTTCTAGCCTCATTCTGGCTCTCATAGACTTGCACTGAGCTCGTGACGCAACTGACTTCCGGATGTCAGATGTTACGGGCACAAGATTGCACAGAGGGCCAGAGCCCCTGGAAGGCGACTATAAGAACAGGGGCAGGGCACTTACATTTAAACTCCCCTCCATCGCTGGAAAAAACAAAACACTGGAGTTGCGCTTTAATAGAAAAAAAAATGAAGTTCATAAAAAAGGCCTCTGACCTAAAGAACCCAAACAAACCGTGGCTCTTTAATGCAACTTTTTATATGCCTGAAAATGAGGATGTGTTCACAAGGGTTTGCTCCAAATGACCAAAACAGCTTTTATCAGTAAACTTTTATTGATTTCTCTTAGAAACACTACAAGTGGGCATCCAGTGTGGATAGCATCTATGTAAATGGGTATAATAGCATGCGCTCAGTGGGGGAAAAATTTTATTATATACAGTACAGACCAGAAGTTTGGACACCCTTTTCATTTAAAAA
>JARQOD010000006.1:341583679-341670028 GCA_033576555.1 Oophaga sylvatica
TTTAAAAGTAACGATGGACGGTCATTTCTCTCTACTTAGTTGAGTGACTTGTCATATTTTGCTAGAAAACTTGTGGAATAAAGCTCAGCACTGCACGGAACCATTTACAAACACTGCCTATGCAAAACAAATCCGATGGTTGTAAATCATACATGGTCAATGGAAACTGCTTGACAAAATGCCAAAGATGTATAAAGCTGTCAGAGTAAAAGGAGGGTAATTGAGGAATTTAAGGCTAAGTGCACACGTTTGCAGAATATTCCTGAGCAAAACCGGACTTTTTTCGCGGCAAAAACTAGCATTTTTTGCGCGTTTTTGGTGCGTTTTTACCGCGATTTTTTCCTGAACTTTCTAGGTCAATAATATAGTGGGAAAAACGCTAGAAATCCGCAAAATTAATGGACATGTTGCTAGATTTTCCGCGATGCGTTTTTTTGCGGAAAAAAACGCACCATGTGCACAAAAATTGAGGAATTCATTCTAAATGATAGGATGCTTAATACATGCGTTTTTGACGCGTTTTTTTCCCGCGAAAAAACGCAAAAAAAACGCAAATAATCCTGAACGTGTGCACTTAGCCTTAAGGTCTGCCACATATTCTGGTTTGTTTTACAAGTGTATTTTTATTATGATTATTATTCCTTGTTTATATAGGTGTTCCTTTGTAGTTCTGCGGTCTTTTATCTGACTCTGCAATGTGTACATTCCAAAAAGAACAAGGAAAACCATTGCATGAACAGGTGTGCCCAAACTGTTGACTGCTACTCTATATATCCATGAAAAACTGTAAAACCAAGTAAAACAAACCTAACTAATAAAGGGTCAATGGACAAGAAGATTATCTGGAAAAGCTTTTCACTCTGACACTTACTGTATATTCCACCATGACCCTCCGTACCCACACAATGTGCCTGCACAAAGGACATTTCTATGGCATTCACAAGTGCCTCAAATGAAGACATTCCACATTCAATGTCCTGCAATGCCGGTCTTACATCAGGCCTGGACTAAGCTCTCCCAGTTTTTGGAGCCAGCAAGTGACATGGTCTAAGGTCAACATAGTGGGAGATTTTCCAACGTAATCCACTCAGTGGACAAAAGCTAGGAGGTAGCCCCCAAGAGTATATAAAAGCGTGCTTGGTAGCTTCCACAATTCCCATACAAGTGCATGGATCAGAAAAAAATGGTCTGCTTTTTCCTGAAATAGTGCCACTCTAAGTTTAGATCATGCTTTATCTGGCATTAAAGCCCAGCCACAGTCACTCAAATTTAGAGGACCTGTAGTACCAGACAAAGCCACAGACAGAGGGTGATTTTTAAAAGAAATAAAAACCTCTATTCTAATCCTGGACAGCACCTGTAATATTTGCCATGATAATACCTGCTGCCATAACATTGTGCACATTAATTTTAGATCTGCCCCTGCCTTGCTGGTATATTCCATACATTACTAATGCAACTATACTGTGCTGGTGCCAATTTTTTAACTGTAACCACACTTTAGCTTCATGGATGCTCATGTTGCAGCTTATTAACCTCCTAGAGTTCAGAAACTTGTGTTTGAGATTTCAGTTCTACATCCATCATTGCTAAGAGGAGTGGAGGAGTGCAGCTGAGGAGGATGAAGGCTGCCATAGTCATTTCATAGCAGAATTCTGGTCCTTCTATGAGGATATGGGTAAGGACCAAGTCATGAGTTCTTTACTCTTGTGTGTCACTAAGCATTTTTGTGCAGCGTTTCTCGCTTTTAATACTGGATTATACTAAAATAATGTAGGGTATTAGTCAGGAAGGTGCTGGTCATTATGTACATAAGAGATGATCTCACATGCTCTGGTATATTACCCTCCTCCTTCAAATACTCTATAATTACTCCATTATTAAAAAGACCCCTCTCTCGACCCATCCTGCACAAATAACTACAGACTAGTCTCCAAACTCTTGGAGCGCCTGGACTATTCACGCCCCGTTACCTCTCCACTCACTCTCTCCTAGATCCATCACAGTCCGGCTTCCGCCCCCTACATTCCACAGAATCTGCACTCAAAGTGACCAATGACCTTCTGACAGCAAAATGTAATGGTGACCACTCTCTGCAGCTTTCGACACTGTTGACCACCATCTCTTACTCTCTATGCTCCAATCAATAGGACACTGCGCTCTCCTGGTTCTCTTCCTATCTTTCTGACCACTCCTTCAGATATCATTCACTGGCTCCTCTTCCTCTCACTGTTGAGGTCCCTCTGGGATCAGTTCTTGGCCCCCTTCTCTTCTCTCTCTACACGGCCCCAATTGGACAGACCATCAGCAGATTTGGCTTTCAGTACCATCTTTATGCTCATGACACACAACCATACATGTCATCCCCTCAACTTACCCTCGCTGTACTACAGAACGCCAGTGACTGTCTATCCGCAGTCTCCAACATCATGTCCACTCTATATCTCAAACTCAACCTTTCCAAAACTGAACTTCTTCTGCTTGCGCTGTCTACTGACCTCCCTACATCTGATATCTCTCTCTCCATGGGTGGCATCATAACAACACCCCGGCAGCAGGCGACCTGTCTGGGTGTTATGTTTGACACCAACCTCTCCTTCACCTCCCATATACAATCTCTTGCCCACTCTTGTCGCTTGCACCTAAAGAACATCTCTAGAATTCGCCTCTTTCTCACCATGGAAACAACAAAAACCCTCACTGTTGACCTGATCCACTCCCACCTGGACTACTGTAACGCTCTATTAGTTGGTCTCCCCCTCACTCGACTTTCCCCTCTACAGTCCATCCTTAATGCAGCAGCCAGGGTCATCCATCTGGCTAATCGGTTCTCGGATGCGTCCACTCTTTGCCAGTCATTGCACTGGCTGCCCATTCATTATAGGATCCAATTTAAACTGCTTGTTCTCACCCACAAAGCTCTCCACAGTGCGGCACTAACCTCTGCGTTAATCCGTACCTCCCACTCCCGACACCAAGACTTGTCCCGAGTTGCGCTAATACTCGAATACCCTGCCCCAAGAAAAACTCCACCGCACCCAAAAGAGCCACACATACTGGCTGGTGACTACTTCATGCAGCCTTTATCTATCCCCCATTCCCTCAAGATGGCTGGACCATCATAGTAAATAAGCACCTGTACTTTGTGTCTCCCCCAACTCATTGTAGATTGTAAGCTCTTAAGGGCAAGGTCGTCATTATTTTGCTTTAATTATGTATTATCTTTAACGTTGTTAATTATGACTTGTATTTGAACCGTTGAATTGTAAATCGCTGTGGAATATGTTGGTGCTATAAAAATAATGATTTATTATTATTATTATTATTATTATTAAAGCAAGAACTGCCAAAAATAAGGGAGACACAGATACACTCTGTATAAGATAGTGGTTGGCTTTATACACATTCTGTTTGAATTGTCATGCATTAGTACTCCTAGACTCAAAGGCTGTGCACTTTTGAGGGTTATATACCAAGGAAATGCACAGTACTCCAAACCACTTAATAGTCTATGGATGAGCAATATAATACCAATAAGGTTATGTGCACACGTGGAGTAAAATTGAATTGAGTGGTCAATGGAAAAAAAACACAAGGCAAAAACAGAGAATTGACATGCTGCAGATTATTTTCTGCACCATTCACTTTGCTGGCATCAAGTTTTGCTTCAGGCTGTCACAAATCCGCACCCAAAATTTGCGACAAAAATGCACCCAATCTGGAAAATTTTGAACAAGTTTTTGGAGGCTTATATAGCAACAAAATTTACCCAAGATGTAATACCCTATGGGTGAGCAATATAATACTGGTACATTTTGATCAAGTTTCTTGAGTGTTATATTCCAACAAAATGTAATCCAGATCACAGAATACCCTATGGGAGAGCAATATAATTGTGATAAAATTTTGAAAGAGTTTTTTGGAGGGTTATATACCAACCAAATGTAACCAAGAACATGTAACACTGTATGGTTGAGAAATGCTAGTACTGAGCAAAATTTTTAAACTTTTTTTTGTACTGTTACATACCACCAAAATGTGACAGAAAGCACCTAATACTGTATATGGATGAGTAATCTAATCCTAACCTATTTTTCTATGCTTTTTGTAAGTTTTACATATCACCATAATGCAACAATAACCGTGTTAAACTGTATGGATGAGTCATTGAATCCATAACAAAATTTTGAACAAAATTATTTTGAAAGTGTAGTTAATGTACCGTATATACTCGAGTATAAGCCGACCCGAGTATAAGCCGACCCCCCTAATTTTGCCACAAAAAACTGGGAAAACTTACTGACTCTAGTATAAGCCTAAGGTGGAAAATGAGATTATGCCCTATATGCTGCCCATGTATTATGCCCCCATAGATGCTCCATAGATTGTGCCCCCATAGATGCTCCATAGATTGTGCCCCCATAGATGCTCCATAAATTATGCCCCATAGATGCTCCATAGATTGTGCCCCCATAGATGCTCCATAAATTATGCCCCCATAGATGCTCCATAGATTGTGCCCCCATAGATGCTCATTAGATTGTGCCCCCATAGATGCTCCATAGATTGTGCCCCCATAGATGCTCCATAGATTGTGCCCCCATAGATGCACCATAGATTGTGCCCCCATAGATGCTCCATAGATTGTGTCCCCTTAGATGCTCCATAGATTGTAACCCCATAGATGCTCCATAGATTGTAACCCCATAGATGCTCCATAGATTATGCCCCCATAGATGCTCTATAGATTGTGCCCCCATTGATGCTTCATAGATTATGCCCCCATAGATGCTCCATAGATTGTGCCCCCATAGATTATGCCCCCATATGATCCATAAATTGTGCCCCCATTGATGCTCCATAGATTGTGCCCCCATATATGATCCATAGATTGTGCCCCCATATATGATCCATAGATTGTGCCCCCATATATGATCCATAGATTGTGCCCCCATAGATTATGCCCCCATAGATGCTCCATAGTATAGGCCTCAATTGCTGCCGCTGCTGCTGCAACCGAAAAAAAAAAAAAAAAAGACATACTCACCTCTCGTCGCTGGGGGCCAGGTGCCGGTGTCCTGAGCAGGCGGGGACACCGGCGCGCTATGGGGGACAGGTGCCGGTGTCAATGCTCGCTCAGGGCCCCGGCACCTGAGACATTTACCTGTCACCAGGTCCACCGCTGCTCGCCGCTGTCTTCCCGGTCCTCCAGCAGTGAATGATCAGGCAGAGGGTGCGGCGCGCAGTAACCACGTCATCGCGCCCTCTGACTGAACATCGCAGCAAGAAGACCCGAGGACACAGCGGCGAGCAGCGGTGGAACGGGACAGGTAAATATCGCTTATACTCACGCTTCCGCCGGCGCGTCTCTGCCCTGCTCTTCTCCCACGGTCCCGGCGCCAGTGTTCAGCGGTCACGTGTTAACGCTCATTAAAGTCATGAATATGTGCATATTCATGACTTTAATGAGCAGTACCAGCTGACCGCTGAACACTGGCGCCGAGACCGTGGGAGAAGAGCAGGGGGGCTGCAGAGACCGCGCCGGCGGAGGGGTGAGTATATAGAATAGCTGCGCTCCGCCTCCCCCGCCGACCCCCTGGTATATGACTCGAATATAAGCTGAGAGGGGGACTTTCAGCCCTAAAAAATGGGCTGAAAATCTCGGCTTATATTCGAGTATATACGGTACTTATACAGTCATAAAGGCTTTGCAGAAAGTGCAATGCCAAACAGAAAATATGACGAGGGTCAGCCACAGATTACCCCTGAAAGGAAACAACTGGCAGGCCTCATTAAAATATTGCAAAACACTATGTGCAGCTGTCATCTGGTGGAGTGGAAAAGTGTGGGCTAATCCAGACTTTGTTTATTTATGAGCACAAGCCTACCTGCATTGTCTGCTGATATGACAGGGGAAAGCGCTTATCTGTTATGAACCCACCGGTGGGCGGGTTTCCGGCCCAATGGCCGGAAGCGCAAGTTAAATGCCGCTGTCAGCGTTTGACAGCGGAATTTAACTAGTTAATAGCCGCAGGTGGATCGCGAATCCACCTGCGGCTATTGCAGGCACTTGTCAGCTGTTCAAAACAGCCTACATGTGACAGGAAAGATGTGGGCTCACCGCTGGAGCCCACATAAAAGGGAAGGAGTCCTTCATCGGCGTACTATTACGCCCGATGTCATAAAGGGGTTAACATAACGCCAGGGTCACGTGAAAGGCAGCGGTACATAAAGTCGGCCATATGTGCCAAGCTCCACACAGCCAACACTTCCCTGTCTCCACCATAATGATGACTCTCCATCTATTCCTCCTCATTCCCATCTTCAGACCATTCATGTAGGAGCAACAGGATGAGGTTTTGTTTGTACTAACCTCTGGATGCGCTAGGCACCAGTTCCTGCTCCTCCTCAGCATCCACCTTATTATTAACAAATCTGCGCAGAGCATATGAGATTAGGCTGGGCTGGCTACAATCTATCTGTGTTAGGTCTTCCTCTATCCCCACCTGGTCCACGTGCAAAGCGTCATGTTTAATTGTGAACAGCGACTGTTTAGTAGAGACAGAAGCGGGATGGTTGCGCTGACTATTGCATCATTGCCATTCAACATCTTTGTGGGGTCCTCAAAGTCTTGGAGAACCAAACAAATGTCAGACATCCATGCCCACTCTAAGTTATGTGTGAAGGCTGACGAAAATACTCGGCATGTTGGCGTTGTTAATCAACCACTGGTCTCTTCTGCTCATAAAGCCTTGCGAGCATTAGCACTGTGGAGTTCCAGCGCGTGGTGACGTCGCACACCAGTTGTTGAGCTGGCACTTGCATGCGCTGCTGCAGCACTGCCATAGCGGCGGCAGCTGTAGCCGACTTGCGGAAATGAGCGCTGATGCAGCGTACCTCGATTAGACGCTCTGGCAAATCTGGGTATGTTTTCAGAAACCAATTAATTACCAAATTGAGCACATTTGCCAAGCATGGTATGTGTGGGAGATTGCCAAGCTTCACAGCCGCCACCCGGTTACACTCACGTGTCATTCAGTGAACAATGCAAGCAAGTGTGTTGGTAAGGGCACGGGTGATGTCCCTGGACATGTGGTGGTACAAGGCGGGGACGCCACACTGGGTGAAAAAGTGGCGGCTGAGGACAGAATACCGAGGGACAGCTACCTCAATTAGTTGGCAGAAATTCTCCGTGTCTACCAGCCTAAATGGCAACATTTCCACGGTAGGTAGCCGTCTTTTTCGTTGCAAGGCCTGGGGTAGGGACAGTTCAATGCTGGGCTGAGATGGATTTGGAAGTGCCTGATGATGGCAAGTCATAATGTGCAAGGATAGGTGCAGGGCAGGAAGCATCTGTGCCAGTGTTTTGAACAGTGGATTGGGAAGCATCTAGCACAGGAGAAGAGCCAGTGGTGTCACCAGGCGTTCTGCTCAGAGTCAGGTGCTTAGATGACATGTGCCTGATCATTATGGTGGGAGTTAGGTTTTTCAGGTTTTTAGTGGTCAGCCCCTACTGATCTTTGCATGGCACAGGTTGCAAATGGCCATTTGCTTGTCTCCGAACTCTGTTTAAAAAAGGTCCCAGACTGAGGAGCACCTAACTAACAGTCACATGAATGTACGGCACCTGATCACCGTTATCATCACGTGTCCACTAAAGTCAGTATGTGCCCAACACACCAGCACTGCTGCTGAGGTCAGGGAATGGCTGCAGCAGTCACATGAATATAGCGGTGATCAGGTGCCGTACATTCATGTGACCACTACAGCTAGTATGTGCCAAACACACCAGCACTGCCGCTGAGGTCAGGGAATGGCTGCAGCAGTCACATGAATATAGCGGTGATCAGGTGCCGTACATTCATGTGACCACTACAGCTAGTATGTGCCAAACACACCAGCACTGCCGCTGAGGTCAGGGAATGTCTGCAGCAGTCACATGAATATAGCGGTGATCAGGTGCCGTACATTCATGTGACCACTACAGCTGGCATGTACTGAACACACCAGCACTGCCGCTGAGGTCAGTGAATGGCTGTAGCAGTCACATGCATGTACCGCACCCAATCACCGTTATCATCATGTGACCACTACAGCTGGCATGTGCTGAACACACCAGCACTGCGGCTGAGGTCAGTGAATGGCTGTAGCAGTCACATGCATGTACCGCACCCAATCACCGTTATCATCATGTAACCACTACAGCTGGCATGTACTGAACACACCAGCACTGCCGCTGAGGTCAGTGAATGGCTGTAGCAGTCACATGCATGTACCGCACCCAATCACCGTTATCATCATGTAACCACTACAGCTGGCATGTCTGAACACACCAGCACTGCGCTGAGGTCAGTGAATGGCTGTAGCAGTCACATGCATGTACCGCACCAATCACCGTTATCATCATGTGACCACTACAGCTGGCATGTGCTGAACACACCAGCACTGCCGCTGAGGTCAGTGAATGGCTGTAGCAGTCACATGCATGTACCGCACCCAATCACCGTTATCATCATGTGACCACTACAGCTGGCATGTCTGAACACACCAGCACTGCGCTGAGGTCAGTGAATGGCTGTAGCAGTCACATGCATGTACGACCCAATCACCGTTACATCATGTGACCACTACAGCTGGCATGTACTGAACACACCAGCACTGCGCTGAGGTCAGTGAATGGCTGTAGCAGTCACATGCATGTACCGCACCCAATCACCGTTATCATCATGTGACCACTACAGCTGGCATGTACTGAACACACCAGCACTGCGCTGAGGTCAGTGAATGGCTGTAGCAGTCACATGCATGTACCGCACCCAATCACCGTTATCATCATGTAACCACTACAGCTGGCATGTGCTGAACACACCAGCACTGCCGCTGAGGTCAGGAATGGCTGTAGCAGTCACATGCATGTACCGCACCCAATCACCGTTATCATCATGTGACCACTACAGCTGGCATGTCTGAACACACCAGCACTGCCGCTGAGGTCAGTGAATGGCTGTAGCAGTCACATGCATGTACCGCACCCAATCACCGTTATCATCATGTAACCACTACAGCTGGCATGTACTGAACACACCAGCACTGCCGCTGAGGTCAGTGAATGGCTGTAGCAGTCACATGCATGTACCGCACCCAATCACCGTTATCATCATGTGACCACTACAGCTGGCATGTCTGAACACACCAGCACTGCCGCTGAGGTCAGTGAATGGCTGTAGCAGTCACATGCATGTACCGCACCCAATCACCGTTATCATCATGTGACCACTACAGCTGGCATGTGCTGAACACACCAGCACTGCGGCTGAGGTCAGTGAATGCTGTAGCAGTCACATGCATGTACCGCACCCAATCACCGTTATCATCATGTGACCACTACAGCTGGCATGTGCTGAACACACCAGCACTGCCGCTGAGGTCAGTGAATGCTGTAGCAGTCACATGCATGTACCGCACCCAATCACCGTTATCATCATGTGACCACTACAGCTGGCATGTGCTGAACACACCAGCACTGCCGCTGAGGTCAGTGAATGGCTGTAGCAGTCACATGCATGTACCGCACCCAATCACCGTTATCATCATGTGACCACTACAGCTGGCATGTGCTGAACACACCAGCACTGCCGCTGAGGTCAGTGAATGGCTGTAGCAGTCACATGCATGTACCGCACCCAATCACCGTTATCATCATGTGACCACTACAGCTGGCATGTACTGAACACACCAGCACTGCCGCTGAGGTCAGTGAATGGCTGTAGCAGTCACATGCATGTACCGCACCCAATCACCGTTATCATCATGTGACCACTACAGCTGGCATGTGCTGAACACACCAGCACTGCGCTGAGGTCAGTGAATGGCTGTAGCAGTCACATGCATGTACCGCACCCAATCACCGTTATCATCATGTAACCACTACAGCTGGCATGTGCTGAACACACCAGCACTGCCGGCTGAGGTCAGTGAATGGCTGTAGCAGTCACATGCATGTACCGCACCCAATCACCGTTATCATCATGTGACCACTACAGCTGGCATGTGCTGAACACACCAGCACTGCCGCTGAGGTCAGTGAATGGCTGTAGCAGTCACATGCATGTACCGCACCCAATCACCGTTATCATCATGTGACCACTACAGCTGGCATTGCTGAACACACCAGCACTGCCGCTGAGGTCAGTGAATGGCTGTAGCAGTCACATGCATGTACCGCACCCAATCACCGTTATCATCATGTGACCACTACAGCTGGCATGTACTGAACACACCAGCACTGCCGCTGAGGTCAGTGAATGGCTGTAGCAGTCACATGCATGTACCGCACCCAATCACCGTTATCATCATGTGACCACTACAGCTGGCATGTGCTGAACACACCAGCACTGCCGCTGAGGTCAGTGAATGGCTGTAGCAGTCACATGCATGTACCGCACCCAATCACCGTTATCATCATGTGACCACTACAGCTGGCATGTGCTGAACACACACAGCACTGCCGCTGAGGTCAGTGAATGGCTGTAGCAGTCACATGCATGTACCGCACCCAATCACCGTTATCATCATGTGACCACTACAGCTGGCATGTACTGAACACACCAGCACTGCCGCTGAGGTCAGTGAATGGCTGTAGCAGTCACATGCATGTACCGCACCCAATCACCGTTATCATCATGTGACCACTACAGCTGGCATGTACTGAACACACCAGCACTGCCGCTGAGGTCAGTGAATGGCTGTAGCAGTCACATGCATGTACCGCACCCAATCACCGTTATCATCATGTAACCACTACAGCTGGCATGTACTGAACACACCAGCACTGCCGCTGAGGTCAGGGAATGGCTGTAGCAGTCACATGCATGTACCGCACCCAATCACCGTTATCATCATGTGACCACTACAGCTGGGATGTACTGAACACACCAGCACTGCCGCTGAGGTCAGGGAATGGCTGTAGCAGTCACATGCATGTACCGCACCCAATCACCGTTATCATCATGTGACCACTACAGCTGGCATGTACTGAACACACCAGCACTGCCGCTGAGGTCAGTGAATGGCTGTAGCAGTCACATGCATGTACCGCACCCAATCACCGTTATCATCATGTGACCACTACAGCTGGCATGTACTGAACACACCAGCACTGCCGCTGAGGTCAGGAATGGCTGTAGCAGTCACATGCATGTACCGCACCCAATCACCGTTATCATCATGTGACCACTACAGCTGGCATGTACTGAACACACCAGCACTGCGCTGAGGTCAGTGAATGGCTGTAGCAGTCACATGCATGTACCGCACCCAATCACCGTTATCATCATGTACCACTACAGCTGGCATGTGCTGAACACACCAGCACTGCGGCTGAGGTCAGTGAATGGCTGTAGCAGTCACATGCATGTACCGCACCCAATCACCGTTATCATCATGTGACCACTACAGCTGGCATGTACTGAACACACCAGCACTGCAGCTGAGGTCAGGGAATGGCTGTAGCAGTCACATGAATATAGCGGTGATCAGGTGCCGTACATTCATGTAACCACTACAGCTGGCATGTACTGAACACACCAGCACTGCCGCTGAGGTCAGTGAATGGCTGTAGCAGTCACATGAACATACGGCACCTGATCACCACTATATAAAAAAAAATATGTAAAAATCACTGAAAATCTATAGTGGGCATCACATTCACAATGCATGATGTAAACCTTCTACTAGAAAAACAAAAACTGGGAAGTTGTTAATCAGGTTAAATAATGCAGCAATTCTACAGGCGAATCCATGTAATCCCAAAAACATTACCTTTCCTGATAAGCACTGGTTTTGTTAATATAAACAATTTCTCAGGGAAGGCTCTGTTCACATGTGGTTACAAGTATAAACCCCAGTTCTCTGTTACACAATAAAGCACACAGAGTATGTCACCGTGTGTATTGGTTCTATAAATAAGGCTGTGTCCTCTGTGCATTTTCCTTTGTGGATACATATCTGAATGATTACTTGATGCATACCCAACACAAAAGACTCCATGTGTGCCACAGGAAGTGTAAAAAAAAGGGTATTGAGCGGTACAGCGTTTGTTCAGTGATGTGCTGCAGAACAGGATTGGACAGACTGGTCACTCGTATATAATAGAATAGCTATAGAAAGTATACCGGCCTGACAAAGTGGTGCAAATGATGACAGACATGGAGGCAGGCCCTGGCATTTCTGGTGGTGGAGCACAACAGCTGAAGGATGTGTCAAACTCATTAACGAGGCGCACTCCTCTTAGTGAAGTCAGTGCGTCTTACTGCAGCGCTCCCTTCGAACAAAATGCCAGTCCTGATGGATGGGGGCCCCTGCGTTTAATGATACACTGACATGCTGAGTTCAGAAAAAGCCCTGTCAAAATATTAGGGCATATGGCGTCATAGGAAGAGGCCGCACCTGGACTTTCCCTGTACGACCATGGAAAACCACTGAAAAGTGGTCCTGTGAAAAGGACACCCCTCCACTGTAAAAGACGAATCCCACTCTTGAGGCCCCAGTACGATCACGCATTATTATTGAATAGAGCCGATGGCTGGCTTGGATTAAGGAATCAAAAGGTTCAAATGAATGTAGATATCCACAAAGACGTCATACACGACGGTAGCAGTTAAAGAACGCAATCTCACTTTCACTAAACGTTTCCGTCGACTTTGTAGATATCTTCTGCTTCATTCACCTGGATCGTTTGTGCCCCATTGATGGCTTTTGCCGAGGAACTCACAGCGAAGGATCAGGACAACAGCAGCAGCGCTCCTATCTTATTACTAAGGAGGACCTCTACATTTCCTTATGTATAAATCTTGCTTCTGCTGGAAGTGCCAATGATGTGAGCTTTCTCTTTCCTTCTGCTAGTCCTCTGTATTACTGCACGGTCACTGACTGACCACTGGGCGCCATGTTAGTCCTCTGTATTACTGCACGGTCACTGACTGACAACTGGGCACCATGTTAGTCCTCTATATTATTACACGGTCACTGACTGACCACTGGGCGCCATGTTAGTCCTCTATATTACTACACGGTCACTGACTGACCACTGGGCACCATGTTAGTCCTCTATATTATTACACGGTCACTGACTGACCACTGGGCACCATGTTAGTCCTCTATATTATTACACGGTCACTGACTGACCACTGGGCACCATGTTAGTCCTCTATATTATTACACGGTCACTGACTGACCACCATGTTAGTCCTCTATATTATTACACGGTCACTGACTGACCACTGGGCGCCATGTTAGTCCTCTGTATTACTGCACGGTCACTGACTGACCACTGGGCACCATGTTAGTCCTCTATATTACTACACGGTCACTGACTGACCACTGGGCGCCATGTTAGTCCTCTATATTACTACACAGTCACTGACTGACCACTGGGCACCATGTTAGTCCTCTATATTATTACACGGTCACTGACTGACCACTGGGCGCCATGTTAGTCCTCTATATTACTACATGGTCACTGACTGACCACTGGGCACCATGTTAGTCCTCTATATTATTACACGGTCACTGACTGACCACCATGTTAGTCCTCTATATTATTACACGGTCACTGACTGACCACTGGGCGCCATGTTAGTCCTCTGTATTACTGCACGGTCACTGACTGACCACTGGGCGCCATGTTAGTCCTCTATATTACTACACGGTCACTGACTGACCACTGGGCGCCATGTTAGTCCTCTATATTATTACACGGTCACTGACTGACCACTGGGCACCATGTTAGTCCTCTATATTACTACACGGTCACTGACTGACCACTGGGCGCCATGTTAGTCCTCTATATTACTACACGGTCACTGACTGACCACTGGGCACCATGTTAGTCCTCTATATTATTACACGGTCACTGACTGACCACTGGGCGCCATGTTAGTCCTCTGTATTACTGCACGGTCACTGACTGACCACTGGGCGCCATGTTAGTCCTCTATATTACTACACGGTCACTGACTGACCACTGGGCGCCATGTTAGTCCTCTATATTATTACACGGTCACTGACTGACCACTGGGCACCATGTTAGTCCTCTATATTACTACACGGTCACTGACTGACCACTGGGCGCCATGTTAGTCCTCTATATTACTACACGGTCACTGACTGACCACTGGGCACCATGTTAGTCCTCTATATTATTACACGGTCACTGACTGACCACTGGGCGCCATGTTAGTCCTCTGTATTACTGCACGGTCACTGACTGACCACTGGGCGCCATGTTAGTCCTCTATATTACTACACGGTCACTGACTGACCACTGGGCGCCATGTTAGTCCTCTATATTATTACACGGTCACTGACTGACCACTGGGCACCATGATAGTCCTCTATATTACTACACGGTCACTGACTGACCACTGGGCGCCATGTTAGTCCTCTATATTATTACACGGTCACTGACTGACCACTGGGCACCATGTTAGTCCTCTATATTATTACACGGTCACTGACTGACCACTGGGCGCCATGTTAGTCCTCTGTATTACTGCACGGTCACTGACTGACCACTGGGCACCATGTTAGTCCTCTGTATTACTGCACGGTCACTGACTGACCACTGGGCACGATGTTACTCATCTGTATTACTACACGGTCACTGACTGACCACTGGGCGCCATGTTAGTCCTCTGCATTACTGCACGGTCACTGACTGACCACTGGGCGCCATGTTAGTCCTCTGCATTACTACACGGTCACAGACTGACCACTGGGCACGATGTTACTCATCTGTATTACTACACGGTCACTGACTGACCACTGGGCGCCATGTTAGTCCTCTGCATTACTGCACGGTCACTGACTGACCCCTGGGCACCATGTTAGTCCTCTGTATTACTGCACAGTCACTGACCTACCACTCGGTGCCATGTTAGTCCTCTGTATTACTACACGGTCACCGACTGACCACGGTGTGCCTTGTCAGTGCTCTGTATTACTACATGGTCACTGACTGACCACTGGGCACCATGTTAGTCCTCTGTATTACTACACGGTCACTGACTGACCACTGGGCACTATGTTAGTCCTCTATATTACTACACGGTCACTGACTGACCACTGGGCACCATGTTAGTCCTCTGTATTACTACACGGTCACTGACTGTCATGTGTGCATCGCCACGAAGATCGTCGCGGTTGCACATTCTGACTTCTCACAGCTGAGTTGCTGTTTCTTTGTGTTTGGCAGTTAGGGAGTTAATTCTGTCTGTGCTCAGTTCTGGGACTGGGTGCAGTTTCTCCCGGCTGCAATTAATTATTTGTTGATTGGTTTCCTTTAAATCTCTGGTTGTCTGTGTTGGGAGTTGCCAGTGAAACTCTTCATGCAGACCACAGATAGGATTGTATCTGTATAGACTTAAGTTAAAGAGCTCCTTAGTTGTTTTAAGCTCACCTTGCTTAGAGTTTAATATCCCAGAACATTTATGTTCCTTCTGTGTTTGAGTGTGTATGCAAGTCTGTGTTTTCTCCAGTCTGTCTTATATGTCTAATCTGTGTATTTAGCAGAGATCAGCCCATATCCCTTTGGTGGTAATCAGAATCCTTCTTAGGACTGATTACAGGGTTCAGGGACTGATAGGAGACAGGGTTAGGCTGGAGACTTGGACCTCTGAACCATTATCAGTACCTCCAAGGTGAGGGATTAGTTAGGACCCCAGTTTAGGGTCAGGTTAGACCCCCGGTCCTCCTCTTTCCTGTGACAGTGTATCAAGTCCTCAAGATTAACCCTGAGTTCAACGGATATCGTGTCAGGTAAATCTATTCTATATTTACATGCTGATGTTGCTAATCTATATGTTGTATAGAGTGTTGTTCTTTTAAGAATAGTTTACTGACATCGTACACATATCATAAGACCGCGTGACATTTTCACTGGCCCATAAAATTATTCCCAGTTGCCATGGATCCAGTAGCCCAGCTGGCTCTGCAGTTGCAGGGATTATCCATGGAGCTGACGGACATTAAGTCCAAAGTTTTGTCTCCCTCGGAGCAAACCAGATTTGAACCTAAAGTAGCTCTCCCGGACAGGTTCACTGGTGGGCGAGACAAATTTTTTACCTTCAGGGAAGCATGTAAATTGTATTTTCGGCTTCGGCCTCGATCATCAGGGAGTGAAGAGCAGAGAGTGGGAATTGTTATCTCGCTCCTACAAGGGGACCCTCAATCCTGGGCCTTCTCCCTTCCTCCGGGATCCCCGGTTCTACAGTCAGTAGATCGATTTTTTACTGCCCTGGGTTTGGTATATGATGACCCAGATCGGGTCTCTCTTGCTGAGACAAAATTACGTAAGATACAGCAGGGAGATCGTCCGGCGGAGGAATTTGCTTCTGAGTTCCGTAGATGGGCCACAGATACTCAGTGGAATGACCCAGCTCTTAGAAGCCAGTTTTGTCATGGGCTTTCTGACAAATTAAAGGACGTTTTGGCTCAGTATGATTCTCCTCCATCACTGGAGGCTGCTATGGCCCTAGCTATCCGTACTGATAGACGGCTCCGGGAGAGGTGCGAGGTAACTTCGCCCCCTGTTGTTACTCCACCTACCACTAAAGTCCCTTATGTTGAGGTTCCCCTTGTCTGTTCGGAGGAGCCTATGCAGTTGGGAGGGACATCATTTCGTAGGAGGGGATTGGCGGTACGCCGCAGGACTAGAAGGTGTTTCTTCTGCGGGAAAGAGGGACATTTTGTTGAGGGATGTCCATCCCGTGCCTTGTTGAGCAAAAAGTCGCCGGAAAACTGTTAATCCCAGGTTGTGTGGTGGACGACAACCTGGGAGTATGTATTTCGTCCGCTAGTTCTTCTCAGTTCCTTGTACCAGTGGAGGTGGTGGTTGGTACGAGAGTGGAGAGATTTTCTGTTCTTCTTGATAGTGGGTCCGGGGCTAATCTGGTTGACGCTCAGTTTGCTCAGGCTCAAGGTATGCATCTGAGTGTATTGGTCAAACCGATCCCTATATTCTCCATTGACGCCAGGCCTCTCGGCCAAGGTAGCTTTGTTCATGAGGTTCATAACATTGACCTTCGGGTAGGGGCAATACATAGGGAACTATTATCTTGTTATGTGTTGGATGGTCTACCTACTCCTATTGTGTTGGGACTTCCTTGGTTGGTTAAACATAACCCTGTGATTAATTGGCAGTCCAGAGATATAAGCCAATGGGGTGAGTTTTGCAAAAGTAACTGCATGAACACAGTCATCAGTGCGGTCGTGCCTAGTACTTTGCCTCCTTTTTTGGAGGACTTTGGGGATGTGTTCTCTGAGGAGGGGTGTCAGGAGTTGCCTCCTCATCGCGTGTATGACTGCTCTATTAATTTACTTCCTGATGCTAAGTTACCTAAAGCTAGGTTATATAACCTTTCTGGTCCTGAGAGGCAGGCTATGAAAGATTATATTTCGGAAAGTCTGGCCAAAGGGCATATTAGACCTTCATCTTCCCCAGTGGCCGCGGGGTTCTTCTTTGTGAAGAAAAAAGATGGAGGCCTACGCCCTTGCTTGGATTTCCGCGAACTTAATCGGATTACTGTTCGAGATCCGTATCCACTCCCTCTGATTCCTGATCTCTTCAATCAAATTGTTGGCGCCAAATGGTTCTCTAAATTGGATCTCAGGGGGCGTATAATCTGATTAGGATAAAAGAGGGGGATGAGTGGAAAACGGCGTTTAACACGCCGGAGGGACATTATGAGAACCTTGTCATGCCTTTTGGTCTGACTACTGCACCAGCAGTATTCCAACATTTTGTTAATGACATTTTTCGTCATCTGGTGGGGCTGTTTGTGGTCGTATATTTGGATGACATTTTAATTTACTCACCAGATCTTGTGTCTCATCAGGAGCATGTGAGACAGGTGTTGCAGATCTTGCGAGACAATAAACTATACGCCAAACTGGAAAAGTGTGTATTCGCCGTACAGGAACTTCAGTTTTTGGGTTTCTTGGTGTCAGCCTCCGGTTTCCGTATGGACCCTGAAAAGGTGAGAGCAGTGCTTGAATGGGATCAGCCAGAGGATCTTAAGGCTCTGCAGCGTTTTCTGGGGTTTGCTAACTACTACCGGAAATTTATTTGTAATTTCTCATCTGTTGTCAAACCTCTCACTGACATGACAAGAAAAGGGACGGATTTTTCTAAATGGTCGGACAAAGCTTGCCAAGCTTTTTCCTCTTTGAAAAAATGTTTTGCTTCGGCACCCGTTCTCATCCAACCAGATGCATCACAGCCGTTCGTTGTGGAGGTGGACGCGTCTGACGTAGGGGTGGGTGCAATATTGTCCCAGGGTCCGTCTCCTGGTAAATGGCATCCGTGCGCTTTCTTTTCTAAAAAATTGTCGTCCGCCGAAAGGAATTATGATATCGGCAATAGGGAACTTTTGGCCATTAAGTTGGCTTTTGAAGAATGGCGTCACTTTTTGGAGGGGGCAGTCCACCCGGTCACCGTCATTACTGATCACAAGAACCTGCTGTATTTGGAATCTGCTAAGCGTCTGAATTCCAGACAAGCTCGATGGTCGTTGTTTTTTACCAGGTTTAATTTTGTTGTCACTTATCGCCCTGGATCTAAGAATGTTAAGGCGGATGCCTTGTCTCGCAGTTTCCCAGGGGCCGGGAAAATGGATGACCCGATTCCTATCCTTCAGGAGGGGGTGGTAGTGTCGGCTGTATGTTCTGAGCTTGAGGAGGAGGTGTTAGAGGCTCAGGGGGACGCCCCTGCAGGACCTCCAGGGAGACTGTTTGTCCCAAATCAGTTGAGACAAAAGGTTATTGAGGCACATCATAATTCTGCTTTAGCAGGACATCCAGGGAGTAAGGCTACTTTAGATCTCCTTTCTCGCCGGTTTTGGTGGCCTAACGTTAATAAAGATGTTTTAACTTTTGTCGCGTCCTGTGGGGTTTGTGCTCGCTCTAAGACCCCTCATACCCGTCCGTCTGGGACCCTCTTACCCTTGAAACTTCCGGAGCGTCCATGGACTCATTTATCTATGGACTTCATTACGGACCTTCCTCCGTCGTCAGGGAATACTGTCATACTGGTGGTTGTTGACAGGTTCAGTAAGATGGCACATTTCATTGCTCTTCCTGCCCTCCCTAATGCTAAAACTCTGGCGCAGGTGTTCATTGGGGAGATTGTGAGACTTCATGGGTTGCCTTCTGATGTGGTGTCAGATAGGGGGTCTCAGTTTGTGTCCAAGTTTTGGAGGGCATTTTGTTTACGTCGGGGGATGCAATTGTCATTTTCCTCGGCTTTTCATCCGCAGACCAATGGTCAGACAGAGCGTCTGAATCAGAGCTTAGAGACATATCTCCGGTGTTTTGTCTCAGAGAACCAAGAGGACTGGTCTTCTTTCTTGCCTCTGGCAGAGTTCGCTCTTAACAACAGGCGGAGCGAGTCCACTGGTAAGTCCCCGTTTTTTGGGGCATATGGTTTTCATCCCCAGTTTTGTACATTCAATGGGGGGGGCCCTTCTGGGGTTCCTGAGGAGGAGCGTTTCTCGTCGTCACTTGCTTCAGTGTGGAGAGGTGTATTGAATAATCTGAGTGCTATGGGGAACCGTTATAAACGTATGGCTGATAGGAGGAGAGTTTCTGGTCCAGATCTTAATGTGAACGATCTGGTATGGTTGTCTACCAGGAATATAAAACTTAAAGTTCCCTCCTGGAAGCTGGGCCCCAGATTCATCGGGCCGTACAGGATCAGTTCCATAATTAATCCTGTGGCATTTCGTCTGGACCTCCCTCCTACGTTTAAAATCCACAATGTGTTCCACAAGTCATTACTTAAGAGGTACGTGGCACCAGTCATACCATCACCTCTACCTCCTCCTCCAGTGGTGGTCAATGGTAACTTGGAGTTTCAAGTGTCAAAGATCATTGACTCACGTCTGAATCGCCGGTCCCTTCAGTACTTGGTGCATTGGAAGGGGTATGGTCCAGAGGAGAGGACGTGGGTTCCTGCGTCTGACATTAACGCAGATCGTTTGGTGCGGACCTTCCACAGAACTCACCCGGGCAAACCTGGCCCTGAGGGTCCGGAGGCCCCTCGTAGAAGGGGGGGTACTGTCATGTGTGCATCGCCACGAAGATCGTCGCGGTTGCACATTCTGACTTCTCACAGCTGAGTTGCTGTTTCTTTGTGTTTGGCAGTTAGGGAGTTAATTCTGTCTGTGCTCAGTTCTGGGACTGGGTGCAGTTTCTCCCGGCTGCAATTAATTATTTGTTGATTGGTTTCCTTTAAATCTCTGGTTGTCTGTGTTGGGAGTTGCCAGTGAAACTCTTCATGCAGACCACAGATAGGATTGTATCTGTATAGACTTAAGTTAAAGAGCTCCTTAGTTGTTTTAAGCTCACCTTGCTTAGAGTTTAATATCCCAGAACATTTATGTTCCTTCTGTGTTTGAGTGTGTATGCAAGTCTGTGTTTTCTCCAGTCTGTCTTATATGTCTAATCTGTGTATTTAGCAGAGATCAGCCCATATCCCTTTGGTGGTAATCAGAATCCTTCTTAGGACTGATTACAGGGTTCAGGGACTGATAGGAGACAGGGTTAGGCTGGAGACTTGGACCTCTGAACCATTATCAGTACCTCCAAGGTGAGGGATTAGTTAGGACCCCAGTTTAGGGTCAGGTTAGACCCCCGGTCCTCCTCTTTCCTGTGACAGTGTATCAAGTCCTCAAGATTAACCCTGAGTTCAACGGATATCGTGTCAGGTAAATCTATTCTATATTTACATGCTGATGTTGCTAATCTATATGTTGTATAGAGTGTTGTTCTTTTAAGAATAGTTTACTGACATCGTACACATATCATAAGACCGCGTGACACTGACTGACCACTGGGCACCATGTTAGTCCTCTGTATTACTACACGGTCACTGACTGACCACTGGGCAACATGTTAGTCCTCTGTATTACTACACGGTCACTGACTGACCACTGGGCACCATGTTAGTCCTCTGTATTACTACACGGTCACTGACTGACCACTGGGCACCATGTTAGTCCTCTGTATTACTACATGGTCACTGACTGACCACTGGGCGCCATGTTAGTCATCTGTATTACTACACGGTCACTGACTGACCACTGGGTACCATGTTAGTCCTCTGTATTACTGCACGGTCACTGACTGACCACTGGGCACGTTAGTCCTCTGTATTAGTGCACATTGACTGACTGACCACTGGGCGCCATGTTAGTCCTCTGTATTATTACACGGTCACTGACTGACCATTGGGCACCATGTAACTATACAATTGGATGCACCTGCAACTTCTTCTAGTGATACCGCTGACTACCAGGGGCCCAGACTATCGGCTCACCGTTATCCTAGCTGGGCATCTCCTCAGATGGTCATCACACGGGAGCTTTTTGGTCAGAATTTTCAGCTATTTTCATAAACCAAAACCAAGAGTTGAACCTGGACAACGAAAAACTATAATGGAAGAATAATCTCCTCTGGTTGTGACTACAAATCCTGACTTGTGAAAGTGGCCTTAAAGGGGAGTGCATCACTAATTCACTATACAGGTGAGAATTGTAGAGTCACTTGAGTCCGATCCGTGACCCCCCAGCAATCCGGAGAATAAGGGTCCCAACGTCCCCCATGTGAATAGAGAGGTAATATGCTCATCCACCGTTCCATTCACTTTCCCACAGATGTGATTGGAGCAGAGGTCACACGGGCTCACTCTCGTTCCATTTCTACCTGATCATGTGATGGACGCGGGTCCTGGTGATCTTAAATTTGCTATATATCCTATGGACCGGTAACATTACTCATTGGGAGGACCACTTTATCGTGCATTGAATGTTGTGACACTGCGGTCAGGAGGAAGGGGTGGGGGGGGGTAACACGGTCGTATATAATGGTGACACTGAGGTCAGGAGGAGGGAGCACGGTCGTATATAGTGGCTACACTGAGGAGGAGGGAACACGGTCGTATATAATGGCGACACTGAGGAGGAGGGAACACGGTCATATATAATGGCGACACTGAGGAGGAGGGAACACGGTCGTATATAATGGTGACACTGCGCTCAGGAGGAGGGGGGACACGGTCATATATAAATGGTGACACTGCGCTCAGGAGGAGCGGGGACACGGTCGTATGTAATGGTGACTCTGCGGTCAGGAGGATGGGGGGCACGGTCGTATGTAATGGGGACACTGCGGTCAATAGGAAAGAAGGGGGGACACGGTCGTATATAATGGTGACACTGCGCTCAGGATGAGGGGGACACGTCGTATGTAATGGTGACACTGCGGTCAGGAGGAGGGGGGACACGGTCGTATATAATGGTGACACTGCGGTCAGGAGGAGGGGGGACACAGTCGTATATAATAGTGAAACTGCGGTCAGGAGGAGTGGGGACACGGTCGTATATAATGGTGACACTGCAGTCAGGAAGAGGGGGACACGTCGTATATAATGGTGACACTGCGGTCAGGAAGAGGGGGGACACAGTCGTATATAATGGTGACACTGTGGTCAGGAAGAGGGGGGACACAGTCGTATATAATGGTGACACTGCGGTCAGGAGGGGGGACATGGTCGTATATAATGATGACACTGCGGTCAGGAGGAGGAAGGACACGGTCGTATATAATGGTGATATTGCGCTCAGGAGGAGGGGCGACACGTATGTAACGGTGACACTGCGCTCAGGAGGAGGAGGGACACGGTCGTATATAATGGTGACACTGTGCTCAGGAGGAGGAGGGACACTGTCGTATATAATGGTGACACTGCGCTCATGAGGAGGAGGGACACGGTCGTATATAATGGTGACACTGCGCTCAGGAGGAGGAGGGACACGGTCGTATATAATGGTGACACTGCGCTCAGGAGGAGGAGGGACACGGTCGTATATAATGGTGACACTGCGCTCAAGAGGAGAGCGGACATGATCGTATATAATGGGGACACTGCGCTCAGGAGGAGGAGGGACACTGTCGTATATAATGATTTCATACAATGGCAGCCAGATATTGATCGACATAAACCCAGTGTTATGTGACCACAGATCACCTTTATAATATACTCACAAATAGTCATATACTGCACGACAGGGTATGACCCATGTATTACCTACCGCGTGCTCACTAGCACATATATGTCCATAAATCATATTTCCCATATTTGTAGGGCACTTTATGCACAAATCGTACAGATTTCCAGTAAAAAGCCACATACTAGGAAACATGACATGTACGAGCTCCCTCTACATCTGACGGGTCATGACAATATTCACTTCCTTACGTAAGCGCTACATACAGAAAGCAACGGGTATGGGGCCATCACACCTATATTCCCAGTGTAGAACCATATAGGGTTTGTGAGACAAGAGAACCAGGTGTAGTTTTATTGACCAGATCAATATTGCAAACATGCACAGTACGATAGAGGTAACACATGTGCCTGTGACAGGTATGCGCCACACAGCAGTGACAGGTATGCGCCACACAGCAGTGACAGGTATGCGCCACACAGCAGTGACAGGTATGCGCCACACAGCAGTGACAAGTATGCGCCATATAGAAGTGACAGGTATGCGCCATATTGCAGTAACAGGTACAATAGCGGTGACCGGTATGCACCACATAGAAGTGACAGGTATGCGCCCTATAGCGGTGACAGGTTTGCGCCATATAGCCGTGACACGTATGCGCCATATAGCCGTGACACGTATGTGCCATATAGCCGTGACAGATATAGTGGTGACATGCACGATAACGATGACAGGTATGCACCATATAGCAGTGACATGCATGTACGATAGTGGTGACAGGTATGCACCATATAGCGGTGACATGCATGCACCACATATGTATGTATGATAGCGGTGACAGGTATGTACGAAAGCGATAACATGTATGCAGCATATAGCATTGACACATGTACAATAGTGGTGATAGGTATGCGTCATATAGCGGTGACACGCATGTATGATATTGACGACAGGAATGCACCATACAGCGTTGACATGTATGTACGATAGTGGCAACAGGTATGCACCATTTAGTGGAGGTATGCACCATATAGCGATGACATGCATGTACGATAGCGGTGACAGGTATGCGCCATTTAGCAGTGACAGGTATGTACGATAGTGGTGACAGGTATGTACCATATAGCGGTGACACGAATGTACGATAGCGGCGACAGGTATGCACCATATAGCGGTGAAAGGTGCAATAGCGATAACAAGTATGCGCCATACAGCGGTGACAGGTATGCGCCATATAGCGGTGACAGGTATGTACAATAGTGGTGACAGGTATGTACCATATAGCGGTGACACGAATGTACGATAGCGGCGACAGGTATGCACCATATAGCGGTGAAAGGTGCAATAGCGATAACAAGTATGCGCCATACAGCGGTGACAGGTATGCGCCATATAGCGGTGACAGGTATGCGCCATATAGCGGTGACAGGTATGCGCCATATAGCGGTGACACGAATGTACGATAGCGGCGACAGGTATGCGCCATATAGCGGTGAAAGGTGCAATAGCGATAACAAGTATGCGCCATACAGCGGTGACAGGTATGCGCCATATAGCGGTGACATGCATGCACCACATACTAGTGACAAGTACAGTATGTATGATAGCGATAACATGTATGCAGCATATAGCATTGACACATATGTACAATAGTCGTGCTAGGTATGCGTCATATAGCGGTGACACGCATGTATGATAGTGACGACAGGCATGCACCATATAGCGGTGACATGTATGTACGATAGTGGCAACAGATACATGCGCCATTTAGTGGTGACAGGTATGCACCATATAGCAATGACACGCATGTACAATAGCGGTGACAGGCATGCGTCATGTAGCGTTGACAGGCATGCGCCATGTAGCGGTGACAGGCATGCGCCATGTAGCGGTGACAGGCATGCGCCATGTAGCGGTGACAGGCATGCGCCATGTAGCGGTGACAGGCATGCGCCATGTAGCGGTGACAGGCATGTATGATAGCGGCGACAGGTATGCACCATATAGCAATGACATGCACGATAGCGGTGACAGGTATGCACCATATAGCAGTGACATGCATGGACGATAGTGGTGACAGGTATGCGCCATATAGCGGTGACAGGTACAATAGCGATAACAAGTATGCGCCATATAGCGGTGACAGGTACAATAGCGATGACACGTATGCGCCATATAGCAGTGACAGGTACAATATTAGCGATGACAAGTATGCCCCATATAGCAGTGACATGCATGTACGATAGTGGTGACAGGTATACGCCATATAGCGGTGACACGTACAATAGCGGTGACAGGTATGCACCATATAGCAGTGACACACATGTACGATAGCGCTGACAAGTATGCGCCATGTAGCGGTGACAGGCATGCACGAAAGTGGTGACAGGTATGTGCCATGTAGCGGTGACAGGCATGTATGATAGTGGTGAAAGGTATGTACCATATAGCGGTGAGACGCATGTACGTATGATAGCGGCGACAGGTATGCACCATATAGCAATGACATGCACGATAGCGGTGACAGGTATGCACCATATAGCAGTGACATGCATGGACGATAGTGGTGACAGATATGCGCCATATAGCGGTGACAGGTACAATAGCGATGACAAGTATGCGCCATATAGCAGTGACAGGTACAATAGCGATGACAAGTATGCGCCATATAGCGGTGACAGGTAAGCGCCATATAGCAGTGACATGCCTGTACGGTAGTGGTGACAGGTATACGCCATATAGCGGTGACAGGAACAATAGCGATGACAAGTATGCGCCATATAGCAGTGACAGGTATGCACAATAGCGGTGACAGGTATGCGCCATATAGCGGTGACAGGTACAATAGCGGTGACAAGTATGTGCCATATAGCGGTGACATGCATGCACAATAGCGATGACAAGTATGCGCCATATAGCGGTGACAGGTATGCGCCATATAGCAGTGACATGCCTGTACGGTAGTGGTGACAGGTATACGCCATATAGCGGTGACAGGAACAATAGCGGTGACAAGTATGCACCATATAGCAGTGACAGGTATGCACAATAGCGGTGACAGGTATGCGCCATATAGTGGTTACAGGTACAATAGCGGTGACAAGTATGTGCCATATAGTGGTGACATGCATGCACAATAGCGATGACAAGTATGCGCCATATAGCGGTGACAGGTATGCGCCATATAGCAGTGACATGCCTGTACGGTAGTGGTGACAGGTATACGCCATATAGCAGTGACAGGTACAATAGCGATAACAAGTATGCGCCATATAGCGGTGACAGGTAAGCGCCATATAGCAGTGACATGCCTGTACGGTAGTGGTGACAGGTATACGCCATATAGCAGTGACAGGTACAATAGCGATGACAAGTATGCGCCATATAGCGGTGACAGGTAAGCGCCATATAGCAGTGACATGCCTGTACGGTAGTGGTGACAGGTATACGCCATATAGCAGTGACAGGTACAATAGCGATGACAAGTATGCGCCATATAGCGGTGACAGGTAAGCGCCATATAGCAGTGACATGCCTGTACGGTAGTGGTGACAGGTATACGCCATATAGCAGTGACAGGTACAATAGCGGTGACATGCATGCACCATATAGCAGTGACAGGTATGCACAATAGCGGTGACAGGTACAATAGCGGTGACAAGTATGTGCCATATAGCGGTGACATGCATGCACAATAGCAATGACAAGTATGCGCCATATAGCGGTGACAGGTATGCGCCATATAGCAGTGACATGCATGTATGATAGTGGTGACAGGTATACGCCATATAGCGGTGACAGGTACAATAGCGGTGACAAGTATGTGCCATATAGCGGTGACATGCATGCACAATAGCAATGACAAGTATGCGCCATATAGCGGTGACAGGTATGCGCCATATAGCAGTGACATGCATGTACGATAGTGGTGACAGGTATACGCCATATAGCGGTGACAGGAACAATAGCGGTGACAAGTATGCACCATATAGCAGTGACAGGTATGCACAATAGCGATGACAAGTATGCGCCATATAGCAGTGACAGGTACAATAGCGATGACAAGTATGCGCCATATAGCGGTGACAGGTAAGCGCCATATAGCAGTGACATGCCTGTACGGTAGTGGTGACAGGTATACGCCATATAGCGGTGACAGGAACAATAGCGATGACAAGTATGCGCCATATAGCAGTGACAGGTATGCGCCATATAGTGGTGACAGGTACAATAGCGGTGACAAGTATGTGCCATATAGCGGTGACATGCATGCACAATAGCAATGACAAGTATGCGCCATATAGCGGTGACAGGTATGCGCCATATAGCAGTGACATGCCTGTACGGTAGTGGTGACAGGTATACGCCATATAGCGGTGACAGGAACAATAGCGGTGACAAGTATGCACCAAAAGCAGTGACAGGTATGCACAATAGCAGTGACAGGTATGCGCCATATAGTGGTTACAGGTACAATAGCGGTGACAAGTATGTGCCATATAGTGGTGACATGCATGCACAATAGCGATGACAAGTATGCGCCATATAGCGGTGACAGGTATGCGCCATATAGCAGTGACATGCCTGTACGGTAGTGGTGACAGGTATACGCCATATAGCAGTGACAGGTACAATAGCGATAACAAGTATGCGCCATATAGCGGTGACAGGTAAGCGCCATATAGCAGTGACATGCCTGTACGGTAGTGGTGACAGGTATATGCCATATAGCAGTTACAGGTACAATAGCGATGACAAGTATGCGCCATATAGCGGTGACAGGTAAGCGCCATATAGCAGTGACATGCCTGTACGGTAGTGGTGACAGGTATACGCCATATAGCAGTGACAGGTACAATAGCGATGACAAGTAAGCGCCATATAGCAGTGACATGCCTGTACGGTAGTGGTGACAGGTATACGCCATATAGCAGTGACAGGTACAATAGCGGTGACATGCATGCACCATATAGCAGTGACAGGTATGCACAATAGCGGTGACAGGTAAAATAGCGGTGACAAGTATGTGCCATATAGCGGTGACATGCATGCACAATAGCAATGACAAGTATGCGCCATATAGCGGTGACAGGTATGCGCCATATAGCAGTGACATGCATGTACGATAGTGGTGACAGGTATACGCCATATAGCGGTGACAGGTACAATAGCGGTGACAAGTATGTGCCATATAGCGGTGACATGCATGCACAATAGCAATGACAAGTATGCGCCATATAGCGGTGACAGGTATGCGCCATATAGCAGTGACATGCATGTACGATAGTGGTGACAGGTATACGCCATATAGCAGTGACAGGAACAATAGCGGTGATAGGTATGGGCCATATAGCGGTGCCAGGTATGTGCCATATAGCGATGACATGCATGCACCATATAGCAGTGACATGCATGTACGATAGTGGTGACAGCTATGCACCATATAGCAGTGACAGGTATGTATGAATGCGGTGATAGATATGTGCAGTATAGGAGTGACATATACAATAGCGGTGACAGGTACGCGCCATATAGCGGTGACATGTATGTGCCATGGCGGTGACAGGTATGCATCATATAGCAGTGACATGCAAGTACGATCGCGGTGACAGGTATGCACCATATAGCAGTGACAGGTATGTATGAATGTGGTGATAGATATGTGCAGTATAGAAGTGACATATACAATAGCGGTGACACGCATGTACGATAGCGGTGACAGGTATGGGCCATATAGCAGTGACATGTATGCGCCATATAGCGGTGACATGTATGTACGATAGCGGCGACAGGTATGCACCATATAGCAGACATGCAAGTACGATAGTGGTGACAGGTATGCGCTATATAGCGGTGACATGCATGTACGATCGCGGTGACCAGTATGCACCATATAGCAGTGACATGTATGCGCCATATAGCGGTGACATGTATGTACGATAGCGGCGACAAGTATGCACCATATAGCAGACATGCAAGTACGATAGTGGTGACAGGTATGCGCTATATAGCGGTGACATGCATGTACGATCGCGGTGACCAGTATGCACCATATAGCAGTGACATGTATGCACCATATAGCAGTGACATGTACAACAGCGGTGACAGGTATGCGCCATACAGCGGTGACATGTACAACAGCGGTGACAGGTATGCGCCATATAGCGGTGACAGGTATGCGCCATACAGCGGTGACATGTACAACAGCGGTGACAGGTATGCGCCATATAGCGGTGACAGGTATGCGCCATATAGCGGTGACATGTACAATAGCAGTGACAGGTATGCGCCATATAGCGGTGACAGGTATGCGCCATATAGCGGTGACAGGTATGCGCCACATAGCAGCGACATGTATGCGCCATACAGCGGTGACATGTACAACAGCAGTGACAGGTATGCGCCATATAGCGGTGACAGGTAAGCGCCACATAGCAGCGACATGTATGCGCCATACAGCGGTGACATGTACAACAGCAGTGACAGGTATGCGCAATACAGCGGTGACATGTACAACGGTGGTGACAGGTATGCGCCATATAGCGGTGACAGGTATGCGCCATACAGCGGTGACAGGTATACGCCATATAGCGGTTACAGGTATGTGCCATATAGCGGTGACAGGTATGCGCCATATAGCGGTGACATGTACAATAGCAGTGACAAGTAATGCGCCATACAGCGGTGACAGGTATGCGCCATACAGCGGTGACAGGTATGCGCCATACAGCGGTGACAGGTATGCGCCATATAGCGGTGACAGTACCATACGGGTGAAGTATGCGCCATACAGCGGTGACAGGTATGCGCCATACAGCGGTGACAGGTATGCGCCATACAGCGGTGACAGGTATGCGCCATACAGCGGTGACAGGTATGCGCCATACAGCGGTGACAGGTATGCGCCATACAGCGGTGACAGGTATGCGCCATACAGCGGTGACAGGTATGCGCCATACAGCGGTGACACCACTCGCCCCTGCACATACAGTGCGGTACACTTGGGGTCGGTCACTTGGGACGTGGCCCTGGTACACTATGCTGACATACCACCAGGCAGAGCACAGGCGCTGGACACAATGTCAGTGATCGGCGGCGCCTCCTCACTGTGCGATACCCAATATGGCCCAATCACATGGCCCGATCTTCCGCCATACTGGAGCCTCAGGGGCGGTGTCACCGGGGCCGGGTGCCATGCTGGGGGCAGCAGTATGAATGGGGCATGTACAGCAACAAAGCCCGTACACCGCGGTGCAGGCGACCTACCAGGCGGGCAGCCTCGGCCCAGGTGCGGTCCTTCTTCTTCCTCTTGTCTTTCATGTTGGCATCTCATTGATGGTTCTTATGACGTGGGGGATCCACGGGCACTTAGCGGAGGAGACAATGGCGTGGCGGCGGCGCGGCTCAGCTGACAGCTCTGGGACGCTCCAGTTCCCCCTCACAACAATACACAGTGACGTCACGACGAATGGCGACCCGGTGCTCTCGCGAGGGAAGCAGCTGCGGTGGCGGCGGTGGCCAAAACTCGCGAGTTCTCCGTCCGCAGCGCTGCCTGGAATTCCAGAGAGCGGGGCCGGGGTTTCCCTGTGCAGGTCTCCTCCCCATCCTCCTGCGTGCAGGCGGCCGGGACCCTGACGAGCGCCCCCTCCCGGCCACTCACGCAGATGCCGCAAGGCGCATTGCTCTAACTAAGGGATTGTCCTGACATTATTATAGTGCCACCAGCCTTAAAGGGAGTGTCCTGGCATTATTATAGTGCCACCAGTCTTAAAGGGAGTGTCCTGGCATATTATAGTGCCACCAGCCTTAAAGGGAGTGTCCTGGCATTATTATAGTGCCACCAGCCTTAAAGGGAGTCCATGGCATGATTATAGTGCCACCAGCCTTAAAGGGAGTGTCCTGGCATTATTATAGTGCCACCAGCCTTAAAGGGAGAGTCATGGCATGATTATAGTGCCACCAGCCTTAAAGGGAGTGTCCTGGCATGATTATAGTGCCACCAGCCTTAAAGGGAGTGTCCTGGCATGATTATAGTGCCACCAGCCTTAAAGGGAGTGTCCTGGATGATTATAGTGCCACCAGCCTTAAAGGGAGTGTCCTGACATTATTATAGTGCACCAGCCTTAAAGGGAGTGTCCTGGCATTATTATAGTGCCACCAGCCTTAAAGGGAGAGTCCTGGTATTATTATAGTGCAACAGCCTTAAAGGGAGTGTCCTGACATTATTATACTGCCACAGCCTTAAAGGGAGTGTCTGACATTATTATAGTGTCACCAGCCTTAAAGGGATTGTTCTGACATTATTATAGTGTCACAAGCCTTAAAGGGAGTGTCCTGGCTTTTATACATTATAGTTGCCACCCAAAGCCTTAAAGGAGTGTCCTGACATTATTATAGTGCCAAACAGCCTTAAAGGGAGTGTCCTGACATTATTATAGTGTCACAGCCTTAAAGGGAGTGTCCTGACATTATTATAGTGTCACCAGCCTTAAAGGGATGTCTGACATTATTATAGTGTCACCAGCCTTAAAGGGAGTGTCCTGGCATATTATAGTGCCACCAGCCTTAAAGGAGTGTCCTGGCATTTATTATAGTGCACCAGCCTTAAAGGGAGTGTCCTGGCTTTATTATAGTGCCACCAGCCTTTAAAGGGAGTGTCCTGGCATTATTATAGTGCCACCAGCCTTAAAGGGAGTGTCCTGGCATTATTATAGTGCCTCCAGCCTTAAAGGGAGTGTCCTGGCATTATTATAGTGCCACCACCCTTTAAAAGGAGTGTCCTGGCATTATTATAGTGCCACCAGCCTTAAAGGGATGTCCTGGCATTATTATAGTGTCACCAGCCTTAAAGGGAGTGTCCTGGCATTATTATAGTGCCACCAGCCTTAAAGGGAGTGTCCTGGTATTATTATACTGCCACCAGCCTTAAAGGGAGTGTCCTGGCATTATTATAGTGTCACCAGCATAAAGGGGATTGTCCTGGCATTATTATGGGTTGTCCACCAAGCCTTAAAGGGAGTGTCTGGCATTATTTATAGTGTCACAGCCTTAAAGGGAGTGTCCTGGCATTATTATAGTGTCACCAGCCTTAAAGGGAGTGTCCTGGCATTATTATAGTGCCCCCAGCCTTAAAGGGAGTGTCCTGGCATTATTATAGTGCCACCAGCCTTAAAGGGAGTTGTGGCATTATTATACACCACAAAAGCCTTAAAGGGAGTGTCCTGGCATTATTATTAGTGTCACCAGCCTTAAAGGGAGTGTCCTGGCATTCAGTGCACCAGCCTTAAAGGGAGTGTCCTGGCATTATTATAGTGCCACCAGCCTTAAAGGGAGTGTCCTGGTCATTATTATAGTGCCACCAGCCTTAAAGGGAGTGTCCTGGCATTATTATAGTGCCACCAGCCTTAAAGGGAGTGTCCTGGCATTATTATAGTGCCACCAGCCTTAAAGGGAGTGTCCTGGCATTTATAGTGCCACCAGCCTTAAAGGGAGTGTCCTGGCATCAGTGCCACCAGCCTTAAAGGGAGTGTCCTGGCATTATTATACTGCCACCAGCCTTAAAGGGAGTGTCCTGGCATTATTATAGTGCCACCAGCCTTAAAGGAGTGTCCTGGCATTATTTTTCCAGTGCCACAGCCTTAAAGGAGTGTCCTGGCATTATTATAGTGTCACCAGCCTTAAAGGGAGTGTCCTGGCATTCAGTGCCACCAGCCTTAAAGGGAGTGTCCTGGTATTATTATAGTGCCACCAGCCTTAAAGGGAGTGTTGGCATTATTATAGTGCCACCAGCCTTAAAGGGAGTGTCCTGGCATTATTATTAGTGTCACAAGCCTTAAAGGGAGTGTCCTGGCATTACTATAGTGCCACCAGCCTTAAAGGGAGTGTCCTGCATTATTATAGTGCCACCAGCCTTAAAGGGAGTGTCCTGGTATTATTATAGTGCCACCAGCCTTAAAGGGAGTGTTTGTATTATTATACTGCCACCAGCCTTAAAGGGAGTGTCCTGGCATTATTATAGTGCCCACCAGCCTTAAAGGGAGTGTCCTGGCATTATTATAGTGCCACCAGCCTTAAGGGAGTGTCCTGACATTATTATAGTGCCACCAGCCTTAAAGGGAGTGTCCTGGCATTATTATAGTGCCACCAGCCTTAAAGGGAGTGTCCTGGTATTATACTGCCACCAGCCTTAAAGGGAGTGTCCTGGCATTATTATAGTGCCACCAGCCTTAAAGGGAGTGTCCTGGAAATTATTATAGTGCCACCAGCCTTAAAGGGAGTGTCCTGGCATTATTATAGTGTGCCACCAGCCTTAAAGGGAGTGTCCTGGCATTATTATAGTGCACCAGCCTTAAAGGGAGTGTCCTGGTATTATTATGCCACCAGCCTTAAAGGAGTGTCCTGGCATTATTATAGTGCCACCACCCTTTAAAAGGGGAGTGTCCTGGCATTATTATAGTGCCACCAGCCTTAAAGGGAGTGTCCTGGCATTATTATATGCCACCAGCCTTAAAGGGAGTGTCCTGGCATTATTATAGTGTCACCAGCATTAAAGGGATTGTCCTGGCATTATTATAGTCCACCAAAAGCCTTAAAGGGAGTGTCCTGGCATTATTATAGTCCACCAGTGTCTCTTTTTCCAAGCCTTAAAGGGAGTGTCCTGCATTATTATACTGCCACCAGCCTTAAAGGGAGTGTCCTGGCATTATTTATAGTGTCACAAGCCTTAAAGGGATTGTCCTGGCATTATTATAGTCACCAGCGCCTTAAAGGGAGTGTCCTGGCATTATTATAGTACAGTGTCACCAGCCTTAAAGGGAGTGTCCTGGATTATTATACTGCCACCAGCCTTAAAGGGAGTGTCCTGCATTATTATAGTCCACCAGCCTTAAAGGGAGTGTCTGGCATTATTATAGTGCCACCAGCCTTAAAGGGAGTGTCCTGGCATTATTATAGTGCCACCAGCCTTAAAGGGAGTGTCCTGGCATTATTATACTGCCACCAGCCTAAAGGGAGTGTCCTGGCATTATTATAGTGCCACCAGCCTTAAAGGGAGTGTCCTGGCATTATTTATAGTGCCACCAGCCTTAAAGGGAGTGTCCTGGCATTATTATAGTGCCACCAGCCTTAAAGGGAGTGTCCTGGCATTATTATAGTGCCACCAGCCTTAAAGGGAGTGTCCTGGCATTATTATAGTGCACCAGCTTAAAGGGATTGTCCTGGCATTATTATTAAGTGTCACAAGCCTTAAAGGGAGTGTCCTGGCATTATTATAGTCCAAATCACAGCCTTAAAGGGAGTGTCCTGGCATTATTTATCCCCTGCACAAGCCTTAAAGGGAGTGTCCTGGCATTATTATAGTGCCACCAGCATTAAAGGGAGTCCTGGCATTATTATAGTCACCAGTGTCACAAGCCTTAAAGGGATGTCCTGGCATTATTATAGTGGTCACAAGCCTTAAAGGGAGTGTCCTGGCATTATTATAGTCACCACCAAGCCTTAAAGGGAGTGTCCTGGTATTATTATAGTGCCACCAGCCTTAAAGGGAGGTCTGGCATTATTATCACTGTCACAGCCTTAAAGGGAGTGTCCTGGCATTATTATAGTGTCACAAGCCTTAAAGGGAGTGTCCTGGCATTATTATAGTGCCACCAGCCTTAAAGGGAGTGTCCTGGTATTATAGTGCCAACAGCCTTAAAGGGAGTGTTGGCATTATTATACTGCCACCAGCCTTAAAGGGAGTGTCCTGGCATTATTATAGTGTCACCAGCCTTAAAGGGAGTGTCCTGGCATTATTATAGTGCCACCAGCCTTAAAGGGAGTGTCCTGGCATTATTAGTGCCACACAGCCTTAAAGGAGTGTCCTGGCATTATTATAGTGCCACCAGCCTTAAAGGGAGTGTCCTGGCATTATTATAGTGCCACCAGCCTTAAAGGAGAGTCCTGGCATTATTATAGTGCCACACAGCCTTAAAGGGAGTGTCCTGGCATCAGTGCCACCAGCCTTAAAGGGAGTGTCCTGGCATTATTATATGCCACAGCCTTAAAGGGAGTGTCTGGCATTATTATAGTGCCACCAGCCTTAAAGGGAGTGTCCTGGCATTATTATAGTCACGTTCCAGCCTTAAAGGGAGTGTCCTGGCATATTATGCCACCAGCCTTAAAGGGAGTGTCCTGGTATTATTATAGTGCCACCAGCCTTAAAGGGAGTGTTGACATTATTATACTGCCACAGCCTTAAAGGGAGTGTCCTGGCATTATTATAGTGCACCAGCCTTAAAGGGAGTGTCCTGGCATTCAGTGCCACCAGCCTTAAAGGGAGGTCCTGGCATTATTATAGTGCCACCAGCCTTAAAGGGAGTGTCCTGGCATTTAAGTGCCAACAGCCTAAAGGAGTGTCCTGGCATTATTATAGTGCCACCAGCCTTAAAGGGAGTGTCCTGGCATTATTATAGTGCCACCAGCCTTAAAGGGAGTGTCCTGGCATTATTATAGTGCCACCATCCTTAAAGGGAGTGTCCTGGCATCAGTGCCACCAGCCTTAAAGGGAGTGTCCTGGCATTATTATAGTGCCACCAGCCTTAAAGGGAGTGTCCTGACATTATTATGGTGTCACCAGCCTTAAGGGGAGTGTCCTGAGATTATTATAGTGTCACCAGCCTTAAAGGGAGTTTCCTGGCATTATTATACTGCCACCAGCCTTAAAGGGAGTGTCCTGACATTATTATACTGCCACCAGCCTTAAAGGAGTGTCCTGGCATTATTATAGTGCCACCAGCCTTAAAGGGACTGTCCTGGCTTTATTATACTGCCACCAGCCTTAAAGGGAGTGTCCTGACATTATTATAGTGCCACCAGCCTTAAAGGGAGTGTCCTGGCATTATTATACTGCCACCAGTCTTACAGGGAGTGTCCTGGCATTATTATAGTGCCACCAGCCTTAATGGGAGTGTCCTGGCATTATTACAGTGTCACCAGTGTCAAGGGAGTGTCCTGACATTATTATACTGCCACCAGCCTTAAAGGGAGTGTCCTGGCATTATTATAGTGCCACCAGCCTTAAAGGAAGTGTCCTGGCATTATTATAGTGTCACCAGTGTCAAAGGGAGTGTCCTGGCATTATTATAGTGCCACCAGCCTTAAAGGGAGTGTCCTGGCATTATTATAGTGCCACCAGCCTTAAAGGGAGTGTCCTGGCATTATTATAGTGCCACCAGCCTTAAAGAGAGTGTCCTGGCATTTATTATAGTGCCACCAGCCTTAAAGGGAGTGTCCTGGCATTATTATAGTGCCACCAGCCTTAAAGGGAGTGTCCTGGCATTATTATACTGCCACCAGCCTTAAAGGGAGTGTCCTGGCATTATTATAGTCACCAGTGTCACCAGCCTTAAAGGGAGTGTCCTGGCATCAGTGCCACCAGCCTTAAATGGAGTGTCCTGGCATTATTATAGTGCCACCAGCCTTAAAGGGAGTGTCCTGGCATTATTATAGTGCCACCAGCCTTAAAGGGAGTGTCCTGGCATTATTATACTGCCACCAGCCTTAAAGGGAGTGTCCTGGCATTATTATAGTCACCAGTGTCACCAGCCTTAAAGGGAGTGTCCTGGCATTATTATAGTGCCACCAGCCTTAAAGGGAGTGTCCTGGTATTATTATAGTGCCACCAGCCTTAAAAGGAGTGTCCTGGCATTATTATAGTCACCAGTGTCACCAGCCTTAAAGGGAGTGTCCTGGCATCAGTGCCACCAGCCTTAAATGGAGTGTCCTGGCATTATTATAGTGCCACCAGCCTTAAAGGGAGTGTCCTGGCATTATTATAGTGCCACCAGCGTTAAAGGGAGTGTCCTGGTATTATTATAGTGCCACCAGCCTTAAAGGGAGTGTCCTGGCATTATTATAGTGCCACCAGCCTTAAAGGGAGTGTCCTGGCATTATTATACTGCCACCAGCCTTAAAGGGAGTGTCCTGGCATTATTATAGTCACCAGTGTCACCAGCCTTAAAGGGAGTGTCCTGGCATTATTATAGTGCCACCAGCCTTAAAGGGAGTGTCCTGGTATTATTATAGTGCCACCAGCCTTAAAAGGAGTGTCCTGGCATTATTATAGTCACCAGTGTCACCAGCCTTAAAGGGAGTGTCCTGGCATCAGTGCCACCAGCCTTAAATGGAGTGTCCTGGCATTATTATAGTGCCACCAGCCTTAAAGGGAGTGTCCTGGCATTATTATAGTGCCACCAGCCTTAAAGGTAGTGTCCTGGCATTATTATAGTGTCACCAGCCTTAAAGGGAGTGTCCTGGCATTATTATAGTGCCACCAGCCTTAAAGGGAGTGTCCTGGCATTATTATAGTGCCACCAGCCTTAAAAGGAGTGTCGTGACATTATTATACTGCCAACAGCCTTAAAGGGAGTGTCCTGGCATCAGTGCCACCAGCATTAAAGGGAGTGTCCTGGCATTATTATACTGCCACCAGCCTTAAAGGGAGTGTCCTGGCATCAGTGCCACCAGCCTTAAAGGGAGTGTACTGGTATTATTATAGTGCCACCAGCCTTAAAGGGAGTGTCGTGACATTATTATACTGCCAACAGCCTTAAAGGGAGTGTCCTGGCATCAGTGCCACCAGCATTAAAGGGAGTGTCCTGGCATTATTATACTGCCACCAGCCTTAAAGGGAGTGTCCTGGCATCAGTGCCACCAGCCTTAAAGAGAGTGTCCTGGCATTATTATAGTGCCACCAGCCTTAGGCTGTGGTTCCACGGTCCGGAACCACAGCGCTTTGGACGGAGCGGAAATTCCGCTCCGTCTAAGCCCCGCCCCCTTTATGACGCGCGATCTTTCCGGAGGTGTTCAGGACACCTCCGGAAAGAGCGCAGGGCTACATAGCCCTGTGTTAATTCTATTGCGGCAACGCACCGTCGCCGCAATACGCGAGGACATGCTGCGGTCTGAAAAGACGCGCCGCATGTCCGTTTACGCAGGTCTGCCACCTGCGTATTGTTACGCATAGTGGAGACGGGATTTCTTGAAATCCCCTCCACTATGCTGTAACATCTGGACGCTGCGTGTTTGGCGCTGCGCCAGCGCACAGCGCCAAACACTCAGCGTTTACTGATCGTGGAAACTCACCCTTAAAGGGAGAGTCCTGACATTATTATAGTGCCACCAGCCTTAAAGGGAGTGTCCTGACATTATTATAGTGTCACCAGCCTTAAAGGGAGTGTCCTGGCATTATTATAGTGCCACCAGCCTTAAAGGGAGTGTCCTGACATTATTATAGTGTCACCAGCCTTAAAGGGAGTGTCCTGACATTATTATAGTGTCACCAGCCTTAAAGGGAGTGTCCTGACATTATTATAGTGCCACCAGCCTTAAAGGGAGTGTCCTGACATTATTATAGTGTCACCAGCCTTAAAGGGAGTGTCCTGGCATTATTATAGTGCCACCAGCCTTAAAGGGAGTGTCCTGGCATCAGTGCCACCAGCCTTAAAGGGAGAGTCCTGGCATTATTATACTGCCACCAGCCTTAAAGGGAGAGTCCTGAGATTATTATACTGCCACCAGTCTTAAAGGGAGTGTCCTGGCATTATTATACTGCCACCAGCCTTAAAGGGAGTGTCCTGGCATTATTATAGTCACCAGTGTCACCAGCCTTAAAGGGAGTGTCCTGGCATCAGTGCCACCAGCCTTAAATGGAGTGTCCTGGCATTATTATAGTGCCACCAGCCTTAAAGGGAGTGTCCTGGCATTATTATAGTGCCACCAGCCTTAAAGGAGTGTCCTGGTATTATTATAGTGCCACCAGCCTTAAAGGGAGTGTCGTGACATTATTATACTGCCAACAGCCTTAAAGGGAGTGTCCTGGCATCAGTGCCACCAGCATTAAAGGGAGTGTCCTGGCATTATTATAGTGCCACCAGCCTTAAAGGGAGTGTCCTGGCATTATTATACTGCCACCAGCCTTAAAGGGAGTGTCCTGGCATCAGTGCCACCAGCCTTAAAGGGAGTGTCCTGGCATTATTATAGTGCCACCAGCCTTAAAGGGAGTGTCCTGGCATTATTATAGTGCCACCAGCCTTAAAGGGAGTGTCCTGGCATTATTATAGTGCCACCAGCCTTAAAGGGAGTGTCCTGGTATTAATATAGTGCCACCAGCCTTAAAGGGAGTGTCCTGGCATTATTATAGTGTCACCAGCCTTAAAGGGAGTGTCCTGGCATTATTATAGTGCCACCAGCCTTAAAGGGAGTGTCCTGGTATTATTATAGTGCCACCAGCCTTAAAGGGAGTGTCGTGACATTATTATACTGCCAACAGCCTTAAAGGGAGTGTCCTGGCATCAGTGCCACCAGCATTAAAGGGAGTGTCCTGGCATTATTATAGTGCCACCAGCCTTAAAGGGAGAGTCCTGGCATTATTATACTGCCACCAGCCTTAAAGGGAGTGTCCTGGCATTATTATAGTGCCACCAGCCTTAAAGGGAGTGTCCTGGCATCAGTGCCACCAGCATTAACCCCTTCATGACCCAGCCTATTTTGACCTAAATGACCAGGCCATTTTTTGCAATTCTGACCAGTGTCCCTTTATGAGGTAATAACTCAGGAACGCTTCAACGGATCCTAGCGATTCTGAGATTGTTTTTTCGTGACATATTGGGCTTCATGTTAGTGGTAAATTTAGGTCGATAATTTTTGCGTTTATTTGTGAAAAAAAATGGAACTTTGGCCAAAATTTTGAAAATTTCGCAATTTTCAAATTTTTAATTTTTATTCTGTTAAACCAGAGAGCTATGTGACACAAAATAGTTAATAAATAACATTTCCCACATGTCTACTTTACATCAGCACAATTTTGGGAACAACATTTTTTTTTGTTAGGAAGTTATAAGGGTTAAAAGTTGACCAGCGATTTCTCATTTTTACAGCAAAATTTACAAAACCATTTTTTTTAGGGACCACCTCACATTTGAAGTCACTTTGAGGGGTCTATATGGCAGAAAATACCCAAAAGTGACACCATTATAAAAACTGCACCCCTCAAGCTACTCAAAACTACATTCAAGAAGATTATTAACCCTTCAGGTGCTTCACAGGAACTAAAGCAACGTGGAAGGAAAAAATGGACATTTTAATTTTTCCAACAAAATTTTTCTTTTAGCATCAATTTTTTCATTTTTGCATGGGCAACAGGATAAAATGGATCCTACAATTTGTTGGGCAATTTCTCCTGAGTACACAGATACCTCATATGTGGTCATAAACCACTGTTTGGGGCGCACGGCAGGGCTCAGAAGGGAAGGAGCGCCATTTGACTTTTTGAATGGAAAATATGCTGGAATATTTAGCGGCTGCCATGTCGCATTTGGAGAGTCCCTGTGTGCCTAAGCATTGGAGCTCCCCCACTAATGACCCCATTTTGGAAACTAGACCCCCAAGGAACTTATCTAGATGCAGAGTGAGCACTTTGAACCCCCAAGTGCTTCACAAATTGATCTGTAAAAAAAAGAAAGTACTTTTTTTTTCACAAAAATTTTCTTTTAGCCTCAGTTTTTCATTTTCACATGGGCAACAGTATAAATTGGATCATAAAATTTGTTGGGCAATTTCTCCTGAGTACAACCGATACCTCATATGTGGTCATAAACTACTGTTTGGGCGCACGGCAGGGCTCAGAAGGGAAGGAGCGCCATTTGACTTTTTGAATGGAAAATTAGCTCCAGTTGTTAGCGGACACCATGTCATGTTTGGAGAGCCCCTGTATGCCTAAACTTTGGAGCTCCCCCACAAATGACCCCATTTTGGAAACTAGACCCCCTAAGAAACTTATGCAGATGCACAGTGAGCACTTTGAACCCCCAGGTGCTTCACAAAAGTTTATAACGCAGAGCCGTGAAAATAAAAAATCCTTTTTTTTCTCAAAAAATGATTATTTAGCCCCATATTTTTATTTTCACAATGGTTACAGGAGAAATTGGACCCCAAAAGTTGTTGTCTAATTTGTCCTAAGTATGCTAGTACCTCACATGTGGGGGAGAACCACTGTTTGGGCACACGTCAGGGCTTGGAAGGGATGTAGTGACGCTTTGAAATGCCGACTTGATGGAATGGTCTGCGGGCGGGCAGAGCCCCTGATGTGCCTAAACAGTAGAAACCCCCCACAAGTGACCACATTTTGTAAACTAGACCCCTCAAGGAACTTAACTAGATGTGTGGTGAGCACCTTGAACCCCCACGTGCTTCACAGAAGTTTGTAATGCAGAGCCGTGAAAATAAAAAATCATTTTTTTCCTCAAAAACTGATTTTTTTAACCCGCAATTTTTTATTTTCACAAGGGTAACAGGAGAAATTGGACCACAAAAGTTGTTGTACAGTTTGTCCTGAGTACACTGGTACCCCATATGTGGGGGGTAACCACTGTTTTGGTGCATGGGAGAGCACAGGAGGGAAGGAGCGCCATTTTGGAATGCAGACTTGATGGAATGTTCTGTGGGCGTCATGTTGCGTTTGCAGAGCCCCTGATGTGCCTAAACAGTAGAAACCCCCCACAAGTGACCCCATTTTGGAAACTAGACCCCCAAGGAGCTTATCTAGATGTGTAGTGAGCACTTTGAACCCCCAAGGGCTACACAGAAGTTTATAACGCCGGGCCATGAAAATAAAAAAATCATATTTTTTTCCACAAACATGATCTTTTAGTCCCCAATTTTTTTATTTTCCCAAGGGTAACAGGAGAAATTAGACCTCAAAAGTTGTTGTCCAATTTGTCCTGAGTACGCTGATATCCCATATGTGGGAGAAAACTACTGTATGGGCACACTTCGGGGTTCGGAAGGGAAGTAGTGACGTTTTGAAATGCCGACTTGATGGAATGGTCTGCGGGCGTCATGTTACGTTTGCAGAGTCCCTGATGTGCCTAAACAGTATAAACTCCCCACAAGTGACCCCATTTTGGAAACTAGACCCCGCAAGGAACTTATCTGGATGTGTGGTGAGCACTTTGAACCCCCAAGTTCTTCACAGAAGTTTATAACGCAGAGCCGTGAAAATAAAAAATCATTTTTTTTCCACAAAAATAACTTTTTTAGTCCCCAATTTTTTTTCCCAACAGTAACAGGAGAAATTAGACCCCCAAAGTTGTTGTGCAATTTTTCCCGAGTACGCTGATACCCCATATGTGGGGTAAACCACTGTTTGGGCACACGTCGGGGCTTGGAATAAAGGGAGCACTGTTTGACTTTTTGAACGCAAAATTTGCAGGAATCAATGGTGGCGCCATGTCGCGTATGGAGACCCCCTGATGTGCCTAAATAGTGGAAACCCCTCAATTCTAACTCCAACCCTAACCCCAACACACCCCTAACCCCAACCCTAACCCCTACACACCCCTAACCCTAATACAAACCCTAACCATAACCCTAACCCCAACACACCCCTAACCCTAATCCCAACTCTAACCATAAACCTAACCACAAGCCTAACCCTAATCCCAACCCTAACCCCAAAACACCCCTAACGCTTATCCCAACCCTAACCCTAATTCCAACCCTAACCCTAATTCCAACCCTAACCCTAATTCCAACCCTTACCCTAGTTCTAACCCTAACCCTAGTTCTAACCCTAAGGCTGGGTTCATATTGCGTTTTACCAGCCCGTTCAACACGTAGCGTTGACCGGCTGGTAACGGTATAGCATAACGCGATCGCGTTATGCTATACCCGCTAGTGCAGAGGAATCAGCGATGATTCATCTGTGCTAGCGGTGATGGAGCCCAGACGCTGCAGCCTGCGTCCAAGGCTCCATCACTGAATGACGACACGTCGCGAACGCATGCCGCTTCATGGCATGCGTTGCGATGCGCACACAAATGGGGTGAATGGCAGTGTTAACGGACTGCGTTACACCGCGTTATACCGCGGTGAAACGCAGTTCATCTAACGGACTGCCATAATGAAATATGAATCCAGCCTGACCCTAAGGCCCTGTGCACACGTTGTGGATTCACTTGCGGATTTTTCTAAAATCCGCAGGTAAAACGACCTGCCTTTTACCTGCGTATTTGGCGCGGATTTGCTGCGGTTTTTCTCTGCGGTTTTACGCCTATAATGGAATAGGTGTAAAATCGCTGGGAATCCGCACAAAGAATTGACATGCTGCGGATTTAAAACCGCAGCAAATCTGCGCTGAAAAATCTGCAGCATGTGCACAGCGTTTTTTTTTTACCATTTATTTGCATTGTACTGTACATGGTTTCTGGATCTGCTGTGGATCCGCAGCGCCAAATCCGCTGCGGATCCGCAGCTAAATCAGCAGCGAAATCAGCTGCGGATTAGCAGCGAAATCCGCTGCGGATCAGCAGCGAAATCAGCTGCGGATCAGCAGCGAAATCAGCTGCGGATCAGCAGCGAAATCAGCTGTGGATCAGCAGCGAAATCCGCTGCTGATCCGCAGCTGATTTCGCTGCTGATCCGCAGCTGATTTCGCTGCTGATCCGCTGCTGATTTCGCTGCTGATCCGCTGCTGATTTCGCTGCTGATTCGCTGCTGATTTCGCTGCTGATCCGCAGCGCAATCAGCAGTGTATCAGCAGCGAAATCAGCAGCGGATCAGCAGCGGAATCAGCTGCGGATCAGCAGCGAAATCAGCTGCGGATCAGCAGCGAAATCCGCTGCGGATCAGCAGCGAAATCAGCTGCGGATCAGCAGCGAAATCAGCTGCGGATCCGCAGCAAAATCTGCAACGTGTGCACAGGGCCTAATAGGAAAAAAAAAATAATTCTTTATTATTTGTCCCTACCTATGACGGGGGGGTTCACTTACTTTTTTTTATTTTGATCACTGTGACAGTTTATCAGAGCGATCAAAATAAAAAATTTTACTATGCCGGCCGGCGGGCGCACTGCGCATGCGCCCGCCATTTTCCAAGATGGCGGCGCCCATGAAGAATCCCGGGCAGCCGCCGGGAAGGATCCAGGGACATCGGTGGACCGGGAGAGGTGAGTATGGGGGTCGGAAGTGAGGGGGGGGATCCGGAAGGTGGGGGCAGCGAAGGCCAGGACGAGGGGAGCTTTTAGTGACGGCGGTGACCGACCGCTGCCATCTTTCGGTGGCGGCGTCCGATCTCAGCCGTGAATCCGTGTTGGGGGGTCAGGGCTCGGTGTCCAGCCATGGCAGATGCTATTGCAGCATCGGTCATGGCTGGATTGTAATATTTCACCAATTATATTGGTGAAATATTACAGATTGCTCTGATTGGCTGTTTCACTTTTAACAGCCAATCAGAGCGATCGTGGCCACGGGGGGGTTAAGCCAACCCCCCTGTGGTGAAGCACAAAGGGTCCTGTGCCGGCGGGTCGGGTGACCTTTCAGTGACCCCGGTCACCCGACCCGCAGGGACGCGATCCTTTCATGACGCCACATAGGCGTCATGGGTCGGATTGGCACTGACTTTCATGACGCCTAAGTGGCGTCATGGGTCGGGAAGGGGTTAAAGGGAGTGTCCTGACATTATTATACTGCCACCAGCCTTAAAGGGAGTGTTGTCACATTATTATACTGCCATCAGCCTTAAAGGGAGTGTCATGGCATCAGTGCCACCAGCATTAAAGGGAGTGTCCTGGCATTATTATAGTGCCACCAGCCTTAAAGGGAGTGTCCTGGCATTATTATAGTGCCACCAGCCTTAAAGGGAGTGTCCTGGCATTATTATAGTGCCACCAGCCTTAAAGGGAGTGTCCTGGCATTATTATAGTGCCACCAGCCTTAAAGGGAGTGTCCTAGCATTATTATAGTGCCACCAGCCTTAAAGGGAGTGTCCTAGCATTATTATAGTGCCACCAGCCTTAAAGGGAGTGTCCTGGCATTATTATAGTGCCACCAGCCTTAATGGGAGTGTCCTGGCATTATTATACTGCCACCAGCCTTAAAGGGAGTGTCCTGACATTATTATAGTGCCACCAGCCTTAAAGGGAGTGTCCTGAGATTATTATACTACCACCAGCCTTAAAGGGAGTGTCCTGGCATTATTATAGTGCCACCAGCCTTAAAGGGAGAGTCCTGACATTATTATAGTGCCACCAGCCTTAAAGGGAGTGTCCTGACATTATTATAGTGCCACCAGCCTTAAAGGGAGAGTCCTGACATTATTATAGTGCCACCAGCCTTAAAGGGAGTGTCCTGACATTATTATAGTGCCACCAGCCTTAAAGGGAGTGTCCTGAGATTATTATACTGCCACCAGCCTTAAAGGGAGTGTCCTGGCATTATTATAGTGCCACCAGCCTTAAAGGGAGTGTCCTGAGATTATTATACTGCCACCAGCCTTAAAGGGAGTGTCCTGGCATTATTATAGTGCCACCAGCCTTAAAGGGAGTGTCCTGACATTATTATAGTGCCACCAGCCTTAAAGGGAGTGTCCTGGACATTATTATAGTGCCACCAGCCTTAAAGGGAGTGTCCTGAGATTATTATACTGCCACCAGCCTTAAAGGGAGTGTCCTGGCATTATTATAGTGCCACCAGCCTTAAAGGGAGTGTCCTGAATTATTATACTGCCACCAGCCTTAAAGGGAGTGTCCTGGATTATTATATGCCACCAGCCTTAAAGGGAGTGTCCTGACATTATTATAGTGCCACCAGCCTTAAAGGGAGTGTCCTGAGATTATTATATGCCACCAGCCTTAAAGGGAGTGTCCTGACATTATTATAGTGCCACCAGCCTTAAAGGGAGTGTCCTGGCATTATTATAGTGCCACCAGCCTTAAAGGGAGTGTCCTGGATTATTATACTGCCACCAGCCTTAAAGGGAGTGTCCTGACATTATTATAGTGCCACCAGCCTTAAAGGGAGTGTCCTGGATTATTATATGCCACCAGCCTTAAAGGGAGTGTCCTGGCATTATTATATGCCACCAGCCTTAAAGGGAGTGTCCTGACATTATTATATGCCACCAGCCTTAAAGGGAGTGTCCTGGCATTATTATACTGCCACCAGCCTTAAAGGAGTGTCCTGACATTATTATACTGCCACCAGCCTTAAAGGGAGTGTCCTGACATTATTATACTGCCACCAGTCTTAAAGGGAGAGTCCTGACATTATTATAGTGCCACCAGCCTTAAATGGAGTGTCCTGGCATTATTATAGTGCCACCAGCCTTAAAGGGAGTGTCCTGGTATTATTATAGTGCCACCAGCCTTAAAGGGAGTGTTATGACATTATTATACTGCCACCAGCCTTAAAGGGAGAGTCCTGGCATTATTATAGTGCTACCAGTCTTAAAGGGAGAGTCCTGACATTATTATAGTGCCACCAGCCTTAAATGGAGTGTCCTGGCATTATTATAGTGCCACCAGCCTTAAAGGGAGTGTCCTGGTATTATTATAGTGCCACCAGCCTTAAAGGGAGTGTTGTGACATTATTATACTGCCACCAGCCTTAAAGGGAGTGTCCTGGCATCAGTGCCACCAGCATTAAAGGGAGTGTCCTGGCATTATTATAGTGCCACCAGCCTTAAAGGGAGTGTCCTGGCATTATTATAGTGCCACCAGCCTTAAAGGGAGTGTCCTGGCATTATTATAGTGCCACCAGCCTTAAAGGGAGTGTCCTGGCATCAGTGCCACCAGCATTAAAGGGAGTGTCCTGGCATTATTATAGTGCCACCAGCCTTAAAGGGAGTGTCCTGGCATTATTATAGTGCTACCAGCCTTAAAGGGAGTGTCCTGACATTATTATAGTGTCACCAGCATTAAGGGGAGTGTCCTGAGATTATTATAGTGCCACCAGCCTTAAAGGGAGTGTCCTGGCTTTATTATAGTGTCACCAGCCTTAAAGGGAGTGTCCTGGCATTATTATAGTGCCACCAGCCTTAAAGGGAGTGTCCTGGCTTTATTATACTGCCACCAGCCTTAAAGGGAGTGTCCTGACATTATTATAGTGCCACCAGCCTTAAAGGGAGTGTCCTGGCATTATTATAGTGTCACCAGTGTCAAAGGGAGTGTCCTGGCATCAGTGCCACCAGCCTTAAAGGGAGTGTCCTGGCATTATTATAGTGCCACCAGCCTTAAAAGGAGTGTCCTGGCATTATTATAGTGCCACCAGCCTTAAAGGGAGTGTCCTGGCATTATTATAGTGCCACCAGCCTCAAAGGGAGTGTCCTGGCATGATTATAGTGTCACCAGCCTCAAAGGGAGTGTCCTGGCATTATTATAGTGTCACCAGCCTTAAAGGGAGTGTCCTGGCATTATTATAGTGCCACCAGCCTTAAAGGGAGTGTCCTGGCATTATTATACTGCCACCAGCCTTAAAGGGAGTGTCCTGGCATTATTATAGTGCCACCAGCCTTAAAGGGAGTGTCCTGGCATTATTATAGTGCCACCAGCCTTAAAGGGAGTGTCCTGGCATTATTATACTGCCACCAGCCTTAAAGGGAGTGTCCTGGCATTATTATAGTGTCACCAGCCTTAAAGGGAGTGTCCTGATATTATTATAGTGTCACCAGCCTTAAAGGGAGTGTCCTGGCATTATTATACTGCCAACAGCCTTAAAGGGAGTGTCCTGACATTATTATAGTGCTACCAGCCTTAAAGGGAGTGTCCTGACATTATTATAGTGTCACCAGCCTTAAGGGGAGTGTCCTGAGATTATTATAGTGTCACCAGCCTTAAAGGGAGTGTCCTGGCTTTATTATAGTGTCACCAGCCTTAAAGGGAGTGTCCTGGCATTATTATAGTGCCACCAGCCTTAAAGGGAGTGTCCTGGTATTATTATAGTGCCACCAGCCTTAAAGGGAGTGTCCTGACATTATTATAGTGTCACCAGCCTTAAGGGGAGTGTCCTGAGATTATTATAGTGTCACCAGCCTTAAAGGGAGTGTCCTGGCATTATTATACTGCCACCAGCCTTAAAGGGAGTGTCCTGGCATTATTATAGTGCCACCAGCCTTAAAGGGAGTGTCCTGGTATTATTATAGTGCCACCAGCTTTAAAGGGAGTGTTGTGACATTATTATACTGCCACCAGCCTTAAAGGGAGTGTCCTGGCATCAGTGCCACCAGCATTAAAGGGAGTGTCCTGGCATTATTATAGTGCCACCAGCCTTAAAGGGAGTGTCCTGGCATTATTATAGTGCCACCAGCCTTAAAGGGAGTGTCCTGGCATTATTATAGTGCCACCAGCCTTAAAGGGAGTGTCCTGGCATCAGTGCCACCAGCATTAAAGGGAGTGTCCTGGCATTATTATAGTGCCACCAGCCTTAAAGGGAGTGTCCTGGCATTATTATACTGCCACCAGCCTTAAAGGGAGTGTCCTGGCATTATTATAGTGTGTAACATTTCCAGGGGATATAGCTCTAGGATCGCTGTCTGGGTAGACAGAATGGCACGAAAACAGTTCATTCAGACAGCAGTTCTGGTGTAAAAACTGGCCGCAACCAGCTTTATTAAAGTCCACAGCAAACAGATAAAAATAAAGCATAAACAGAAAACCTAGGCTTGTCTAGCCACTAATTACACATAGATCGATTTCCCTATTTATCCGGGCCCAGACTCTACCAGTCTGTGCCCAAAACAACACATATGATATATGTTACCAGTATGGAGTTTCACAGATACTCCTCCTTGTGTCTGAAGGCCCCTTCAGCGTCCAGACTTGAGAGAGATCCACTCCTATTCAGCCGCTATTCGCACGGATTCTCACTGAGACTACTCCTGTGTCCAGGGTACTTCCTGCACCCAGACTGAGATAGCTCACACTCCTGGAGACGCTTCTTGTGTCGGGACACCTTCCTGTGTCCAGACTGAGCGTGCTCCCACTCCTGGAGACTGCTTCTTGTGCCGGGACACCTTCCTGTGTCCAGACTAAGCCAGCTCTCTGATTGTGTTTGCAGACACCTACTTCTGGTCTCCTAATTAACAGCTGAACGATTTCAGGCTTGAGCTGCAAGTGTGTGCTGAATGTGAGGTGTAGTGACTTTCTCTACCACTAGGTTTACAAAGCCACACATTTCCCTTATACCTAGGTGAAATGTACACCCCATTCAACACATATTCCTTCACTGTCTCACATATCCCCTCCCTCTTCTCCAGACCGGAGGGCTGGTCATCCAGACCGGAGGGCTGGTCAACAATCCAACAGAGACAGTGAACTCTGGACCAGTCATGGCCCTCATCAGCTTCATCTTCACCACTGTCATAGCCAACATCAGTTTTCTCTTCATCTGAAGCATCCGCACTACCCTGTACCCTCCCAGGCCTATACTCTCTGCGGGCCTCGGGTATCCTGTACGGTTTCATCTTGACCTTAGGGCCGGGCTCAGTTTCGATATAGTGCCTGGCCAGAGAAGTACGACCCGGCACATCAGAACACTTCTGCTGACTCTTCCTCAGAAACTCACGTACCTCCTGTCCCTGGTGCACTGACCATGTGTCACCAACTATCACAGAAGGTATAGGGGGTTTTTCACTTTTCTCCAGTTCCCCACCTTCAGGCTCTTCTGGCAAGACATGCCCAGAAGCCCTACCGTCCGTCCTATACTCTACTTCTTCAGTCACATCTGGCTCACTGTCAGTGTTATACCATTCATTTTCATTCACATCCTGCTCACTGTCAGGGTTATACAATTCATTTTCATTCACATCTTGATCTGGAACCTTAGTTAATATGTCATCCACAACATTAACTGCACCATCTGGTCCCTCAAGTATGTGACTATGTGACAACCCCAGCACTATACTTCTATATAGTTCAGGTACTAGGAGCTGACTCACGACCTCTCCCTGGACTTCAGTGTCCCTATACAACAGGCTATTGTCCCTGGCAGCATGAGGAAACCTCTCCTCAGAGCCAGGCTCCTGGGAAACCTCATCTAGAACAATCATATTTTCCTGTGCCGTCCTAAGAGTGGGGTCTCGCCACTGCTCACTCTCAAAATTGTCACAGGACACAGGTAAGTCAGGAACACTTGGTTCCCGAGAACCACCATCCTCGTCTCGCAACATCACCTGCAAAGGAATTTCATCACTATCACAGTCATCATTATTATCAATATCATTATCATGATTATGATCAGTATCATCATCACTATCATGATCATCATCATTATCATTATCAGCATCAGCATCATTATCATGGTCATCATCATCATCATCATCATCATTATCATTATCATCATCATCATTATCATGGTCATCATCATTATCACATAAGTTTAACGGCCCACTAGTATTGTGTTCCGCCCCTCGGACTGCGCACCCTCAGTAGGAGCTTCATCACACTGTCCATCAGAAACATTTTTCCCCAGAGATCCTTAGATCGGGGAAAGTCATCACCCAATATGACGGGGTGCACCAGGTTCTTCACTACCCCCACTTCATATGAAACCTCCCCGAGTTTGGGGACCAAGTCCACGGCAGTCTCTGGGTAGACTTTGGTATCTCCATGGATGCACACCACACTCAGGTGCTTATCAGGGATGAAGTCCCTATCAATCAGGCTGTCACATACGGAAGTCACTGGACTCTCTGAGTCCAAGAGGGCCTGTGCTGGGCAGTCATTTACAACCACCGGGGACACCTGTGGTCCAGTCTCTTCGGCTGAGGTGGACACACACACAGGTTCTGCGCAGGGAGAGAGGGACCTGCCAACATCACGGCACATAGGCTCCCCCTCTAGTGAACAGCCGGCAGCAATTTCACGACATCTCCAACACTGTCCACCACAATCACCCTCCCATATGTCCGCTCGGGCCTGAACCCGCTTATCAGCATACCCCATGTCCCCAACAGCTGGAACGCTCTTACCGGGAGAGTTCGGCGTCCGGGAACTCTGAAGTGACGACCTCTCAGATGGCTGTACCTCAGGAGGACATGCTCGGGTGTAGCGGTTCACTATCACCTTTTCAACTCCATAATCAGGCCTGCTGACTGCAGACTCCCAACTGTATCTCCAGTCATGAACTCCCCTGGCACGGGCTGTCACCGTAACACCCGGCTGGGTAAGAATCTCCACTTTCAGCTTAGCATAGTCTTGGCTGTCCTGCTCGCTCAGGTCAGCATAGGCCCTTTGGGGCTCTCCAATCAGATAGGGTGCGACCATCATGGCCCATTCAGATAGGGGCAGATTCTCCTTCTCTGCCAGTCTCTCAAACCTAGTGAGATATACCTCCACATCATCACGAGGTGTCATCTTTTTCAGGGACCGTCTTACCGCCTTCTTTACAGCGGACAACGCAGGTACCTTCACAACATTACTCTGGGACGAGGTGCTGAGAGCTGCAATCTGCTCCAACAACCGGTTAGTCTCCTGCTGCTGTAGCTGGCACCGCAGCCGCATGCTCTGCTCGGCCTGTACCAGGTACTCAACGAGCTCCTCCATACTGCCGGACTTATCTGTCTCAACCACGGCAGTCTTATGTTGCACATTAACTTGTGCCATTTGTTCAAACAGCGCCTCCATGCTGTCATCCATGCTGTCAGACTTCTCTGTCTTAACAACGGCAGTCTTCACTCAAGACATACACACTCTACAGTCTTTTCCATAGAAAAATTCAGCTCTGCTGTGCAGACACTTTTTTTTTTTTTTGCAAAGTCTTTTAGGGCTCCTGTCTCTTTAAGACTGCTCCAAACAGACGTTTCTGCTGACACACTTTTTTTTTTTTTTTCTCTGCTGCTATTTCAACAGACTTCACCTTTATTGCTGTCTCTAAGCCACTGTGCTGCATGCACACTCCAGCACTAACTGTATCAGCCACTGCGCTGCCCCAGCATTCTCCGCCAATTGTAACATTTCCAGGGGATATAGCTCTAGGATCGCTGTCTGGGTAGACAGAATGGCACGAAAACAGTTCATTCAGACAGCAGTTCTGGTGTAAAAACTGGCCGCAATGTCACGCTGTCTAATGATATGACTACAATGTCAGTAAACTATTTATACAGGAACCACACTCTATACAACATATAGTTTAGCAACCTAAGAATGTAAGTATAAAATAGATTTACCTGACACAATATCAGCAGAACTTAGGGTTAATCTTGAGGACTAGATGTGCAGAGATGATATCAGTTGAACTCAGGGTTAATCTTGAGGACTTGATGAGCTGTAACAGGAAAGAGGAGGACCGGGGTCTAACCCGACCCTACACTGGGGTCCTAACTAATCCCTTACCTTGGAGGTACTGACAATGGTTCAGAGGTCCAAGTCTCCAGCCTAACCCTGTCTCCTATCAGACCCCGAACCCTGTAATCAGTCCTAAGAAGGATCCTGATTACCACCAAAGGGATATGGGCAGATCTCAGCCAAATACACAGATTAGACATACAAGACAGACAGGATAGCACTCACTTGCATACACACTCAAACACCGAAGGAAAATAAATGGTCTGGGAAATAAACTCTAAGCAAGTTAACCTTAAAACAACTAAGGAGCTCTCTCAACTAGAGTCTATACAGATTCATTCCTATCTGTGGTCTGCATGAAGTGTTTCACTGGCAACTCCCAAAGCAGACAACCAGAAACTTAAAGGAAACCAATCAACAAATAATCAATTGCAGCCGGGAGAAACTGCACCCAGTCCCAGCACCGAGCACAGACAGAATTAACTCCCTAGCTGCCAAACACAAAGAAACAGCAACTCAGCTGTGAGAAGTCAAAATGTGCAACCGCGACGATCTTCGTGGCAATGCACACATGACAGTACCCCCCCTTCTACGAGGGGCCTCCGGACCCTCAGGGCCAGGCCTGCCCGGGTGAGTTCTGTGGAAGGTCCGAACCAAACGATCTGCGTTAACATCAGACGCAGGGACCCACGTCCTCTCCTCCGGACCATACCCCTTCCAATGCACCAAGTACTGAAGGGACCGGCGATTCAGGCGAGAGTCAATGATTTTTGTTACTTGAAATTCCAAGTTACCATTGACCAACACAGGAGGAGGAGGTAGAGGTGACGGTATGACTGGTGCCACATACCTTTTAAGTAATGACTTGTGGAACACATTATGAATTTTAAAAGTAGAAGGGAGTTCCAGACGAAATGCCACAGGATTAATTATGGAACTGATCCTGTACGGCCCGATGAATCTGGGACCCAGTTTCCAGGAGGGCACTTTAAGTTTTATATTCCTGGTAGACAACCATACCAGATCGTTCACATTCAGATCTGGACCAGAAACTCTCCTCCTATCAGCCATACGTTTGTAACGGTTCCCCATCGTACTCAAATTATTCAATACACCTCGCCACACAGAAGCAAGTGACGACGAGAAACGCTCCTCCTCAGGAACCCCAGAAGGACCCCCCCATTGAAAGTACAAAACTGGGGATGAAAACCATATGCCCCAAAAAACAGGGACTTACCAGTGGACTCGCTCCGCCTGTTGTTAAGAGCGAACTCTGCCAGAGGCAAGAAAGATGACCAGTCCTCCTGGTTCTCCGAGACAAAACACCGGAGATATGTCTCTAAACTCTGATTCAGACGCTCTGTCTGACCATTGGTCTGTGGATGAAAAGCCGAGGAAAACGACAATTGCATCCCCCGACGTACACAAAATGCCCTCCAAAATTTGGACACAAACTGAGACCCCCTATCTGACACCACATCAGAAGGCAACCCATGAAGTCTCACGATCTCCCTAATGAACACCTGCGCCAGAGTTTTAGCATTAGGGAGTGCAGGAAGAGCAACGAAATGTGCCATCTTACTGAACCTGTCAACAACCACCAGTATGACAGTATTCCCTGACGACGGAGGAAGATCCGTAATGAAGTCCATAGATAAATGAGTCCATGGACGCTCCGGAAGTTTCAAAGGTAAAAGGGTCCCAGATGGACGGGTATGAGGAGTTTTAGAGCGAGCACAAACCCCACAGGACGCGACAAAAGTTATAACATCTTTATTAGCGTTAGGCCACCAAAATCGGCGGGAAAGGAGATCTAAAGTAGCCTTACTCCCTGGATGTCCTGCTAAAGCAGAATTATGATGTGCCTCAATAACCTTTTGTCTCAACTGATTCGGGACAAACAGTCTCCCTGGAGGTCCTGCAGGGGCGTCCCCCTGAGCCTCTAACACCTCCTCCTCAAGCTCAGAACATACAGCCGACACTACCACCCCTCCTGAAGGATAGGAATCAGGTCATCCGTTTTTCCCGGCCCCTGGGAAACTGCGAGACAAAGCATCAGCCTTTACATTCTTAGACCCCGGACGATAAGTGACGACAAAATTAAACCTGGTAAAAAACAACGACCATCTAGCTTGTCTGGAATTCAGACGCTTAGCGGATTCTAAATACAGCAGGTTCTTGTGATCAGTAATAACGGTGACCGGGTGGACTGCCCCCTCCAAAAAGTGACGCCATTCTTCAAAAGCCAATTTAATGGCCAAAAGTTCCCTATTGCCGATATCATAATTCCTTTCGGCGGACGACAATTTCTTAGAAAAGAAAGCGCACGGATGCCATTTACCAGGGGACGGACCCTGGGACAATATAGCACCCACCCCTACGTCAGACGCGTCCACCTCCACAATGAACGGCTGAGATACATCTGGTTGGATGAGAACGGGTGCCGAAGCAAAACATCTCTTTAAAGAGGAAAAGGCTTGGCAAGCTTTGTCCGACCACCTAGAAAAATCCGTCCCTTTTCTCGTCATGTCCGTGAGAGGTTTGACGACAGATGAGAAATTACAAATAAATTTCCGGTAGTAATTAGCAAACCCCAAAAAACGCTGCAGAGCCTTAAGATCCCCTGGCTGATCCCATTCAAGCACTGCTCTCACCTTTTCAGGGTCCATACGGAAACCGGAGGCTGACACCAAAAAACCCAAAAACTGAAGTTCCTGTACGGCAAAAACACACTTCTCCAGTTTGGCGTATAGTTTATTGTCTCGCAAGATCTGCAACATCTGTCTCACATGCTCCTGGTGAGACACAAGATCTGGCGAGTAAATTAAAATGTCATCCAAATATACGACCACAAACTGCCCCACAAGGTGACGAAAAATGTCATTAACAAAATGTTGGAATACTGCTGGTGCAGTAGTCAGACCAAAAGGCATGACTAGGTTCTCATAATGTCCCTCCGGCGTGTTAAACGCCGTTTTCCACTCATCCCCCTCTTTTATTCTAATCAGATTATACGCCCCCCTGAGATCCAATTTAGAGAACCATTTGGCGCCAACAATTTGATTGAAGAGATCAGGAATAAGAGGGAGTGGATACGGATCTCGAACAGTAATCCGATTAAGTTCGCGGAAATCCAAGCAAGGGCGTAGGCCTCCATCTTTTTTCTTCACAAAGAAGAACCCCGCGGCCACAGGGGAAGATGAAGGTCTAATATGCCCTTTGGCCAGACTTTCGGAAATATAATCTTTCATAGCCTGTCTTTCAGGACCAGAAAGATTATACAACCTAGCTTTAGGTAACTTAGCATCAGGAAGAAGATTAATAGAGCAGTCATACACACGATGAGGAGGCAACTCCCGACACCCCTCCTCAGAAAAAACATCCCCAAAATCCTCCAAAAAAGGAGGCAATGTACTAGGTACGACCGCACTGATGACTGTGTTCATGCAGTTGCTTTTGCAAAACTCACCCCATTGGCTTATCTCTCTGGACTGCCAATTAATTACAGGGTTATGTTTAACCAGCCAAGGAAGTCCCAACACAATGGGAGTAGGTAGACCCTCCAACACATAACAAGATAATTGTTCCCTATGTATTGCCCCTACCCGAAGGTCAATGTTATGAACCTCATGAACAAAGCTACCTTGGCCGAGAGGCCTGGCGTCAATGGAAAAAATAGGAATCGGTTTGACCAATACACTCAGATGCATACCTTGAGCCTGAGCAAACTGAGCGTCAACCAGATTGGCGCCGGAACCACTATCCAGAAGAACAGACAATCTCTTCACTCTAGTACCAACCACCACCTCCACTGGTACAAGGAACTGAGAAGAACCGGCGGATGAAATACATACTCCCAGGTTGTCATCCACCACACAACCTGGGATTAGCAGTTTTCCGGCGACTTTTTACTTAACAAGACACGGGATGGACATTCTCCAACAAAATGTCCCTCTTTCCCGCAGAAAAAACATCTTCTAGTCCTGCGGCGTGACGCCAATCCCCTACTAGAAAAGATGTCCCTCCCAACTGCATAGGCTCATCCGAACAGACAAGGGGAACCTCAACATAAGGGACTTTAGTGGTAGGTGGAGAAACAACAGGGAGTGGGGTTACCTCACCCCTCTCCCGAAGCCGTCTATCAGTACGGATAGCTAAGGCCATAGCAGCCTCCAGAGAAGGAGGAGACTCATACTGGGCCAAAACGTCTTTTAATTTATCAGAAAGCCCATGACAAAACTGGCTCCTAAGAGCTGGGTCATTCCACTGAGTATCCGTGGCCCATCTACGAAACTCAGAAGCAAATTCCTCCGCAGGACGATCTCCCTGCTGTATCTTACGTAATTTAGTCTCAGCAAGAGAGACCCGATCTGGGTCATCATATACCAATCCCAGAGCAGTAAAAAATTGATCTATAGACTGTAGAGCCGGGGAACCCGGAGGAAGGGAAAATGCCCAGGATTGAGGGTCCCCTTGAAGAAGTGAGATAACAATTCCCACTCTCTGCTCATCACTCCCTGATGATCGCGGCCGAAGCCGAAAATATAATTTACATGCCTCCCGGAAGGTAAAAAATTTGTCTCGCCTACCAGTGAACCTATCTGGAAGAGCCACCTTAGGTTCAACTCTGGTTTGCTCCAGGGGAGACAAAACTTTGGACTTAATGTCCGTCAGCTCCATGGATAATCCCTGCAACTGCAGAGCCAGCTGGGCTACTGGATCCATGGTAACTAGAGATAATTTTTTATGGCCAGTGAAAATGTCACGCTGTCTAATGATATGACTACAATGTCAGTAAACTATTTATACAGGAACCACACTCTATACAACATATAGTTTAGCAACCTAAGAATGTAAGTATAAAATAGATTTACCTGACACAATATCAGCAGAACTTAGGGTTAATCTTGAGGACTAGATGTGCAGAGATGATATCAGTTGAACTCAGGGTTAATCTTGAGGACTTGATGAGCTGTAACAGGAAAGAGGAGGACCGGGGTCTAACCCGACCCTACACTGGGGTCCTAACTAATCCCTTACCTTGGAGGTACTGACAATGGTTCAGAGGTCCAAGTCTCCAGCCTAACCCTGTCTCCTATCAGACCCCGAACCCTGTAATCAGTCCTAAGAAGGATCCTGATTACCACCAAAGGGATATGGGCAGATCTCAGCCAAATACACAGATTAGACATACAAGACAGACAGGATAGCACTCACTTGCATACACACTCAAACACCGAAGGAAAATAAATGGTCTGGGAAATAAACTCTAAGCAAGTTAACCTTAAAACAACTAAGGAGCTCTCTCAACTAGAGTCTATACAGATTCATTCCTATCTGTGGTCTGCATGAAGTGTTTCACTGGCAACTCCCAAAGCAGACAACCAGAAACTTAAAGGAAACCAATCAACAAATAATCAATTGCAGCCGGGAGAAACTGCACCCAGTCCCAGCACCGAGCACAGACAGAATTAACTCCCTAGCTGCCAAACACAAAGAAACAGCAACTCAGCTGTGAGAAGTCAAAATGTGCAACCGCGACGATCTTCGTGGCAATGCACACATGACACGCAACCAGCTTTATTAAAGTCCACAGCAAACAGATAAAAATAAAGCATAAACAGAAAACCTAGGCTTGTCTAGCCACTAATTACACATAGATCGATTTCCCTATTTATCCGGGCCCAGACTCTACCAGTCTGTGCCCAAAACAACACATATGATATATGTTACCAGTATGGAGTTTCACAGATACTCCTCCTTGTGTCTGAAGGCCCCTTCAGCGTCCAGACTTGAGAGAGATCCACTCCTATTCAGCCGCTATTCGCACGGATTCTCACTGAGACTACTCCTGTGTCCGGGGTACTTCCTGCACCCAGACTGAGATAGCTCAAACTCCTGGAGACTGCTTCTTGTGCCTGGACACCTTCCTGTGTCCAGACTGAGCGTGCTCCCACTCCTGGAGACTGCTTCTTGTGCCGGGACACCTTCCTGTGTCCAGACTAAGCCAGCTCTCTGATTGTGTTTGCAGACACCTACTTCTGGTCTCCTAATTAACAGCTGAACGATTTCAGGCTTGAGCTGCAAGTGTGTGCTGAATGTGAGGTGTAGTGACCTTTCTCTACCACTAGGTTTACAAAGCCACACATTTCCCTTATACCTAGGTGAAATGTACACCCCATTCAACACATATTCCTTCACTGTCTCACAAGTGCTACCAGCCTTAAAGGGAGTGTCCTGACATTATTATAGTGTCACCAGCCTTAAGGGAGTGTCCTGAGATTATTATAGTGCCACCAGCCTTAAAGGGAGTGTCCTGGCTTTATTATAGTGTCACCAGCCTTAAAGGGAGTGTCCTGGCATTATTATAGTGCCACCAGCCTTAAGGGGAGTGTCCTGAGATTATTATAGTGCCACCAGCCTTAAAGGGAGTGTCCTGGCTTTAGTATAGTGTCACCAGCCTTAAAGGGAGTGTCCTGGCATTATTATAGTGCCACCAGCCTTAAAGGGAGTGTCCTGGCTTTATTATACTGCCACCAGCCTTAAAGGGAGTGTCCTGACATTATTATAGTGCCACCAGCCTTAAAGGTAGTGTCCTGGCATTATTATAGTGTCACCAGTGTCAAAGTGAGTGTCCTGGCATCAGTGCCACCAGCCTTAAAGGGAGTGTCCTGGCATTATTATAGTGCCACCAGCCTTAAAGGGAGTGTCCTGGCATTATTATAGTGCCACCAGCCTCAAAGGGAGTGTCCTGGCATGATTATAGTGTCACCAGCCTCAAAGGGAGTGTCCTGGCATTATTATAGTGTCACCAGCCTTAAAGGGAGTGTCTTGGCATTATTATAGTGCCACCAGCCTTAAAGGGAGTGTCCTGGCATTATTATACTGCCACCAGCCTTAAAGGGAGTGTCCTGGCATTATTATAGTGCCACCAGCCTTAAAGGGAGTGTCCTGGCATTATTATACTGCCACCAGCCTTAAAGGGAGTGTCCTGACATTATTATAGTGTCACCAGCCTTAAAGGGAGTGTCCTGACATTATTATAGTGTCACCAGCCTTAAAGGGAGTGTCCTGATATTATTATAGTGTCACCAGCCTTAAAGGGAGTGTCCTGGCATTATTATACTGCCAACTGCCTTAAAGGGAGTGTCCTAACATTATTATAGTGCTACCAGCCTTAAAGGGAGTGTCCTGACATTATTATAGTGTCACCAGCCTTAAGGGGAGTGTCCTGAGATTATTATAGTGTCACCAGCCTTAAAGGGAGTGTCCTGGCTTTATTATAGTGTCACCAGCCTTAAAGGGAGTGTCCTGGCATTATTATAGTGCCACCAGCCTTAAAGGGAGTGTCCTGGCTTTATAATACTGCCAGAAGCCTTAAAGGGAGTGTCCTGACATTATTATAGTGCCACCAGCCTTAAAGGGAGTGTCCTGGCATTAATATACTGCCACCAGTCTTAAAGGGAGTGTCCTGGCATTATTATAGTGCCACCAGCCTTAAAGGGAGTGTCCTGGCATTATTATAGTGCCACCAGCCTTAAAGAGAGTGTCCTGGCATTTATTATACTGCCACCAGCCTTAAAGGGAGTGTCCTGGCATTATTATAGTGCCACCAGCCTTAAAGGGAGTGTCCTGGCATCAGTGCCACCAGCCTTAAAGGGAGTGTCCTGGCATTATTATAGTGCCACCAGTCTTAAAGGGAGTGTCCTGGCATTATTATACTGCCACCAGCCTTAAAGGGAGTGTCCTGGCATTATTATATCACCAGTGTCACCAGCCTTAAAGGGAGTGCCTGGCATTATTATAGTGCCACCAGCCTTAAAGGGAGTGTCCTGGTATTATTATAGTGCCACCAGCCTTAAAGGAGTGTCCTGACATTATTATAGTCCACACCAGCCTTAAAGGGAGTGTCCTGGCATTATTATAGTGCCACCAGCCTTAAAGGGAGTGTCCTGGCATTATTATAGTGCCACCAGCCTTAAAGGGAGTGTCCTGGTAAATTAATAGTGCCACCAGCCTTAAAGGGAGTGTCTGACATTATTATAGTGCCACCAGCCTTAAAGGGAGTGTCCTGGCATCAGTGCCACCAGTTAAAGGGAGTGTCCTGGCATTATTATAGTGCCACAAGCCTTAAAGGGAGTGTCCTGGCATCATAGTGCCACCAGCCTTAAGGGAGTGTCCTGAGCATTATTATAGTGCCACCAGCCTTAAAGGGAGTGTCCTGGCATTATTATAGTGCCACCAGCCTTAAAGGGAGTGTCCTGGCATTATTATAGTGCCACCAGCCTTAAAGGAGTGTCCTGGCATTATTATATGCCACCAGCCTTAAAGGGAGTGTCCTACATTATTAAGTGCACCAGCCTTAAAGGGAGTGTCCTGACATTATTATAGTGCCACCAGCCTTAAAGGGAGTGTCCTGGCATTAAGTGCCACCAGCTTAAAGGGAGTGTCCTGGCTTATTATAGTGCCACCAGCCTTAAAGGGAGTGTCCTGGCATTATTATAGTGCCACCAGCCTTAAAGGGAGTGTCCTGACATTATTATACTGCCACCAGCCTTAAAGGAGTGTCCTGACATTATTATAGTGCCACCAGCTTAAAGGGAGTGTCCTGGCATTATATATGCCACCAGCCTTAAAGGGAGTGTCCTGGCATTATTATAGTGCCACCAGCCTTAAAGGGAGTGTCCTGGATTATTATAGTGCCACCAGCCTTAAAGGGAGTGTCTGGACATTATTATACTGCCACCAGCCTTAAAGGGAGTGTCCTGGCATATAGTGCCACCAGCCTTAAAGGAGTGTCCTGGCATTATATAGTGCCACCAGCCTTAAAGGGAGTGTCCTGGCATTATTATAGTGCCACCAGCCTTAAAGGGAGTGTCCTGGCATTATTATAGTGCCACCAGCCTTAAAGGGAGTGTCCTGGCATTATTATAGTGCCACCAGCCTTAAAGGGAGTGTCCTGGCATTATTATAGTGCCACCAGCCTTAAAGGGAGTGTCCTGGCATTTTTAGTGCCACCAGCCTTAAAGGGAGTGTCCTGGCATTATTATAGTGCCACCAGCCTTAAAGGGAGTGTCCTGGCATTATTATAGTGCCACCAGCCTTAAAGGGAGTGTCCTGGCATCACTGCCACCAGCCTTAAAGGGAGTGTCCTGGCATTATTATACTGCCACCAGCCTTAAAGGGAGTGTCCTGAGATTATTATAGTGCCACCAGCCTTAAAAGGAGTGTCCTGACATTATTATACTGCCACCAGCCTTAAAGGGAGTGTCCTGGCATTATTATAGTGCCACCAGCCTTAAAAGGAGTGTCCTGACAGACTGAAGAGACCCTTGTGGCGTATAGCGGTGCTTCCCCGCCTCCCACCAATCCATAACAACAAAACACAACATGCCTGGATGGGTTGAACAGGTCGGTCACAGTTTATTTAAATTATAAGCAGGGAGGGGCAAATACGGTCCGGAACCGCCTCTCTGCTGAGAACCCCCGGCGCCGCCGGTGGGCGTAGACTATAAGCAGAGAGGGGCAAATACGATCCGCAACGGACTCTCTGCCAAGGACCCCCGGCGCCGCCGGTGGGCGGGCAGGCAGATGAGAGGTTACGAACCGTTGCCCCCCATACTACCGCTGTGACAATGCATACAACCATAAAACTTTGTAAGTGATGAGAATGGTATTTTTTTTTTTTTTAACATTATATACAATAGCCATACGGCCAATCTTCGAATATACAGGGAAGGGAGGGTGGGACAAGACTTCCACTGACCAGCCGAGGGAGGAAGAGGAAGGGTCCACCCCTCGCACGAGAATTTAACCCCTGAGGGTGTGGCCGGACTCCACTTCCCCCTCGTCCCCACTGGTCAGTGAAGTCCGGTATATGGCATCACCTGGGAGGGGAGTGACGGGAGGAGGGAAGCACAGCCCCCATTTCATTTTAAGTTATAGTCTATATGGGCTCCTCAGTCAGAAGCTCGATCCCTATTCGGTGCCGTGCTTGCCAGACTGAAGAGACCCTTGTGGCGTATAGCGGTGCTTCCCCGCCTCCCACCAATCCCATAACAACAAAACACAACATGCCTGGATGGGTTGAACAGGTCGGTCACAGTTTATTTAAATTATAAGCAGGGAGGGGCAAATACGGTCCGGAACCGCCTCTCTGCTGAGAACCCCCGGCGCCGCCGGTGGGCGTATAGACTATAAGCAGAGAGGGGCAAATACGATCCGCAACGGACTCTCTGCCAAGGACCCCGGCGCCGCCGGTGGGCGGGCAGGCAGATGAGAGGTTACGAACCGTTGCCCCCCCATACTACCGCCACGGAGGATCATGGGTATACCTACACAGGACTCCGACCCCCACGACGACCTGTTCGAACCCCATCCTGTAAATTGTTTAATATAACGAGTCCAATATTGTTCAAGTGAACGCCGTCCAGTCTCGTAGGTTGGAATTGTCCTTTTGCAGTTCGTGGTTAACCACAGTGCCGTAGTTTTCTCAAATGAAATTTGCCATTTTTTTTTTTTTTTTTTTTTTGTTTATTTTCTTTCTTGATTTGTTGATGGATTTCGGGTCTTCGGCTCCCCGCCAGACAGCGCGTGGTATTATGTCAGACCACACCACCACCATATCAGGGCCAGCAGGCAAAGTGTCGTATATCTGTCTATATTGTTGCGTATAGCTCGGTATATATATATATATATATATATATATTTTTTTTTTTTTTTTTTTTTTTTTCTTCGCCAATTCATTTCCACAGGCGAGCAGTACCAATATCACCGACCCTTTTGCCGTCTTAACCACGTTGAAATATTTGCTGCCACGCAGCCTCTGATGCTACTCCAGATGACCTCCAGTTCCACTTTTTTTTTTTTTTTTTTTATTATAATCCGGGCGTATTGCTGGCCTTTTTGTACGCCCAATATACATAATAATCCGCAAGCACCCAAACTGTAGGTTTGTGGCCGCCTGTAAGAAACGAGAGGTGTTAGAGCAGATCTGGCCTTATATACTGTATCTTGCGAAACATGCGGATTTCCAGCGGCCTAATCTCTGGACTTCAGCTTCCGATACGCCGGCCCTGGCAGCTTCATAGGCTGCCCCTATTCTGAAGGGATGTGTCCCGAATTGTTTTGGGTTACCGCCGACTTCTTCCACGCAATGTTAAAGATTGTGTGAAAATGATGTTTGGTGAGCGGGGACCCGTCGGTGTATGATAGAAGAATCTACTGTCGTGTGTTATAAACGCAAAGCGCTTCGCTATTTTTACCGGGCATATCGGGCCATCTAAAACCTTGAGCAAGACCCACGCACCTCTACCGGTGGGTTCGCATTTGGACTTCTGAACTCTAATTTGTAAAGCGTCGCTACATTTGACGACGCCCTTGTTGATCAACCCGCCCACCGATGTGGTTTTTTTTTTTTTTTTTTTTTTTTTTTTTTTTTTTTTTTTTGACCGCGGCACTGGTTCGCCGACACGCAGCGCCCCGAAAATGCAAAGTGCCCCGAAAATGCAATTGCAAACACTGTAGATATTAGGGTCGCCTCGTACTGCGACTTGCAAACTGACGTCGAGATTATGATATCGCGCAACAGGCTTACAGACATGGAGCGACGACGTTCTGACTAGGTTGGAGCCTCTTCCGGCCTTTAACGGCTTGCCTGATAAGGAAGTATTAAGTAACATTGCCTCAACCTAGAAACTGGAAGAAAAAGGATTATTCCTGCTAGGTATCGCTGCGCTGACGTACCCAACGCTCCTCTATTCCTGAGTTGATTCAGGAGTTTACTAAAACGTTGCCGCTGGGCCGAAAATGTGTATCTACTGGCCTTCCCCTGTTTAAGGAGCGCCATTCCTCCCACGCCTTACCGTAGACCTACCAGGTAGCCGATGTCACTGAGGCTTGGAACAATTTGAAGGCCTGCTAATCAGAAGACAACAGGGAGTTAACAATCACATCTTCAGCGTAGACGTAAATCTGGCACGACACCAGACGTGTCTAAGGCATAATAACGCTAAGCGGCGCCGCAGTGCGTGAATGGGCAGGAGAAGAGAACACTGTTCAAACTTCTTGCGGTTCCTGGGTGTTTGTTTAGACGTGATGTTAGAGTTTTCCAAATGGGTACCCCAAGGCTGTATGGCTGTTACTATTGAGGGCAGCGGCCCCAGGTGGATATGGTCCATAAAACAAGCCAGTTGCATTTACACCATTGGTTTTTTGGAGATTGTGACAAAATATTATTGATATCTCAAACAACCCCTAGACCTAATTCCTTGCTCGGCGCTTCCTGCGCCATTACGCATGCATGTCCCTTGTAGGAATCTAAGAATGACTACCAGGCAAGCAAATCTGCTTTCAAGGAGCGGTTAAGTCTGATCTATATCCCAGCTGGGTAATGCCTTTTTGTTGACGACGATAGGTGGCGTGTAAAATCTGCCCATTGCGAATTGAGCTACCCTAGCGAGTGCGTCCACTGAAGGGTGACTTTCAGCTTTGAGGTAAGTTTCAAACGTTCTGCCGCTTTTTTGTAGTTTATCCGGCGGTAAACGAAAAACCGTTTTATTGGTATATATTTGAAATGCCGAGGAAAGGGAGCACGTTGTATGGTCCGATCGTTTTTCCGGTGAAGGTGGATGAAGTGCTGGGCTATAGGTTTTTTGAACTTCTGGAGGTTGCACGGGCCGATTGTTTTTCCGATGCTAGTGCATAAATGATTCAGAGATCAGGGCTTAAGTTTCTGGAAGTCTAGAAGGGTATTGGAGAGCTTGAAGTAGTGACATGTTATGGAGCAGCCCAACGGAAGGCTCATATAGGATTAAAGGTACTGGTTCACCGCATAACGGTTCACCGCAACGTTATGGACGTCTCTTCTGAGGGTGACGCGTCGTTAACTGAATCGCCTATTGGGAAGGAAGGTGATGTTTTAGATGGTATATATACAATTATTTTGTATTTATTTATTTATTTTTATTTATTTTTTTATTTTTTTTAAGAATGCCTAGGGAGAGTTTCTGAACTTACTCATCGGTAACGATTTACGTGGGCCCGCCAACCTGCTTAGCTCTACCTATTTGTGATATTCTGCTGTAGAAACTTGGAGGATTCCCGCGACGATTTTAGATTATTTCCCCCGGGGTTATAATTATTCTGTTTGATTTACTCCTTGAGGCACTTTCAGCTTAACTTCCGCGATAGACGTACCTCTGGCGCGACACCAGGTGTTGTCTAAAGCATTTTTTTTTTTTTTTTTTTTTTTTATATTTTCCATTCCGTAAACCAGCCGCTTAACCACTCAGCCATCAACTCAAACAGCGAAGACTGCATTTAAGACCATAATATACCTGCTGGGCGCTTCTTTTTCAGGATAAAGGTATAGCCATGACGTTAGTGCTCCGTTTGCTTGGTGGGTACGCCCTGATGCAGGGGTGTCCGCCAGCACAGCACTGGTCCACGAAACGCTGCTGAGCAGCTTTATCTGAGCATCATTGCTCGTAGGCGAACATTTGTTACTTTAACTCCCAGTCACAGAAGTGACCATATATCGATGTAATCATTGTTCCAGATTTTTTCTTTTGTCTCTAGGTCTATGTGTGCGCCTAGAGGGCTGATACCACAGTAAAACGCGTCCTTGTGTAGGCTCGCTGAATTAGGTTTAGGTGTTGTTCTGGTGACAGATGACCCAGTAGGGTGATCCAGTTTTTTGAATCGGCGCCCTGACGGCGGACGCCAGATCGCTGTCTCCAGTGGTGTGTTGTGCAACGTTAGTTCATTTATCGTGCGTAACTCACCACTGTCGGTCGTAGGCGGGGCGTCCTGGGCGCTGGCGGCTCCGGCTGATGGAGATTCTCCGTCAGCGGTGGAAGTGCTGGCTTGTTGGCTGCTAATAAAGGGGTCATTAGGAGATGAGGCTTTGCCTCCCCGGGTGCGTGACAACCTTTGGTTGTCGTGCGCCAGGGGCCGAGTAACAAACTCTGTAAGCGGGTTTTCCGCGCCGTAGAGGATGTCGTTCTGGCCAGGTGCCCTGTGGGCTGTAGCGGATTCCCTCCGTCGGGAAGACCGCGTTACGGAACGTGAGCGCCGTCTTGCGCTGGATCCATATGACCGTCTGTCGTGACCCTCAGACGTGTCGGACCGTCCCGAAGTTGACGGTGAGCGCCATCTGGAGGACCGTGATCTGCGGTAATCCTGTAGGTGCTGCGTCTTTGTCTGTCCCTGAAACGAAAACAGCAAACAACCAGGGGGACAGCGAAAATGTCTGTGGGAATCTTCGGAGGAAGAGGGTGAGGGTCGACGACGTTCATGATTAATGCGACCGTGGCTACGGACAGCATCAGGGGCGCTAGGATCTAGTGACCGGGGAACGGGGTTCTGGAGCTGGCTATATGACAGCTGCGGGGCAGTATTGTGTGGCGGAGGAGACGGCATATTATATGGCCGCGACGGCGCGGGGGATGTGAGTAGGTGGGGGTAATTGTGTGATCGCTGAAGCTGTGTTCTTGGGTCGCGGGGGGGGGGGGGGTGGTGGCATGTTATGTGTAGTGGTGTTTATGTGGCGTATTGCGCACTTGCTGCGGAGCGCGCTGAGCGGTCGGGTTGGACCGGACAGCGCGCTCCGCCGACGCAGGAACCATATTTACCCTGGGCCGTGCGATATCCCGAGCAGGCGGCACTGCTGCGCCTGCCAGGGAAAAGCTGCGGCCCAGGCGGGATGAGACGGGCATTTGCCGGCGAGTGCCTCCCTGCAGCATAGGAGCTGACAGGTTGCTTGTGGCATTTTTTTTTTTTTTTTTTTTGCTGCAGCCTGACCTTCCTGCAACCAGGGGGTTAGTTGTACATAACAATTAATTGTATTCTGTGCGGTGTATGGAGGGGCAGGGGTTAATGTGGTTACAGTACTGTTAGTGACTGGGGCATTGGCGGTTAGTATTGGCGTGTTTGTGATACGTGAGTGCATACGTGTTTTATACTTTATTTGATGCAGAGCGCGCTGGTTGGTCTGTATGGACCGATCAGCGCGCTCTGCAGCAGCGTGGTTATATTTTGTGGCTGCTCCGGCATCCCTCCTCGCAGGCAGTGCACATGTGCCTGCTGGAGAGTCGCTTTGGAGCAGGCCACGTAATGTTTTGGGGCCGTTAAGGCTCCGTACAGGCATCGCTATTGTGCCTGAAGGAGAGAGATGCAGAGCTGGCCCTGCACCACCGCCGACCGGAAGTCGACTGGCAGAGACCGGAAGTGACGTTTGATAGTGGGCGGAGCTACCCAGGAGTGCATAGTGAGGCCTACCCGGCCCAAAAGCCGGGGAGTAAAGTACGGGGAACAGCCGCATCAGGCGGAGGCGGAGGCGGCCACGGTACATGGGGGCAACAGCGCGCGGGAGGTGAGGAGCAGGACCGACTCCCAGGAGCCGGCCGCGGTGGCAGCCCGGAGAGGGCCCGCGGCCTACCGAGAAAGGCAGCGGCAGTAGCTGGGGGGCCCAGGGTCCAGGAGCAGGCCGTGCTAAAGGCCACAAGCTGCACTCCGCGTGCCAGGAGCCCCGCACATGCGGTCATACCCACCCGATCCGCCATCCCTTCAGCAGGTCCCCGGCACCAGGCGCCCCCGCAGCAATATACAGGGGGAGACCCATGACTGTCTGAGGGCCGCAGCTCCGGAACCAGGAGGGACCGGCAAAGCACCAGGCCCGATGGCCAAAGGTGAGACACGGGCTGCCCGGAGGGGAAGTGAGGGGAGAACAGAACGCACGACGACGGAGGGGCAGACGGAGACGACAGTGGAGCACGGGGCCTGGGAGAGGGGGCGAACATCGGGGAAGCTTGCGGCGACGCTGGAGAGGGCACAGGGAGGTGAGCACTAAGGGAGGACAGTAAAGATTTGTATCCACGGCTCACCTTCCTGTGCTGCTCTCTGCCGCAGGGCCTCAGTTAGGGGATCAGACATCACTGCAGGGACAAGACTTCCACTGACCAGCCGAGGGAGGAAGAGGAAGGGTCCAGCCCTCGCACGAGAATTTAACCCCTGAGGGTGTGGCCGGACTCCACTTCCCCTCGTCCCCACTGGTCAGTGAAGTCCGGTATATGGCATCACCTGGGAGGGGAGTGACGGGAGGAGGGAAGCACAGCCCCCATTTCATTTTAAGTTATAGTCTATATGGGCTCCTCAGTCAGAAGCTCGATCCCTATTCGGTGCCGTGCTTGCCATTATTATGCTGCCACCAGCCTTAAAGGGAGTGTCCTGACATTATTATAGTGCCACCAGCCTTAAATGGAGTGTCCTGGCATTATTATAGTGCCACCAGCCTTAAAGGGAGTGTCCTGACATTATTATAGTGTCACCAGCCTTAAAGGGAGTGTCCTGACATTATTATAGTGCCACCAGCCTTAAAGGGAGTGTCCTGACATTATTATACTGCCACCAGTCTTAAAGGGAGAGTCCTGACATTATTATAGTGCCACCAGCCTTAAATGGAGTGTCCTGGCATCAGTGCCACCAGCCTTAAAGGGAGTGTCCTGGCATTATTATAGTGCCACCAGCCTTAAAGGGAGTGTCCTGACATTATTATACTGCCACCAGCCTTAAAGGGAGTGTCCTGACATTATTATACTGCCACCAGTCTTAAAGGGAGTGTCCTGACATTATTATAGTGCCACCAGCCTTAAATGGAGTGTCCTGGCATTATTATAGTGCCACCAGCCTTAAAGGGAGTGTCCTGACATTATTATAGTGTCACCAGCCTTAAAGGGAGTGTCCTGACATTATTATAGTGCCACCAGCCTTAAAGGGAGTGTCCTGACATTATTATACTGCCACCAGTCTTAAAGGGAGAGTCCTGACATTATTATAGTGCCACCAGCCTTAAATGGAGTGTCCTGGCATCAGTGCCACCAGCCTTAAAGGGAGTGTCCTGGCATTATTATAGTGCCACCAGCCTTAAAGGGAGTGTCCTGACATTATTATAGTGCCACCAGCCTTAAAGGGAGTGTCCTGGTATTATTATAGTGCCACCAGCCTTAAAGAGAGTGTTGTGACATTATTATACTGCCACCAGCCTTAAAGGGAGTGTCCTGGCATCAGTGCCACCAGTATTAAAGGGAGTGTCCTGGCATTATTATAGTGCCACCAGCCTTAAAGTGAGTGTCCTGGCATTATTATAGTGCCACCAGCCTTAAAGGGAGTGTCCTGGCATTATTATAGTGCCACCAGCCTTAAAGGGAGTGTCCTGGCATTATTATAGTGTCACCAGCGTCAAAGGGAGTGTCCTGGCATTATTATAGTGTCACCAGCCTTAAAGGGAGTGTCCTGTATTATTATAGTGCACCAGCCTTAAAGGGAGTGTTGTGACATTATTATACTGCCACCAGCCTTAAAGGGAGTGTCCTGGCATCAGTGCCACCAGCATTAAAGGGAGTGTCCTGTCATTATTATAGTGCCACCAGCCTTAAAGGGAGTGTCCTGGCATCAGTGCCACCAGCCTTAAAGGGAGTGTCCTGGCATTATTATAGTGCCACCAGCCTTAAAGGGAGAGTCCTGACATTATTATAGTGCCACCAGCCTTAAAGGGAGTGTCCTGGCATCAGTGCCACCAGCCTTAAAGGGAGTGTCCTGGCATTATTATACTGCCACCAGCCTTAAAGGGAGTGTCCTGGCATTATTATAGTGCCACCAGCCTTAAAGGGAGTGTCCTGGCATTATTATAGTGTCACCAGCGTCAAAGGGAGTGTCCTGGCATTATTATAGTGTCACCAGCCTTAAAGGGAGTGTCCTGGCATTAATATAGTGCCACCAGCCTTAAAGTGAGTGTCCTGGCATTTATTATAGTGTCACCAGCCTTAAAGGGAGTGTCCTGGCATTATTATAGTGCCACCAGCCTTAAAAGGAGTGTCCTGGCATTATTATACTGCCACCAGCCTTAAAGGGAGTGTCCTGGCATTATTATAGTGTCACCAGCCTTAAAGGGAGTGTCCTGGCATTATTATACTGCCACCAGCCTTAAAGGGAGTGTCCTGGCATTATTATAGTGCCACCAGCCATAAAGGGGTGTCCTGGCATTATTATAGTGCCACCAGCCTTAAAGGGAGTGTCCTGGCATTTATTATAGTGTCACCAGCCTTAAAGGGAGTGTCCTGGCATTATTATAGTGCCACCAGCCATAAAGGGGGTGTCCTGGCATTTATTATAGTGTCACCAGCCTTAAAGGGAGTGTCCTGGCATTATTATAGTGCCACCAGCCATAAAGGGGGTGTCCTGGCATTATTATAGTGTCACCAGCCTTAAAGGGAGTGTCCTGGCATTATTATACAGTCACCAGCCTTAAAGGACGTGTCCTGGCATTATTATAGTGCCACCAGCCTTAAAGGGAGTGTCCTGGCTTTATTATAGTGCCACCAGCCTTAAAGGGATTGTCCTGGCATTACTATAGTGCCACCAGCCTTAAAGGGAGTGTCCTGGCATTTATTATAGTGTCACCAGCCTTAAAGGGAGTGTCCTGGCATTATTATAGTGCCACCAGCCTTAAAGGGAGTGTCCTTGCATTATTATAGTGTATCACTCATTAAAGGGTTAGTCCTGGCATTATTATAGTGCCACCAGCCTTATAGGGAGTGTCCTGGCATTATTATAGTGTATCACTCATTAAAGGGTTAGTCCTGGCGTTATAAGGGTAGGGTCACACAGGTATATAAAAAAATTGTTCCACGTTTGGGTGATTTTTCTCTCCCTTGCCCCCCAAGTGCTGTCAGTTTCCTGTGTTACAGAGTTACAGTGTGAGGGCTCATACTCACTTGCTGGAAAAAATCGGTCAGCTTTCAGGATGCTCCGATTATGTGCAATTGTCATGCGATTTGCATGCGGTTTTTTATAGCACCATCTATTGCATTAGCGATTATCATGCCAAAATCGCATCAAATCGCACCGATTTCGACTGAGAAAAAAATTGCAAATGAGATGTCACCTATTGAATAACATTGGTCCGATTTGAATCTGATTTTTTATCGGCTGAAAATCATCCGTTTTCGGCTCAAGTGAGTATGAGCCCTAAGGCCGGGATCACACATGCGACAAGTCGTCCGACACTCGCATGTGAAATCCCAGCTCTGGCGCCGCGCATGTAGTTCTATGCAGCCGCTCGCTCCACTCCCGAGTCCCGGCGCCAGAGCTGGGATTTCACATGCGAGTGTCGGACGACTTCGTCGCATGGGTGATCCCGGCCTACCCGTAGAAATCGGATGCTATTCTGTGGCTCGATACGGCATCCGATCTTTCTCGGTACCCATAGACTGGAATGGCCGAGCCTCATCAGGTTTCCGGCAGTAACCAGCGCACACTGCGATTTCTTTCATGCTCAGATTCAGTCAGTGAAAAAAATCGCTGCACTGTCCTATGGAATAACATTGTTCCGAGTGCCGTCCGTTATTTTTACAGCTTTAGCTGTCAGACTGACAATAATGTTGTGTGAACAAGCCCATATACTGTATCACCAACCGTAAAGGGGAATCCTATTATTGTTATAGTGCAGTGGTGGCGAACCTATGGCACATATGCCAGAGGGGGTACTTAGGAGCCCTCTCTGTGGGCGCGCGCACTGTCACCCAGCATTGCAAAAAATCAGCATTCACTGCTGAGCACTGCAAAACATACAATGAAGGATTACGTCCTAACGAGGGCCAGTGCCTGTGTCTGGACATACTATGTGAGCGGAGTTATGATGCCCTCCTGTCCCACACATGAAGACCGCAGTGGAAGCCCCTTTGTCTCCTGTGATGTATTGGCTCTTGCCCTAAAGTTCCTTTTGTGATGTATATGCTCCAGTTCCTCCTATGTGATGTATATGTTCCAGCTCCAGTGTGTCTAATCTGATGTATATGCTCCAGCTCCAGTGCCTCCTATGTGATGTATATACTTTAGCTTCAATGCCTCCTGTGATGTATATGCTCCATCTCCAGTGCCTCCTGTGTGATGTATATGCTCCAGTTCCTCCTATGTGTGAGGTCCCTTCCAACTCTACCATTCTATGATGTGTATGTCCAGCTCTAGTTAGTTCCTCCTATGTGATGTATATGCTCCATCTCCAGTGCCTCCTGTGTGATGTATATATTCGAGCTCCAGTGCCTCCTATGTAACGTATATGCTCCAGCTTCAGGGACTCCTATGTGATGTATATGCTCCAGTGCCTCCTGTGTGATGTATATGTTCAAGCTCCAGTGCCTCCTGTGTGATGTATATGTTCCAGCTCCAGTGCCTCCTGTGTGATGTATATGTTCCAGCTCCAGTGCCTCCTGTGTGATGTATATGTTCGAGCTCCAGTGCCTCCTATGTAAAGTATATGCTTCAGCTTCAGGGACTCCTATGTGATGTATATCCTCCAGTGCCTCCTGTGTGATGTATATGTTCGAGCTCCAGTGCCTCCTATGTAACGTATATGCTCCAGCTTCAGGGACTCCTGTTGTGTTTAGGTAGCTGAGGAGAAAAAGCAAAAAAGGCAATACACCAGAGAGGCTGGAACCTATTGGATTGCAGTAACCTGAACTAACCACACAACTAGAGGTAGCCGTGGAGCGTTCCTACGTTGATCCTAGACGCCTCGTCACAGCCTGAGAGATAACTACACCTAAAGGCAGAAAGAGGAAAGCTATCTGCCCCGGAGCAGATCCCCAAAGAAAACAGGAAGCCCCCAAGCATGTAAAGGCGGTTAGACAAGAAGAAGCACGGACACAGACAGAAAATAGAATGAACAAACGCTGGGGCCCAATTTGTCTAGACAGTTGTCACCGGTGTGTCGCTACAAAGATCGTCGCGATTGCACAGCCTGACTTCTCACAGCTGAGTTTCTGGTGCTGGGTGTTTTTCGGCAGTGAGGGAGTTAATTCTCCCTCTCTCTGTGCTAGACGAGGCCAGCCTCGCCCAGCTGCAATTAATGTTGCTGTAATGGGATTCCTTCAAATACCTGCCAGTCTGCTAGGGAAGTATCGGTGAAAGCATTCCTGGCAGACAAAACAGAGCGGCTTGTGGTATTTTGGAGTTTGGAGTGAAGTGTACTTTGTGTGTGGTTTTTTCCCTTCCTCGCTTTATCATTTATCTCCTTACCAGTTGGTGTTCCCTCTGTTGTTGTGATGTAGTTTTGTATGCAAGGTGGTTGTTGATTTTCCCCTTGTACTGTCTCGTTCGTCTAGTACTGTGTGTGGGCTTATATTATCCCGTTCCCTGTTGTTGTGATCGGGGTCCTTCTCAGGACTAGATCACTGAGGTTCAGGGATCCTCAGGAGGTAGGGATTACGCTGGCGGCCTGGACCTCTGTACCTTTAACAGTACCTCCAGGTAGAGGGATTAGTCAGGGCCCCAGCTTAGGGTCAGCTTAGGCCCCTAACCTCCGGTACGCAGAGACAGCGTGACATTCTCACCGACCGACAAAAGATTCTCTCCAGCTACCATGGATCCAGTAGCCAGTCTTGCTCGGCAGTTGCAGAGTTTGTCCATGGAGCTGGCGGACGTTAAGTCCAAGGTTTTGTACCCCCCGGAGCAAGTCGGACCAGAACCTAAAGTAGCTCTCCCTGACAGGTTCACTGGGGGGCGGGACAAGTTTTTTGTTTTTCGGGAGGCATGTAAATTGTACTTTCGGCTGCGGCCACAGTCATCGGGGAGTGATGAGCAAAGGGTGGGAATTGTCATCTCGCTCCTACAAGGGGACCCACAATCATGGGCGTTCTCCCTTCCCTCGGGCTCCCCGGCTCTCCAGTCAGTGGATAGGTTTTTTGCAGCTCTGGGTCTTGCATATGATGACCCGGATCGGATCTCCCTTGCTGAATCTAAGTTACGTAGGATCCAGCAGGGAGATCGTCCGGCGGAGGAATTCTGTTCGGAGTTCCGTAGGTGGGCCACGGACACCCAGTGGATAGTGGAATGACCCGTCTCTTAGGAGCCAGTTTTGTCAAGGTTTATCTGACAAATTAAAGGATGTATTGGCACAGTATGACCCTCCCGCGTCACTGGAAGCCGCTATGGCCCTTGCTATTCGTATTGACAGACGGCTTCGGGAGAGGTGCGGGGTAACTCCGCCCCCTGTGATGACTCCACCTTCCTCAAGGGTCCCTTATATGGAGGTTCCCCTGGTCAGTCCAGAGGAGCCTATGCAATTAGGAGGGACATCATTTCGGGGGAGGGGACCGGCGGGGCGCCACAAAACAGGAAGTTGTTTCTTCTGTGGGAAAAAGGGACATTTTATTGGGGGGTGTCCATCCCGTCCTTTGCAGAGTAAAGGGTCGTCGGAAAACTATTGATCCCAGGTTGTGTGGTGGACAGCAATCTGGGAGTAAGTATTTCGTCCCTAAGTTCGTCTCAGTTTCTCGTACCGGCGGAGGTGGTGGTGGGTACGAGAACTGAGAGGATATCTGTTCTTCTGGACAGTGGGGCCGGGGCTAATCTGGTGGACGCTCGGTTTGCCCGGTTCAAGGTATGCAATTGAGTGTGTTGGCTAAACCCATCCCCATATTCTCGATCGACGCCAGACCTCTCGGTCAGGGAAGTTTTTTGCAAGCTGTGCATAACGTAAAACTTCAAGTGGGGGCGATACATAAAGAACTGTTGTCTTGTTACATGTTGGAGGGTCTTCCCACTCCTATAGTGTTGGGCCTTCCTTGGTTAACTAAGCATAACCCAGTTATTGATTGGCAATCCAGAGAGATAAGCCAATGGAGTGAATTCTGTAATAAAAACTGCATGAATACGGTTATCGGTGCGGTCACTCCTAGGGTCTTACCTCCATTTCTGGCGGACTTTGAGGATGTATTCTCGGAGAAAGGGTGTCAGGAACTACCTCCTCATCGCGTGTATGACTGTTCTGTAAAACTGCTCCCTGAGGCCAAGTTACCTAAATCTAGGTTGTATAACCTATCTGGTCCTGAGAGGCAGGCCATGAAGGATTATATTGCTGAAAGTCTGGCAAAGGGGCATATTAGACCTTCATCTTCCCCGGTGGCCGCGGGGTTCTTCTTTGTGAAGAAGAAAGATGGAGGCCTACGCCCTTGCCTGGATTTCCGTGAACTTAATCGGATTACAGTCCGAGATCCGTATCCACTCCCACTTATTCCCGATCTCTTCAATCAGATCGTGGGCGCCAAATGGTTCTCTAAGTTGGATCTCAGGGGGGCGTACAATCTGATTAGGATGAAGGAGGGGGATGAGTGGAAGACGGCGTTTAACACTCCAGAGGGGCATTATGAGAACCTTGTCATGCCATTCGGTCTGACTAATGCCCCGGCGGTGTTCCAACACTTTGTAAATGACATTTTTCGCCACCTGGTGGGACAGTTTGTGGTCATATATCTGGATGATATCTTAATTTACTCGCCGGATCTTGTGTCTCATCAGGAGCATGTTAGGCAGATGTTACAGATCTTGCGGGATAATAAACTGTACGCCAAATGGGAAAAGTGTGTATTCGCCGTACAGGAACTCCAGTTTTTAGGCTTTCTGGTTTCAGCGTCCGGTTTTCGTATGGACCCTGGAAAGTACGAGCAGTTCTTGAGTGGGATCTGCCAAAGAATCTTAAGGCTCTACAACGTTTCCTGGGGTTTGCTAATTATTACCGGAAATGTATTCGTAATTTCTCGTCCATGGTTAAATCTCTCACAGACATGACAAAAAAGGGGACAGATTTTTCTAGGTGGTCTGACAAGGCTTGTCAAGCATTCTCCTCCTTGAAAAATGCTTTGCCTCGGCACCCATACTTATTCAACCTGATGCGTCACAGCCGTTCATTGTAGAGGTAGACGCTTCCGAGGTAGGGGTGGGAGCAGTATTGTCACAAGGTTCGTCCCCTGGTAAGTGGCATCCGTGCACATTTTTCTCTAAAAAACTGTCGTCCGCTGAGAGGAATTACGATGTCGGCAATAGGGAACTCTTGGCCATTAAGTTGGCTTTTGAGGAGTGGCGCCATTTTTTGGAGGGGGCAGTCCATCCGGTCACTGTCATCACCGATCACAAGAACCTGCTATATCTGGAGTCTGCAAAATGTCTGAATCCCAGATAAGCTAGGTGGTCATTATTTTTTACCAGGTTTAATTTTGTCGTCACATATCGTCCTGGGTCAAAAAATGTAAAGGCGGATGCCTTATCTCGTAGTTTCCCTGGGGCCGGGAATACGGAGGACCCGGTTCCTATCCTTCAGGAGGGGGTGGTGGTGTCGGAAGTATGCTCTGAGCTTGAGGAGGTATTGGAGGCTCAGGGGACGCCCCTGTAGGACCTCCAGGGAGACTGTTTGTTCCTAATCAGTTGCGACAAAAGGTGATCGAGGCACACCATAATTCAGCTTTGGCAGGACACCCAGGGAGTAAAGCAACTGAGGATCTCCCCTCGCGTCGGTTTTGGTGGCCTAACTTACATAGGGAGGTGGTAACTTTTGTCGCGTCCTGCGAGGTTTGTGCGCGCTCTAAGACCCCTCATACCCGTCCGTCTGGGGCCCTCTTACCTTTGAAGATCCCGGAGCGTCCGTGGACTCATCTGTCTATGGACTTCATTACGGACCTCCCGCCATCTTCGGGTAAAACAGTCATACTTGTTGTAGTGGACAGGTTCAGCAAGATGGCACATTTTATCGCTCTTCCCGCTCTTCCTAATGCTAAAACTCTTGCGCAGGTGTTCATTGGGGAGATTGTAAGGCTTCACGGGGTACCCTCCGATGTGGTGTCGGATCGGGGGTCTCAGTTTGTGTCCAAATTCTGGAAGGCATTTTGTACACGGCGGGGGATGCAGTTGTCATTTTCATCGGCTTTTCATCCGCAGACCAATGGTCAGACAGAGCGTCTGAACCAGAGCTTGGAGACATATCTCCGGTGTTTTGTGTCAGAGAACCGGAGGACTGGGCTTCTTTCTTGCCTCTGGCGGCGTTTGCTCTAAATCATAGGCGGAGCGAGTCCACTGGTAAGTCCCCGTTTTTTGGGGCATATGGTTTTCACCCCCACTTTTGTACTTTCAATAGGGGGGGCTCTTCTGGGGTTCCTTAGGAGGAACGATTTTCGTCGTCACTTGCTTCAGTGTGGAGAGGAGTGCTGAATAATCTGAGTACTATGGGGAACCGATACAAACGTATAGCTGATAGGAGGAGAGTGTCTGGTCCGGACCTAAGTGTGAACGATCTGGTATGGTTGTCTACCAAGAATATAAAACTTAAGGTTCCCTCCTGGAAACTGGGTCCCAGGTTCATCGGGCCATACAAGATCAGTTCTATAATTAATCCGGTGGCATTCCGTCTTGACCTCCCTCCTACATTTAAAATTCACAATGTGTTCCACAGATAGTTGCTTAAGAGGTATGTGGCGCCAGTGATACCTTCACCTTTACCTCCTCCTCCTGTGGTGGTCAATGGTAACTTGGAGTTTCAGGTGTCGAGAATCATCGATTCACGTCTGAATCGCCGGTCCCTTCAGTACCTGGTTCATTGGAGGGGGTATGGTCCTGAGGAGAGGACTTGGGTTCCTGCGTCGGATATTAACGCAGACCGATTAATTCGGGCCTTCCACACTACTCACCCAGATAAACCCGGCCCTGAGGGTCCGGAGGCCCCTCGTAGAAGGGGGGGTACTGTCACGGGTGTGTCGCTACGAAGATCGTCGCGATTGCACAGCCTGACTTCTCACAGCTGAGTTTCTGGTGCTGGGTGTTTTTCGGCAGTGAGGGAGTTAATTCTCCCTCTCTCTGTGCTAGACGAGGCCAGCCTCGCCCAGCTGCAATTAATGTTGCTGTAATGGGATTCCTTCAAATACCTGCCAGTCTGCTAGGGAAGTGTCGGTGAAAGCATTCCTGGCAGACAAAACAGAGCAGCTTGTGGTATTTTGGAGTTTGGAGTGAAGTGTACTTTGTGTGTGGTTTTTTCCCTTCCTCACTTTATCATTTATCTCCTTACCCGTTGGTGTTCCCTCTGTTGTTGTGATGTAGTTTTGTATGCAAGGTGGTTGTTGATTTTCCCCTTGTACTGTCTCGTTCGTCTAGTACTGTGTGTGGGCTTATATTATCCCGTTCCCTGTTGTTGTGATCGGGGTCCTTTTCAGGACTAGATCACTGAGGTTCAGGGATCCTCAGGAGGTAGGAATTACGCTGGCGGCCTGGACCTCTGTACCTTTAACAGTACCTCCAGGTAGAGGGATTAGTCAGGGCCCCAGCTTAGGGTCAGCTTAGGCCCCTAACCTCCGGTACGCAGAGACAGCGTGACAACAGTAAAGTACAGGAAAGGATTCTTATCCTCTCTATCTGAAACTTAACCTCTCCAAGACTGAACTCCTTCTGCTACCGCCGTCTACTAACCTCCCTAAATCTGACATTTCCCTCTCTGTGGGCGGCACCATAATAACACCCCGGCAGCAGGCTCGCTGTCTGGGTGTTATGTTTGACACCAATCTCTCCTTCACCTCCCATATACAATCTCTTGCCCGCTCTTGCCGCCTACACCTAAAGAACATCTCTAGAATCCGCCCTTTTCTAACCATGGAAACAACAAAAACCCTCACTGTAGCATTGATCCACTCCTGCCTGGACTACTGCAACGCTCTATTACTTGGCCTCCCCATTACTCGACTATCCCCTCTCCAGTCCATCCTTAATGCAGCAGCCAGGGTCATCCATCTGGCTAATCGGTACTCGGACGCGTCCGCTCTTCGCCAGTCCTTACACTGGCTGCCCATTAATTATAGGATCCAATTCAAAGTACTGGTTCTCACCCACAAAGCTCTCCACAGTGCAGCACCCCCCTACATCTCCTCCCTCATTTCTATCTATCGGCCTAACCGACTGCTGCGCTCTGCAAACGACTTTCGACTAAGCTCTGCACTAATCCGTACCTCCCACTCCCGACTCCAAGACTTCTCCCGCCTGCGCCAATCCTCTGGAATGCTCTACCCCAAGAAATTAGGACTATCCACAATTTGCATGGTTTCAGGCGCTCCCTCAAAACACATTTGTTCAGAGTGGCCTATCACATTCACTAATCAAAGTCGTTCTATGTTTAAGTGTGTATGTGTAGCCCATTCACTATCTCCATCCATCCCTCACTCCCTCAAGATGGCTGGACCATCATTGTAAATGCACCATTGTATATACACACCTGTACCTTGTATCTCCTCCACCTCATTGTAGATTGTAAGCTCTCACGAGCAGGGTCTGCTTATTTTGCTTTAATTATTGTATTGTTAACGTTGTTACTTATGACTTATGTTTTGAAGCTGTTAAACTGTAAAGCGCTGTGGAATATGTTGGCGCTATATAAATAAAGATTATTATTATTATTATTATTATTATTATTCTTACTGCAATCCAAAAGAAACCCTAAAAAATACCAACTCTTCTGATTGCAAAAACATCTGAGATCACACGATCTCCACCACCTAAATCAGATCTCTGGTGTAACAAAACTAAGCCGCAGCCACTGAAAAAACAGGAAAAATCAAATAAACAAATAACAGTGGCTAAAGATAAACTGAGAGGAGCACAGGCCCCAGGAGGGGACCCGGCTGACCTCCACAAAAGTGCAGAGAACTATGCAAAAAGCAAGCACAAAAATAAAAGCAGAAAATATCTTATCTGAAAGCAGAAGATGCAGGCAAGACTCAGCAAACTTCCAAATGAACCAGGAACCACAACTGAGACAAGAACAATTGATCACCGGCAACCATCATGGAGGGAACCTCTCTTATATCAGTCCAGTCAGAGATCCCAGATTGCCATTCCTCGCTGGAAGGTTCAGTACTGTCTGTAACCACCAGAGGGAGCCTCTGCTCAGAAACAATCTCTAGCACATTCATAACAGTACCCCCTCCCCTTGAGGAGAGGTCACCGAACCCTCACTTGTGCAACCAGGCCGATCAGGATGAGCTCGGTGATAGGCACGGATCAGTCTCCTAGCATGGATGTCCGAAGCAAACAGCCAAGAATTGTCCTCCTGACCATAACCTCTCCACTTAACCAAATACTGGAGTTTCCGTCTAGAAAAACGAGAATCCAATATTTTCTCAACCACATACTCCAGATTGCCCTCAACCAAAACAGGGTCAGTAGGCACAGCCATAGGAACCACTGGCTCGACAAACCTCTTCAATAAGGACTTGTGGAACACGTTATGGATCTTAAATGTCCCTGGAAGAAGCAAACGGAAGGAAACAGGATTAAGAATCTCCATGATCTTGTAAGGTCCAATGAACCTAGGCTTTGGAGATACAACCCTCATAGGGATATTTCTTAAGGACAACCAAACCAAGTCCCCCACTTTAAAAAGAGGACCATCAGTCCTATGCCGGTTGGCAAATCGCTGGGCCTTCTCCTGAGAGAGAGACAACCTCTCCACTACCTGATCCCAAATTTGCTGCATTCGCTCCACAACAGAGTCAACACCCGGACAGACAGAAGCCTCCGCATGTCCCGAAGAAAATCGAGGGTGAAACCCAGAATTGCAGAAAAATGGAGACATCAAGGTGGCAGAGCTAGCCCTATTATTAAGAGCAAACTCAGCCAAAGGCAAAAAAGAGACCCAGTCATCTTGATCAGCAGACACAAAACATCTCAAATAAGTCTCCAAGGTCTGGTTTGTTCTCTCGGTTTGTCCATTGGTCTGAGGATGAAAAGCAGAGGAGAAAGATAATTGAACACCAAGTTTAGAACAAAATGTCCTCCAAAATCTGGAAACAAACTGGACTCCTCTGTCAGACACAATGTTCTCTGGAATGCCATGTAACCGAACCACGTGCTGAAGGAACAAAGGCACCAATTCGGAGGAGGAAGGCAACTTAGGTAATGGCACAAGATGTATCATTTTGGAAAACCTATCACAAATCACCCAGATAACGGTCATTCTCTGAGAGACAGGGAGGTCGGAAATGAAATCCATAGAGATATGGGTCCATGGTCTCTTAGGCACAGGCAATGGCATCAACAAACCACTAGAGCGAGAGCAAGGCTTGGAGCGAGAGCAAGTCCCGCAGGACTGCACAAATTCCCTGACGTCACGAGACAAAGTAGGCCACCAAAAGGACCGACTCACCAAGTCTCTGGTACCAAAAATCCCGGGATGACCAGCCAACGCGGAACAATGAATCTCAGACATCACACTCTTCTTCCACTGGTCTGGGACAAACAATTTCCCAATAGGGCAGCGCTCAGGTTTATCCTCCTGACACCCCTCCAGAGCCAGTCTCAAATTGGGCGAGATGGTGGAAAGTACTACACTCTCTTTCAAAATAACAGCAGGATCAGACAACTCAGGAGAGTCCGCAAAGAAACTCCTCGAGAGGGCATCCGCCTTAACATTCTTAGTGCCAGGAAGAAAAGAAACCACAAAATTAAAACGTGTGAAAAACAAGGCCCACCTGGCCTGCCTAGGATTAAGTCGCTTGGCTGATTCGAGATAAACCAGGTTCTTATGGTCCGTGAGGACCACCACCTGATGTTTGGCTCCTTCCAGCCAATGTCTCCACTCTTCAAAGGCCCACTTCATGGACAATAACTCCCGATTACCCACGTCATAATTACGTTCAGTTGGAGAAAATTTTCGAGAGAAAAAGGCACAAGGGTTACTCTTAGAGGTCTCTGGATCTCTTTGGGACAAAACGGCACCTGCCCCAATTTCAGAGGCATCAACCTCCACCTGAAACGGTAGAGAAACATCAGGCTGCCGTAGAACAGGAGCAGAAGTGAATCTCTGCTTAAGTTCCTGAAACGCAGAAACTGCCTCAGGAGGCCAATTCACCACATCAGAACCCTTTTTGGTCAAATCAGTCAATGGTTTAACAATACCGGAGAAATTACCAATAAATTTACGATAAAAATTGGCAAAACCCAAAAATCTCTGAAGAGCCTTTAATGAAGTAAGTTGGACCCAATCACAGATGGCCTGAACCTTGACCGGGTCCATTTCAATAACAGACGGAGACAAAATGAATCCCAGAAATGAGACCTTCTGTACGCCAAAAAGACACTTTGATCCCTTCACATACAGTGTATTCTCTCTCAAAATCTGGAACACAGTCCGAACATGTTTCACATGAGAGTCCCAGTCATTGGAAAAAATCAAGATATCATCCAAATAAACAATCAGAAATTTATCCACAAAATCCCTGAAAATATCATTCATGAAGGATTGGAAGATGGAAGGAGCATTAATGAGCCCAAAGGGCATCACTAGGTACTCAAAATGCCCCTCTGGGGTATTAAACGCCGTCTTCCATTCATCCCCGTGATTAATGTGAATAAGGTTATACGCCCCCCTGAGGTCAAGCTTGGTAAACCAACTAGCACTTTTCACTCTGGAAAACAGGTCAGAAATCAAGGGTAACGGATATTGATACTTCACAGTGATCTTATTCAAGAGACGATAATCAATACACGGCCTCAATGAACCATCCTTTTTGGCCACAAAGAATAAACCGGCGCCCAAGGGTGAAGAGGATGGTCTGATATGACCCTTCTCCAATGACTCCTTGATATAAGATCGCATAGCATCGTGTTCAGGTACAGACAAGTTAAAAAGGCGACCTTTAGGAAATTTACCAACAGGCACTAATTCAATAGCGCAATCATAGCTCCTGTGAGGGAGCAAGGATGCGGATTTACTTTCACTAAACACATCCGAAAAATCAGTCAAAAAGTCAGGAACATCCTGAGACTGGGGAGAGGCAGAAAAAACAGGAGTGTCAGCATTAACACATTGGCAGCCCCAACTGGTCACAGACACAGATTTCCAATCCAAAACAGGATTATGAGACTGTAACCAAGGGAAACCCAGTACAATAATGTCATGCAGATTATACAGCACCAGAAATTTGCAACTCTCCTGATGGTCTGGCTCAACCCTCATTATCACCTGAGTAGAAAACTGGGGTTTATTCTCCGCCAAAGGGGTAGAATCAATGCCCAGTAGGGGAATAGACTTCCACAGGGGTATCATGGGAAACCCACAAAGTTTGGCAAAGTCAAAATCCATCAGGTTAATAGCTGCTCCTGAATCAACAAAAGCCTGCGCAGAAAATGTGGACAGGGAGCAAATCAGGGTAACAGTCAACAGAAATTTAGTCTGAACACTACCCAAGACAACTGAGCGTGCAAAACGTCTTCCCCGCTTAGGGCAGACTGAAATAGCATAAGAGGCGTCACCACAGTAGAAACATAACCCATTGCGCTTTCGAAACTCATGACGCTGTGCCCCAGAAATCACTCCATCACACTGCATGGGCCCAGGAGCTGGCTCACAAGGCAACACCATCTTACGCATACCTCTGCGCTCACGCAAACGTCTGTCAATTTGAATAGCCAATGACATAAAATCATTGAGACCAGAGGGCAGGGAATCCCACCATAACATCCTTTACATTCTCTCATACCCCCTTTCCCGAAAAAGGGCTGCCAAAGCATCATCATTCCATTTGGTCAGGACTGCCCACTTTCATGATTTCTGACAGTACAACTCAGCGTCTTCGAGACCCTGATTTAATGCCAACAAGGTTTTTTCAGCTTGATCAGTGACATTAGGTTCATCGTACAATAACCCCAGAGCCTGAAAAAATACATCAATATCATTCAAAACAGGATCCCCAGGTGTCAGGGAAAAAGCCCAATCCTGAGGGTCGCCGCGCAGGAGAGAGATGACAATTTGAACCTGCTGTGCTGCGTTCCCTGAGGACTTAGGCTTTAAGGCAAAAAACAACTTACAGTTATTTTTGAAATTCAGAAATTTAGCCCAATCCCCAAAAACAAATCTGGCATGGGGATCCTGGGTTCCACAACCGGCAACGTAGCAAGATAGGTAGCAATACTCCGAACCTCAGTGGCAAGCTGATCCACACGGCCAGACAACTGTGCAAGCTGTATTGAGAGAGAGAAAAAAAAAATCCTCCTCAGCACCCAGAGAAAAAGAGGAAAAAAAATGCAACAAACAGGAAAAGAAAAATCTCTGACAACTCTGACTTTTTTTTTTTTCTTTCCACACTATTTTTCCCTTCTGTGAGTACCATATAATTTTCAGTTTGGGCCGGTAATACTGTTGTGTTTAGGTAGCTGAGGAGAAAAAGCAAAAACGGCAATACACCAGAGAGGCTGGAACCTATTGGATTGCAGTAACCTGAACTAACCACACAACTAGAGGTAGCCGTGGAGCGTTCCTACGTTGATCCTAGACACCTCGTCACAGCCTGAGAGATAACTACACCTAAAGGCAGAAAGAACAAAGCTATCTGCCCCGGAGCAGATCCCCCAAAGAAAATAGGAAGCCCCCAAATATATAATGGCGGTTAGACAAGAAGAAGCATGGACACAGACAGAAAATAGAATGAGCAAACGCTGGGGCCCAATCTGTCTAGACAGAAAAGTACAGGAAAGGATTCTTACTGCAATCCAAAAAAAACCCTAAAAAATACCAACTCTTCTGATTGCAAAAACACCTGAGATCACACAATCTCCACCACCTAAATCAGATCTCTTGTAACAAAACTAAGCCGCAGCCACTGAAAAAACAGGAAAAAGCAAATGAACAAATAACAGTGGCTAAAGATAAACTGAGAGGAGCACAGGCCCCAGGAGGGGACCCGGCTGACCTCCACAAAAGTGCAGAGAACTATGCAAAAAGCAAGCACAAAAATAAAAGCAGAAAATATCTTATCTGAAAGCAGAAGATGCAGGCAAGACTCAGCAAACTTCCAAATGAACCAGGAACCACAATTGAGACAAGAACAATTGATCACCGGCAAGCATCATGGGAGGGAACCTCCCTTATATCAGTCCAGTCAGAGATCCCAGATTGCCATTCCTCGCTGGAAGGTTCAGTACTGTCTGTAACCACCAGAGGCAGCCTCTGCTCAGAAACCATCTCTAGCACATTCATAACAGACTCCTACGTGATGTATATGCTCCAGTGCCTCCTGTGTGATGTATATGTTCCAGCTCCAGTGCCTGCTGTGTGATGTATATGCTGTAGCTCCAGTGCCTCCTGTTGGCACTTTGTAATAAATAGGTGGGAGTTTTAGCTGCAGTTTGGGCACTCAGTCTGTTAAGCGTTCACCACTGTTATTCTGTGTCACCAGCTTTAACCCCTTTATCCCCGAGCGATTTTCCGTTTTTTTTTTATTTTTTTCTTCCCTTTTTTACAAGAGCTATAATTTTTTTATTTTCCCATCCCCATAGCCATATGAGGGCTTGTTTTTGCTGTTTGAGTTGTACTTTTGAATAACACTATTGATTTTACCATATTGTGTACTGGAAAACAGGAAACAAATTCCAAGTGTGGTGAAATTGCAAAAAAAGTGCAATTCCACAATTCTTTTTCGTTTTTATTTACTAGTTTACTATATGGTAAAACTAAGTCTGGCAATATGATTATCCAGGTCAGTAAGATTACGCAGATACCAAACATGTATAGTTTATTTTTAAACTGAAAAAAAACCAAAAACGGCAATTTCCATTAAAAGTTGTCGCCATTTTCTGTGACTCGTAACATTTTCATTTTTTGGGATCTGGGGCTGGGTGAGGGCTGATTTTCTTGCGCCCTGAGCTGTCGTTTTTACTAATAATATTTTGGGGTAGATACAATGTTTTAATCGCCTGTTAATGTATTTTATTGCAATGTTGCAGCTTAAAAAAAACATAATTCTGGCGTTTCTATTTTTTTCTCATTGCGCTGTTTACTGATCAGATTAATTTACTTTACTTCCAAGAATTTTATCACGCAGTTTTGATTCTGTTTATCCTCCAGAACCTCCATCCTGCGTTCTTACACAGGGTATTGTGGTTTTTGCGATATCCTCAGAGTTGGAAGTGGAGATTACTAAGGTCCAGTCGTCGGCTCCTTCCGCCACTCCAGGGTCTAAATTATTTGTACCCGTGTACCTTAAATTGCATTTGTTGCAGGAGTTTTATGATTCCGTCATAAGTGGTCATTGTGGGGTCACAGCTACGCGGAAAGCTATTGCTGGACTGTATTGGTGGCCGTCCAGATATAGTGATATTAAAGATTTTGTATCTGCTTGTCAAGTTTGCGCATGCTCTAAAGCATGTCATAATTGGCTAGCCGGGGAATTGGCTCCATTGCCAATTAGAGAAAGACTGTGAACTCATCTGTCCATTGATTTTGTTACGGACTTGCCGTTGTCTAGTGGGAAATCTGTGATTTGGTTGCTCATTTTTATGTGCACTATTAATTTCCGAAACAAAAATTAAAACGTGGGTTATTTATTA
>JARQOD010000006.1:341670128-341734269 GCA_033576555.1 Oophaga sylvatica
ATCTGGTTGACGCTCTTTTTGCCAGGCTCAAGGTATGCATCTGAGTGTTTTGGTCAAACCGACCCTTTTTCCCCTTTTGCCCCCAGGCCCTCGGCCAGGTAGTTTTGTTCATGAGTTCTAATTTTGACCTTGGGTAGGGGAATACATAGGAACAATTATTTTTTTATTTTGGGGGGTAAAACCTACCCCAGTGTTGGGATTTTTGGCGGGTTTAAAACTAACCGTGTTAATTGGCAGTCCAGAAAAAAGAAAGGGGTGATTTTTGCAAAAGCAAGGGGCATGAACACAGTCATCGTGCGGTGTCCCTATTTTTTTCCCCCCTTTTTTGGAGGATTTTTGGGGATGTTTTCTCTGGGGGGGTGTCGGGATTGCCCCTAGGGTTTTTAAAATGCTTTTTTTAATCTATTCCGAGAAATTTCCCCTAAAGCTAGGTTTAAATCTTTCGGCCTAAAAGGGGCTATGAAAGATTATATTTTAAAGTCGGCCCCAAAGGGGAAAATTTTAGCCTTCATTTCCCCTGTGGCCGGGGGGTTTCTTCTTTTGAAGAAAAAAGATGGAGGCCTACGCCCTTGCTTGGTTTCCGCGAATTTAATGGTTACTGTTCGAGCCCCTTTTCCACTACCTCTTATTCCGATCTCTTCAATCAATTTTGTTGGCGCCAAAGGTTCTCTAAATTATCTGGGGGGGCGTATAATCGATTAGGAAAAAAGAGGGGGATGAGTGGAAAAGGGGCTTTAAAACCGGGGAAAACTTTGAAACCGGTTTTTCCTTTTGGCGACACTGCCCACAGAATTCCAACATTTTGTCAATGAAATTTTTCGTCACCTTTGGGGGGTTTATGGTCGTAATTTGGGTTTTACTTTTAAAATTTACTCGCCAATCTGTGTCTCACCGGGGGAAATGTAACAGGTGTTGCGTTTGCGAACAAAACTATACGCCAAATGGAAAGTGTTTTTTTCCATCCCAAAAATTCAGTTTTTGGGTTTTTTGGTGTCAGCCTCCGGTTTCCGGATCCCCCCAAAAAGGGAAGCTGCTTGAAGGGAAAAGCCAGGGTCTAAGGGGTCTGCAGCTTTTTTTTGGGGTTTTTTAATTACTCCCGGGGAAATTTTTTTTTGTAATTTTCGTCTGTCGTCAAACCTCCCCTAAAAAAAAAGGACGAAAAAAAAAGGGGGGGTTTTTCAAGTGTCGGAAAAAACTTGCCAAGCCTTTTTCTTTAAAAAGGTTTTGCTTGGGCCCCCCCCTTCTCACCCCAACCAAGTATTCAGCCGTTCATTGTGGAGGTGGCCGTCTACGAGGAGGGGTGCTAATTTCCCAGGCCGCCCCCGGTAAATGGCATCCGGCGCTTTTTTTAAAAAAATTGGGGCCGCCCCGAAAGGAATTTGATATGGGGAATAGGGAAATTTTGGGCCCTTTTAAATTTGGGCTTTTGAAGAAGGCCCCCTTTTTGGGGGGGCAGCCACCCTCACCGTTTTACTGATCACAAAACCTGCTGTATTTTAAAACGCTAATTTTTAATTCCGACAAGCTCGTGGTCTTTTTTTTACCAGGTTTATTTTTTTGTCACTTATCGTCCGGGGCTAAGAATGTAAAATGATGCCCTTTTCTCGCAGTTTTTCCCGGGGGGGGAAAACGGACGACCCATTCCACCTTTAGGAGGGGGTGGTAGTGTCGGCTTATTTCTGATTGAGGGGGTTGTTAGGGCCCGGGGGATCCCCCGCAGGATCCCCAGGGAGACGTTTTTCCCCAATCAGTTAACAAAAGGTTTTTGGGCACATCATAATTCTGCTTAGAGGACATCCAGGGGGAAGGGGTATTTTTTATTCCTTTCCCGCCGTTTTTTTGGGGGCCTAACGCTAAAAAAGAGTTAAAACTTTTGTCGCGTCCCCTGGGGTTTTGCTCGCCTAAAACTCCTCATACCCTCCGTTGGGCCCCTTTTAAAACCCCTTAAACTTCCGGAGGTCCATGGACTCATTTATCTAGGGCTTCATTAAGGACCTTTTCCCCTCGTCTGGGGGAAACGTCATATGGGGGTTGTTAAAAAGGCAGAAAGGCACCCTTTTTTTGCCTTCCCCACTCCCAATGCTAAAACTCTGGGTTCATTAGGGAATGGAGACTTAGGTTGCCTTTTGATGTGTGTCAATAGGGGGGTCTCATTTTTTCCCCAAATTTTTTAGGGTTTTGTTTCGTCGGGGGAGCAATGTCGTTTTCCTGGCTTTTCATCCCAACCAATGGTAGACGAGCGTCGAACAATTTTTTTGAGAATATCCCGGGGGTTTTGTATCGGAGAACCAGGGGGGACGGGCTTTTTTTGCCTCGGGGAGAGCGTCTTAACAACGGCGGACGAGTCCAGGGGGAAACCCCCCTTTTTTTGGGGGAATGTGTTATGGGGTTTTTCGAGGAGTGCGGAAAAAAGGGGAAAAAACAGAGCAGTTGGAATCATGAGATTGCAGTACCCCACTAACACCCCCAACTAGGGGCACCCCCGGGGGGTTCCTACGTTGGCCCTAGCGCCTCGTCACAGCCCGAGAAACTAACACCCAAAGTAGAAATGGAAAGCACTCCCCGGGCAGAACCCCAAGATAATAGAAACCCCCCCAAAATGTAATGGGGGTTAGCAATGAAATACGAAAAAAAAAGAAAATAGATGAGCAAACGCTGGGGCCCAAAAAAATAAATGAAAAGGATGGGGGGGTACTTACTGCAATCTCAGAAAACCCTAAAAAACACCACTCTACTAATTTCAAAATCACCTGAGATCACACGACCTCTACACCTAAATTAGTTCTCTGGGTAACAAAAAAAAGCAGCCACTAAAAAAAATAAAAAGCAAAAGTACAAAACACAGTCTGACAAAACTGAGAGGGCAAAACCCCGAGGGCCCCAGAAAGGCCCCCCCAGAATGGGACCAAATCAAAAATATACAAAAAACAAATAAGAAATTGTCTTACTGAAGAAAGGGTGCGACACGAAACAGCGGGGTACAAAGGGAAACTGGAAAGAAGGTTTTAGACCAAACAATTGATCACCGGAAACCCCCATGGGAAAATTACTCCCTTTGTAAGACCAATCATAACCCTGATTCCAGTCCTCACAATCCCCACTGTCCGCTTTTAACCCCCAGAGGGGCCCTTTAAAACTCCCCTAAAACCCCTTCCAAAAGTCCCCCCCTTTTAGGGGGGCACCGAACCCTCATTTGACCCCCCCCGGTGGGTCGGATGAGTTCTATGATCCACGGTAAGTTCCTACATGGATGTCCAAAACAAACCCCCAAAATTGTCCTTCCGACCAAACCTCTCCATTTAACCAAATATGGATCTACGTCTAAAAAAACGAGAATCCAAATTTTCCAACCCCTACTCCAGATTCCCTAAACCCAAAAAGGGTCAGGAGGCACAGCACAGGAACCACGGCTAAAAAACCCCTCAACAAGGATTGTGAACACGTATGGATTTAAATGTCCCGGAAAAAACAAACAAAAGAAAAAAGGAAATAATCCCATAAATTTTAAAAAGGCCAATGAACCAGGTTTTAAAATTTGGAGATCATTTTCCCTAGGAAATTCTTTGGGAAAAACCAAACCCCGTCCCCCACTTAAAAACCGAGGCCATCATCCTAGCGGTTGCAAACCACTGGGCCTTCTCCTGAGAGAGGGAAAAACCCCCACTCCCTGGTCCCAATCTGCGCTGCCAACAACAAGTAACACCGGAAAAAACAGAACCCTCCGTCGTCCAAGAAAACGAGGGGGATCCCAAAAATTCAGAAAAAAGACATAAAAGGGCAGAGCTCCCCAAAAAAGCAAACTCGCCAAAGGCAAAAAAGAGCCCCAGTCTCCGCAGCAACACAAAGCTCTTAAAAATTCTCCAAGTCTGGTTTTTTTTCTTCATTTTCCCTTGGGAGGATAAAAAGCGAGGAAAAGACAATTGAACACCTTTAGAAAAAAAAAACCCCCAAAATCGGAAACAAACGGACTCCTCTGTCAGACACAAAGTTTTTCCCGGGGAACCGGAAAAAAACCCGTGCAAAGGAACAACGGACCAATTCAGAGGGGAAGGCAACTTAGGTAATGGGGCAAGAGTACAAATTTTGGGGAAAAAATCACAATTACCCCCAAGGGGGTCATTCTTGAGAAACAGGAAATCGGAAAGAAATCCATAGAGATTGGGTCCATGGGGTTTTGGGCACAGGCAAGGCATCAAAAAACCATAAGCAGAGCAAGGGGTTTGGGGGAGAGCAATCCCCCAGGACGCACAAATTCCCCGACATCGCGGGGAAAGGAGGGGACCAAAAGACCCCCAACAAGTCTCTGGGGCCAAAAATTCCGGGTGCCCAGCCAAGCGGAAAAATGAATCTCAGACATCACCTCTTTTTCCCCTTTGGCCCCGGGACAAACAATTTCCAACAGGGAGCGCTCGGGGGCCCCTCCTGACACCCTCCGACAATCCAAATTTTGGGGGGGGAGGGAAAGAACTACACCCTCCTTCAAAATAACAGAGGGATAGATAGCTCAGGAGAGCCCCCCCAAGGAAACTCCCGAGAGGGCACCCCCCTTAATTCTTGTGCCCCAAAAAAAAGGAAAACCCCCAAATTTTTAAAAGTGTGAAAAAAAAAGGCCCCTGGCCGTTAGGATTTTGTCCTTTGGAATTCCAGATAGACAATTTTATGGTCTAAGGCCCCACCTGATGTTTGGTCCCCCAGCCCCAAATTTTCCCCCTTCAAAAGCCCATTCATGGGGCCCTAACCCCGATACCCACGCTAAAATTCGTTCATAGGAGAAAATTTTGAGAAAAAGGCCGGGTTAATTTTGAGGCCGGATCTTTTTTTTGGCAAAAGGCACCTGCCCCCCAAATTTTAAGCTCAACCCCACCTGAAAGGAGAGAAACAAAGCTTAAAACAGGACAAATGAAAATTGCTTTTTAATTCCCCAAAGCAGAGACTGCCCAGGGGGGCCAAAATTACCAAAAACAGACCCTTTTGGCAAATCGTTAATGGTTTAACAATAACAGAGAAAAAATAAATTTTCGATAAAAATTGGGAAAAAACCCAAAAATCCTTTTAAAAGCCTTTAAATGAAGTAGGTTGGACCCCCAACACAGATGGCCCAACCTTTTCCGGGTCCTTTCAAAAAATGGGACAAAATAATCCCAGAAATAGATTTCTTACGCCAAAAAGAAACCCTTTATCCCCTTTACAACAGAACATTTCCCTCTCAAAAAAATGGGGAAAAAAATTCGAACATGTTCACTGAGGTTTCCCCCTCATTAGAAAAAAAAAAGTTCATCCAAAAAAAAATCAGAAAAATTGTCCCAAAATCCCTGAAAAATCATTATGAAAAGGTGAAAAAGGAAGGGCATTGTGAGCCCAAAGGATCACAAGGTACTCAAAATGCCCTTTTGGGGGTTAAATCCGTCTTCCATTATCCCCGTGTTAATGGAAAAAAATTATACCCCCCGAGGGGAAGCTTGGTAAACCCAAATAGCATTTTTTACCCTGGAAAAACAGGTCAGAAACAAGGGGGAAAGGTTTGATATTTCACAGAAAAAAATTTTTAAGAGACGATAATCAAACCCCCGGGTTTTAACCCCCTTTTTTGGCCAACAAAGAAAAAACCGGCACCTAAGGGTGAAGAGGATGGTCTGATATGACCCTTCTCCAATGATTCCTTGATATAAGACCGCATAGCGTCATGTTCAGGTACAGACAAGTTAAAAAGGCGACCTTTAGGGAATTTACTACCTGGCACTAATTCAATAGCGCAGTCATAGCTCCTATGGGGAGGTAAGGATGCAGATTTACTTTCGCTAAACACATCAGAAAAATCAAACAAAAAGTCAGGAACATCCTCAGCCTGTGGGGAGGCAGAAAAAACAGGAGTGTTGGTATTAACACATTGGCAGCCCCAACTGGTTACAGACACAGATTTCCAATCCAAAACAGGATTATGAGACTGTAACCAAGGGAAACCCAGCACGATAATGTCATGCAGATTATATAGAACCAAAAATTTGCAGCACTCCTGGTGATCAGGTTCAACCCTCATTATCACCTGAGTAGAAAACTGGGGTTTATTCTCAGCCAAAGGGGTAGAATCGATCCCCAGTAGGGGAATAGACTTCTGTAGGGGTATCAAGGGAAACCCACAACGTTTAGCAAAATCATAATCCATCAGGTTAATAGCTGCTCCAGAATCAACGAAAGCCTGAGCAGAAAATGAGGACAGAGAGCATATCAGAGTGACAGTTAATAAAAACTTAGTCTGAACACTACCCAAGACAACTGAGCGTGCAAAATGTCTTCCCCGCTTAGGGCAGACTGAAATAGCATGAGAGGCATCACCACAGTAGAAACATAACCCATTGCGCTTTCGAAACTCATGACGCTGTGCCCCAGACACCACTCCATCACACTGCATGGGCTCAGCAGCTGGCTCACAAGGCAACACCACTCCACGCATACTTCTCCGCTCACGCAAACGTCTGTCAATTTGAATCGCTAATGACATAGAATCATTGAGACCAGAGGGGACAGGGAATCCCACCATAACATCCTTTACATTATCCGACAGACCCTTCCGGAAAAGGGCCGCCAAAGCGTCGTCATTCCATTTGGTCAGGACTGCCCACCTACGGAATCTCTGACAGTATAACTCAGCGTCATCAAGCCCCTGATTTAATGCCAACAAGGCTTTTTCAGCTTGATCAGTGACATTAGGCTCATCGTACAATAACCCCAAAGCCTGAAAAAATGCATCAACATCATTCAAAACAGGGTCCCCAGGTATCAGGGAAAAAGCCCAATCCTGAGGAGAGAGATGATAATTTGAACCTGCTGCGCTGCGTTTCCTGAGGACTTAGATTTTAAGGCAAGAAACAATTTACAATTATTTTTGAAATCTTGAAACTTAGCTCGATCCCCTAAAAACAAATCTGGCATGGGGATCCTAGGTTCCACAACAGGCAACCTAGCAAGATAGATAGCAATACTCCGAACCTCAGTGGCAAGCTGATCCACACGGCCAGACAACTGTGCAAACTCCATTGGGAGAAAAGATCCTCCCCAGCACCCAGAGATACAGAGGGAAAAAAAAAAAAAAAAAATGCAACAAACAGAAAAATATCTCTGACAACTTTTCTTCCTTCAAAATATTTTTTCCCTTCTGTGAGTACCATACAATTTTTATGGCCGGTGATACTGTTATGTTACGGTAGCTGAGGAGTGCAGGCAAAAAAGGAAATACACCAGAGCAGTTGGAATCTATGAGATTGCAGTACCCTGACTAACCACCGCAACTAGAGGCAGCCGTGGAGCGTTCCTACGTTGGTCCTAGACGCCTCGTCACAGCCTGAGAAACTAACTACACCTAAAGATAGAAATAGGAAAGCTATCTGCCCCGGAGCAGAACCCCAAAGATAATAGAAAGCCCCCAAACATGTAATGGCGGTTAGACAAGATGAAATACTGACACAGAAAGAAAATAGTATGAGCAAACGCTGGGGCCCAAACTAACTAAATAGAAAAGGATAGGAAGGGTACTTACTGCAATCTCAGAAAACCCTGAAAAAACACCAACTCTACTAATTTCAAAATCACCTGAGATCACACGACCTCTACCACCTAAATTAGTTCTCTGGTGTAACAAAAAAAAGCAGCCACTGAAAAAACTGGAAAAAGCAAAAGTACAAAACACAGTGGCTGGACTAAACTGAGAGGGCAAAAGCCCCGGAGGGGACCCAGAAGGCCCCCACAGAAGTGCAGGACCAAATGCAAAAATATAGCAAAAACACAAAATAAGAAATTGTCTTATCTGATAGCAGGAGATGCAGACACGACACAGCAGGCTACAAGGGAAACTGGAAAGAAGGATTCAGACCAGAACAATTGATCACCGGCAACCCTGATGGGAAAATTACTCCCTTATGTAAGACCAATCAGTAACACCTGATTCCCAGTCCTCACAATCCTCACTAGTACCGCTTGTAACCACCAGAGGGAGCCTCTGCTCAGAACTCATCTCAAACCCATTCACAACACATATGGTTTTCATCCCCAGTTTTGTACTTTCAATGGGGGGGGGTCCTTCTGGGGTTCCTGAGGAGGAGCATTTCTCGTCGTCACTTGCTTCTGTGTGGCGAGGTGTATTGAATAATTTGAGTACGATGGGGAACCGTTACAAACGTATGGCTGGTAGGAGGAGAGTTTCTGGTCCAGATCTGAATGTGAACGATCTGGTATGGTTGTCTACCAGGAATATAAAACTTAAAGTGCCCTCATGGAAACTGGGCCCCAGATTCATCGGGCCGTACAGGATCAGTTCCATAATTAATCCTGTGGCATTTCGTCTGGAACTCCCTTCTACGTTTAAAATTCATAATGTGTTCCACAAGTCATTACTTAAAAGGTATGTGGCACCAGTCATACCGTCACCTCTACCTCCTCCTCCAGTGTTGGTCAATGGAAATTTGGAATTTCAAGTATCAAAAATCATTGACTCTCGTCTGAATCGCCGGTCCCTTCAGTACTTGGTGCATTGGAAGGGGTATGGTCCGGAGGAGAGGACGTGGGTCCCTGCGTCTGATGTTAACGCAGATCGTTTGGTTCGGACCTTCCACAGAACTCACCCGGGCAGGCCTGGCCCTGAGGGTCCGGAGGCCCCTCGTAGAAGGGGGGGTACTGTCATGTGTGCATTGCCACGAAGATCATCGCGGTTGCACATTTTGACTTCTCACAGCTGAGTTGCTGTTTCTTTGTGTTTGGCAGCTTGGGAGTTAATTCTGTCTGTGCTCGGTGCTGGGACTGGGTGCAGTTTCTCCCGGCTGCAATTGATTATTTGTTGATTGGTTTCCTTTAAATTCCTGGTTGTCTGCTTTGGGAGTTGCCAGTGAAATCCTTCATGCAGACCACAGATAGGAATGAATCTGTATAGACTAAAGTTGAGAGCTCCTTAGCTGTTTTAAGCTCAACTTGCTTAGAGTTTATTTCCCAGACCATTTATGTTCCTTCGGTGTTTGAGTGTGTATGCAAGTGAGTGCTATCCTGTCTGTCTTATATGTCTAATCTGTGTATTTAGCTGAGATCAGCCCATATCCCTTTGGTGGTAATCAGGATCCTTCTTAGGACTGATTACAGGGTTCAGGGTCTGACAGGAGACAGGGTTAGGCTGGAGACTTGGACCTCTGAACCATTATCAGTACCTCCAAGGTAAGGGATTAGTTAGGACCCCAGAGTAGGGTCAGGTTAGACCCCGGTCCTCCTCTTTCCTGTTACAGCTCATCAAGTCCTCAAGATTAACCCTGAGTTCAACTATATCGTTTCTGCACATCTAGTCCTCAAGATTAACCCTAAAGTTCTGCAGAGATTGTGTCAGGTAAATCTATTTTATACTTACATTCTGATGTTGCTAAACTATATGTTGTATAGAGTGTGGTTCCTGTATAAATAGTTTACTGACATTGTATTCATATCATTAGACAGCGTGACAGAGATTATCACTGCTGTGACTAGCTGCCTCATGAGCAGTTGTCTGACCACACCCCCTTCTTTGATAAGCAGCTTACTGTCAGTAGAGAATGTACATAGAGAGCTGTGGTATGGGTGGGGTTAGCTTTCTCAACTCTGCTACATCTAAGAACTTTGATTGTGTCACAACTGCTGCACCCAGTAAACTAAATAAGACACCATTGGATTTGGAGTCTCTTTTTCTATAATATGCCGCTCACAGATGAGGTGGGAAAAACCTGATGACAGATTCCCTTTAAGAATAGCTGTATCTCTGGGTGTGCACCCCTGATCACAGGGCCCAGGGCAACTACCCCTCCGCCCCCCCGGTAGCTAAGCTACTGGATAGACCATAAATATCTGATCAGTGGAGGTGCGACTGCTATGTTTTGGCAGCATCTGAGACCTCTCAGCAACTTCCACGGTAACTACTGATCAGTGGGCTTACCAGGTGTCGCCCCCCCAAGATCAGATATTGATGGCCTATCCTAAGGATTTGCCATCAATTAAAAAGTAATGGCCAACCTTTTTAAGTGTTTTTAAAATCTTATTCACCTTTCGATAATTTCTTCGAAATTAATCTATTATTTTGGAACAAAATATAGGTTTATATGTGCATATTGAGCCAAATTTATTATGACACTTAACCGCTTTGATTCATTTGCTCCAGTGATCACTTTCACCGACTTCTAAACACCAATATCTCCCTAGGGTGAGTTTCCACGATCAGGATTCCTTCAGGAAATGCTGCGTGTTTGGCGCTGTGCGTTGGCGCAGCGCCAAACACGCAGCGTCCAGATGTTACAGCATAGTGGAGGGGATTTCAAGAAATCCCGTCTCCACTATGCGTAACAACATGCAGGCGGAAGACCTGCGTTTCCGGACATGCGGCACGTCTTTTCAGACCGCAGCATGTCCTAGCGTATTGCGCCGACGCTATGTAGCCCTGCGTTCTTTCCGGATGTGTTCCGGAGGTGTCTGGAACACATTCGGATTGACCGCGCGTCAAAAAGGGGGCGGGGCTTAGGACGGAGCGGAATTTCCGCTCCGTCAAATGCGCTGTGGTTCCGGACCGTGGAACCACAGCCTTAGTATTTTCAAAGTAAATGTTGCGCTTTGTGTTGTTAACTTTGCAAAGAAAGTTTCAGAATATTCTACAAATTTGATTTATATAATTTGTTCTGTTTTGATGTTTCATTATCTGGTGCTCCGTAACCCTGTCGGTGTAGTAATGCCGGCTGAGGTCTGTATGTAAAGTTTCAGTGCTGCGCACATGTAGGCGGCAGTCTGCGGGTTAAATTAGTAGGCTGCCTTCACTCTTCAGGTACACGGGATGAGTAATATTACCATGGAAACTAACTAACCGGCTGGAGGTACCGTGAACCACAAACTCTTCCCCACAATCGCTTTTTACTCTTCTAGTATATGCATAATAAATAATGGACCAAATGGTGTCCAATTAATCAGGCGCAAGAAGTACCATCCACCACATCTGCTCATATATTCTCACATACGTGAGCACATTCCGGTCTGCGCCCCTGCTGTGCAACATTTTACTTTAAGACTCATTTGGGCGGCAAAAATGTTGTATTGGGTCGGTATAAATTATTGGCACTCACTAATCCTCAGTACTAATCACAATGTGATCAGAGACTAGTAAGGGCACATTTATGATCTGCATCCAAAACAGATGTTGTCCAAGGTCACAAGGAATATGATCAACAGCGGCATTAAATTTATTAAAGCTTTTGCCTCACTAAAATACTAACCTCATCATGTCAAGTGCTAACTAGTGAAGATGTACTGATACTGATATTTACAGTAGAAGGCTTATCTGTTAGAGAGTCTCCTGGTAAATCAAGGTCCCTGAAAATGAACGCATACAGCAGCGGTTCTCAACCTGTGGGTCGCGACCCCCGCGGGGTCGAACGACCAAAACACAGGGGTCGCTTAAAGGAGCCGGCGGCTGCAGCACTGTAGTGACAGCTGCAGCCGCCGGCTTCAAGAAGACATCCATACTTACCTTCCGTCGCTGCCTCCCTGTCGGCCGCGGCAGCTTCCTCCTGGCAGTGCGGTGACGTAGTACCGCTCATTAAGGTAATGAATATGGACGTGACGCCACTCCCATAGGCGTGGCGTCCATATTCATGTCCTTAATGAGCGGTATTACGTCACCGCTGCGCACAGGAGGAAGCTGACGCGGCCGACAGGGATGCAGGGACCTGCAGCGACGGAGCGAGGAGGGTAAGGGTATGTTTCCACTATCAGGAAACAGTCCGGATTAGCTGCGTGTTTGACGTCAAACACGCAGCGTCCAGATGTTACAGCATAGTGGAGGGGATTTCAATAAATCCTGTCTCCACTATGCTGCAAAACACGCAGGAGGAAGACCTGCGTTTCCGGACATGCGGCGCGTCTTTTCAGACCGCAGCATGTCCTAGTCCCGGAGCGGAGCCATGTACACAGGATGGGAGGATGGGAGCGGAGCCATATATACAGGATGGGAGGGGGAGCGGAGCCATGTATACAGGATGGGAGGGGGAGCGGAGCCATATATACAGGATGGGAGGATGGGAGCGGAGCCATGTATACAGGATGGGAGGGGGAGCGGAGCCATGTATACAGGATGGGAGGGGGAGCGGAGCCATATATACAGGATGGGAGGATGGGAGCGGAGCCATGTATACAGGATGGGAGGGGAGCGGAGCCATATATACAGGATGGGAGGATGGGAGCGGAGCCATATATACAGCATATTTCCGATGGCTTTAGCCTAGTGGCGTAGCAGGGGCGTAGCGTGGGTGGGCGCAGGGCGCGGGCGTAGCGTGGGCGGGCGGGGGCGGCGTGGCAGCAGCAGCAATTCCTCCTCCCACAGAGTCACAGTACAGCGGCCCGGGACCCTCCGGAGCTGAGCGGCGGGTCAGTGAGTCCACTGTGCGGGGAGAGGGGGGACCCGGCCTGAGCAGGCGGCGCAATACTTACCTCTCCCCGTGCCTCCGTAGCTCCGGGCTCCAGGGGGCGCCTGCAGGGCGCCCGCGCTTCCTGTCACAGCAGCGCCGCTGGATGACATCATCATTCAGCGGCCGGCTGTGGCAGAGAGCGCGGGCGCCGGACAGGTGAGATGTGAGGTGTATGTGTCTGTGTGTATCAGTGTGTGTGTGTGTGTGTGTGTCTGCCTGCGTGTGTGTATGTGAGAGAGTGCTGCGGTGTTGTCTGTGTGTGGTGCTGTATATGTGATGGTGATGGGGGGAGGCAGTGATGGTGGTGAGGAGGCAACGATGATGATGGGGAGCCAATGATGATGGGCAGGCAAAGATGATGATGATGGGGAGGCGATGATGATGGGCAGGCAATGATGATGATGATGATGGGGAGGCGATGATGATGGGGAGCCAATGATGATGAGCAGGCAATGATCATGATGATGGGGAGCCAATGATGATGGGCAGGCAATGATGATGATGATGATGGGGAGGCGATGATGATGGGGAGCCAATGATGATGGGCAGGCAATGATGATGATGATGGGAAGGCAATGATGATGATGGGGAGCCAATGATGATGGGCATGCAATGATGATGATGGGGAGGCGATGATGATGGGGAGCCAATGATGATGGGCAGGCAATGATGATGATGGGGAGCCAATGATGATGGGCAGACAATGATGATGATGATGGGGAGGCAATGATAATGATGATGGGGAGGCAATGATGATGGGGAGGCGATGATGATGATGGGGAGGCAATGATGATGATAATGGGGAGTCTTTCCACAGTGCCCTTTCCTGAGCCGTAACAGTGCAGAACGCAGCACAGTGCAGAGGAGAGCTCCATATTTTGTATGGAGCATTATATGGGGACCAGTATTCTTTATGGAGCATTATATTTGGCCCATAATACTGTATGGAGGACTATGTGGTGCCCATAATATTGTATGGAGGACTGTAATTATTTTTTGGTTTGGGGGTCACCGCAACATGAGGAACTGTATTGCGGGGTCACGGCATTAGAAAGGTTGAGAACCACTGCTCTAGAGGGTTGATATCCCTCATTTATAAATACCTAACATCAGACTATCTGAAGTAATTCCCTATGGGACTCTCAAATAAGTGGGCATAGGACGTAGGTAACTTAGATGAAGGACAATGGAATACAGTTATGGAACTCACACCATATCTATCATTATGTGAAGCACAAAGATTGTCACAATTGTATCTCATACATATGAAATATAGAACTCCTAGTTTCCTATGTAAAATAGGAATAAGATCTGATGACAGATGCCCAAGGAGTGAAAGTGAAAATGCTCATTTAATGCACATGTTTTGGGAATGCCCTGTTCTGGGTAATTATTGGAAGGGGATACTTAAGCTAATTTATAAAATCTATAATATCAACCCACATAAACCCTATAATATGTATCCTTGGAATGTTAGAGGACAAAATGGATTTCAACCCGATACAAATATGGTAGGTATGACCAGAATTTTATTCCAGGCCATAAATTGTGTAACTACCAGGTGGAATCAAAGTGTACTTCCATCATTATCAGAATTTAAAAATAGAATTCATTCCATAATCAGAATGGAGAGGCATTTAAAAGAAAAACCTACTATGCAGAAATATGAAAAAGTCTTGGGCCCATGGTTGGATACTCCCGGGTTACCATCCACACAATTGCTTAGGGATAAAATGTTAGATTTAGTGATACCGACATAACTATGATTAATGGCAATGAAGATTAAACTAAATTGACAGTATACGGTATTTTAAGACATGCAGTAAAGGTTAAAGTACTGTACGTACAGCATTCAAGATTTTCAGTTGGATCTGTGGCTGGGTGGATTATAGTTGGGGTTAACAAAGTATATCTGTCTGTTGTATTTTTATATAACTTTCTTTTTCTTTTTTTGTATGTAATATCTAAATGTCTGATTGTATTTATGCTTGAAAATGGAAAATGTTTTTTGCGTTAATAAAGATGGTATATAGGTCCTGCTCACCATACTAGACATCCTTTAGTGTTCGGAGAACAAGAAACGCTGCATCAGAGCATAGCGCAATCATATAAACAGGAGAAAATTCAACTCAACTAACTTTGTGTACAAATTTCTTTCTTTATTCACCAGAAGTGCTCAGTGGAGGATAAAACAGAATCAGCGATGCAAATTACATGATATGCGACATTGACGCGTTTCAGGTGTTTGTGCACCCTTATTCATGATTCACCCTTTTACCTGTGAGGGTGAGCCAGGGCAGTAGTCATAGCCGAGAGCAGCCCCGACAGCACACCCTAGCCCCCCTTCACATGCATACAATGTCCACTCTTCTGCGTATCAGTGTCTTGAGTCTCTGCGCCGTCTGGGGCCACTCGGTGTATCTGTAGGCCTCTTTTTGACTGTACCGCACAAAGGGAGACACAGTCCAATTCAACTTTAACCAAACAGCTTTACTTATTCCTGAACACAGCACATTCATTTTCTTTACAGCATGAAGATCAGATTTCGCAGCACACACTTCTGTCTCTTTCCCTGCATCTCTGTTCCTTGCACTAAGCCCGCTTCCAGGATGAACCGTCCCGTTCGGTACCTCAGCGTCCTCCCTGACCAAGCTTACATTGTTCGGGAGTTCCCCCAGCCGTTTTGTCCCGGTTCTGAGGGCATCAGCCCATGCCATAAGCTGCCACATTTTGGAGAGACCTGCCTGTACTGCCTAGTCTTTCTTGTAGCAATTGCAGTCCCACTTATACTGCACCGCTAGCACTGCTGCACTGCTTCCACTTCTGATGTTTCACCCAGATCACAGATTGCCGGGGCTTTACGCTTAGTGTAACGTTGCGTGAAATGGCGTTGCCCATGGCTATCAAGTCCTCGTGAGCTCAACAGGCGCCCAAGCCCCTACTGAACACTATCAGGAAGTCCTTCCTGCCTTATCCACCGTGCCCCTCCTATATTTAACTATGTACAGTTCTATGTAAACTCCCATCTAGTACTAGGTAGACCAGAACGCCCCATCTAGTGGCCCAACTAAAGTTCTGCGCTTTCCCTATTAAACAGTATACGAAATGGTGCTAGATACAATACAGCAATAAATACAACATTATGCATACAGATGTGTCGACCCGCCACCACAATTGTGGATTACCAGGGCAATGGGGTACTCAGAGCCGAGCCCGTAGAAGTCTATGGGATTGTCACAGGTAGCGGTGGCTCGGTCTGTGGCCCTGGCGGTCTGGCGTATGTTGGGGATATATTTACAGGGGATTGATTTATGTACAGTTCGTGACGCCACCTGTAGTATTCTGGTAATTTGTACCAGCGCTGCTGTAGATCTCTGAGGGGATGGTGAGGCAGCTAGATGTCGGGTCCCCTACAGGTGGGACTCTTCCCTCAGGTCGGTAGTTAGGTAGGGATTGTGCAGGCATGCAATAATAACTCAGTCTCACACGGTCAGCGTCTTTCCATACCTTTACTTGTAAGATGTTCAGGCAGGTCCCAGGGAGGCTGATCCAAGGAGAGTGTATCTTGAGACAGCAGCTGGACAAGTTAGGGGCCTCCTTTACTTCCAATACAATGAGTACAACCAGCCTGAAGCGTAGTTCCCTCAATAACTCCAGCTAATCCATAGCTGTACTGCCCAGTCAGTTTTGTGTTAGGAGCCTTCCTGCGAGAGAGCTGAATTCTTATCTTGTCTGCGCCTGACTCAAAGTCTTCACTCCCCCTGACCCCAGTTACGTACTGACTATAAGGGGCTTGTTTGCCGCGACCTAAGGTCCGGTAAATTCCTGGTTTTCTTACCACTATGCTTGAAGCTAATAGTGATCCTTCGGTCCCCAGTGACCGGTTGCAATGTGCAGGACTTCTTCAATCCCAAACGCACCTTTCCAATAATCCACTGTGCCTTTCGCCTTGTCCTCGCTGGTAGCATAAGCACTCACACTAGCATAAAGTCGGGTAGTCACTTCCTTCATTCACTTTCTTCAAAGTTAGTTACAGATGCTCAGTTATCAATAGGCAGGAGCACGTCTCTGAACCTTTCACTGTCCTTTAGACAGGTGACTGAAGTCTTTCTGCACTAATCTTCTTCTTTCTTTCAATGTAGTCTGATGAGGTACAGCTCTGACTAGACTAAGGTGAATTAGACCACCTGTACCAGCCTCCACGTTCTGAACTGATGATAGAGCAGGCTGGACTGCTTCCTCCCTCCAGCTAAACTCCAGACGTCTGCTCCGTCCGAAGGCAGGAAACACACTAAATCACTCCACAAACATACACCCTGACCACTCCCTCAATAGTAAACTACACTACCCTAAGGGTGTGTCCAGTGTATGTTGAGTGAATGGGTATTTAGCATTAAACTGCTGTCTCGCCACACACTCTCCAGGGTACTGCGTGTGCCTAACACCAGGGCTACACACAGACAAATAGAATATTTACATTAGTGAAGGGAGCAAAGTATCAGAAATACACACTATTATAAACCACACGTATCTTAACCAGGGGCGTATTTAAAGTGGTTAGCCAGGGAGCTGTAATACTTTGTAACCCCTTGCATACCCTCCAAGGCTTTTTGCACCATCATGAGAGCCACTGATGTGCCTAAACAGTGGAAAGCCCTCACAAGTGACTCCATTTTGGATACTAGACCCTCAAGGAACTTATCTAGATGTGTGGTGAGCACCTTGAACCTACAAGTTCTTCACAGAAGTTTATTATGTTGAGCCATGCAAATAAAAAATCCAATTTTTTCCACAAAAATGGTCTTTTAGCCCCAAATTTTTTATTTTAACAAGGATAACAGGGGAAATTGTAACCCAAGCTCTGTTAGTGTGAGAAAACTACTGTTTGGGCACACGGCAGGGCTAGGAAGGGGAGGAGCACTGTTTGCCTTTTTTAACCCAAAATTGGCTAGAATCGAGAGCGGACACCATGTTGCATTTAAAGAACCCCTGATGTGCCTAAACAGTGGAAACCCCCACAAGTGACCCAATTTTGGAAACTAGACTCCTCAAGGAACTTATCTAGGTATGTGGTGAGCAGTTTGAACCCCCAAGTGCCTCACAGAAGTTTATAACGTAGAGCAGTGAAAATAAAGATTAAAATTTTTTCCACAAAATCATTTTTTTGCCTCAAGTTTTTTATTTTCACAAGAGTAACAGGAGAAAATAGAACCCAAAAATGGTTCTGCAATTTCTCCTGAGTACGGCAATACCTCATATGTGGGGGAAAACCACTCTTTGAGTGCACGGCAGGGCTTGGAAGGGAAGGAGCACAGTTTGACTTTTTGAATGCAAAATTGGCTGGAATCGAAAGTGGATGCTGTGTTGTATTTTGAAAGCCCCAGATGTGCCTAAACAGTGGAAATCCACACAAGTAACCCCATTTTGGAAACTAACCCCCCCAAGGAATTTATAACATTAAGTTGTGAAAAAAAAAAAATCTAAATTTTTTTCACCAAAATTATCTTTTAGCAACATTTTTTTTATTTTCACAAGGTAACAGGAGAAAATGGACCCCAATATTTGTTGTGCAATTTCTCATGAGTACACCGATACCCCATATGTGAAAGAAAACTACTGTTTGGGCACACATCAGGACTCAGAAGTCAAGGAGTGACGTTTTGAAATGCAGACATTGATGGAATGGTCTGCGAGCAACAAGTTGCGTTTGCAGAGCCATTGATGTGCCTAAAAAGTAGAAACATCCCACAAATTACCCTGTATTGTACATGATCTTGTGTTTTCCTGGTATGTGAATTTTATAAAATGTTGGCATGTATGTAAATTGTTTAGAGTGCATCACATTGGCATACGTGAGTTGTGTAGTGTCCATCAGGTTGGCATACATAAGTTCTGAAGTGTACGTCAGGTTGTCATACGTGAGTTGTGTAAATCAGAAATGAATTTAGTAGTCCGTAGATGTCTGGTACAGTCTGAAGCATTCTTTTATACACAGGCCAGGTTTGTCGGGGCAGGTATCGCATTGCCAAATGGTGTACTTGTGTATTCCAATTTGTAACAGACTTGGCACCTTTTTGCAACCTTCCTTTCTTTGCTATTTGAGGGACCTCACCAGCAAAATGTAGGTTGGTTATGATACAAGCACCTTCAGTTCCGTAAGTACTGGGGCCCACTCCTTCCTGACTGCCAAATATCAGGGCCTTAATCACTACCTCCTGGAACTGAAAGTACGACGTACCGGTCTGGCCTATACATTGTAATAACACAAAAGCATTGTACATTGCCATCTGTACGCTCTGCAAGGCCAGCTTCTTGTACCACACCTTGGCCTTTCTCATGCTACCGTACGGCTGGAGGAATTGATCAGAGAGCTCAACTCCCTACATGCTCTTGTTGTATCCCAGTACACAGTGTGATTTGTGGACATATGTAGAGGTACCTCGTACAGTGGTGGGGGTGCTTTCATCACCATGTATGATGGTCAAGAAAAGGACATCTCTCTTGTCCTTGTACTTGACCATCAGCATGTTGTTGCTATAATGGGCTATGCTCTCGCCCTTCCTGAGCAGCTGCCCAATTAGCATCTTAGGGAGGCCTTTCTGATTTTTGCGGATAGTACCGCAGGCTGCGGTACCTTGCACAGAGAGGAACTTGAAGAGTGGGACGCCGGTATTAAAGTTATCTATGTAGAGGTGATAACCTTGATCCAGCAGTGAGTGTACCAAATCCCACACAATTTTCCCACTCACTCCCAGGACAAAGGTGCATTCAGGGGGTTGAATCCGGGTGTCCTTGTGTAGCCCAGCTGCGCTTGGTGCCACATATTACCCAGGAGAATGCATGAAAGGTAATTCACAATCACCCGATATTCATTCACACTTCACATTTCCCTATAGTGCCACCAGAGGGAGCCCTTTAGAGTATATAAGGGTGTGGAGAGATAGAGCAGTGAGATGAAGACAGTCTAGCTGAACGTTAGCTAGTTGTTGGTTGTACCTCAGACAGATCAGATCTCCTCAGAACACTGGAGTGAGTAGTTGATTTCCTGTCAGAGCGGAGCTCAGATTACACTAGTCTGTGTCAGAGCGTGTTGAAGAGCTGAGAGGAAAGTTACCTCAGATCGTGCTGACTGATAGTTCCCTAGGAAAGTGGAAAGTGACTCTCGGAGTGTGCACAGATCAGTCTGACGGAATGTCCTGATAGCTACTTCGGACAGAGCCTAAGAAGGAAGTGAAGGAAAGGGAACTGCAGTATTTGTAACACCGAGTCAACTGAGGTACTATTAGAGAGCGAGCGTGCTGACGCTTGGAGAGCGGTGAAGAGAAAAAAGCTGACATCTACTGCTGCCTGTGCTTATGTTAAAGGTGTGAGTAGGACGACAGGCAAGTGGAAAAAGGGAAAGAGAGAGTGACTGAGGAGAAATAGCAACGATAGCTTACCTCCACTCTGCACCACCGGACACCGGGTCCGAGCTTGCTAGTACCTTCACGGCTAGTGGGAAAAACCGGAGACCCTGCTGGACTTCAGGTCACAGAGGGGCCCAACAGTGCTGATACGTAACCGGGGTCAGGAAGAACAGGAGTCTAGCAGGACACTGCAGATAGAGACTTAGTTCTGTCCAAAAGAAGGCTCTACCACAATGTCAGCCGGGCGTAGCTGTTTCACACGGAGTTAGGCTTTGTTTCATGCAAGTCAGAAACTCACACATATAAAGACGTAAGGAGGCCCTACACCTACTCAGTGATTACTGGACGTGCATCCTCCACCCTGAGCAGCTTCCCGGGACGTGCCTGCAAATACACCAGTAAAGGTACAGAAAGAGACTGTCTTGTGTGTGTCTGCCTCATTGCCCTGCACCCCTGCACCGCCATATATCTCGAGGGATCAGTCTCGCCTGACCAGGAACCACAGGTGGCGTCACAAACATTTCTAAATCCCCTGTAAATATCCCCCTTTAGTGAGCGCCCAGGGCAACGGACTGAGCTGCGCTACCCGTGACCTCCCCAGTGGAGTGAACGGGCTCGGTGCCGAGTACCCCAAAGCCCTGGTACGTGCGACTCATCTTAACTTGGCGTCACGAACAGGATCCGAAGCTTACTATATGTGAGTCCTGTGTGCCTAAGTGGATTGTTTTTGTGCAAAAAGACTGTGTGCAGTTTTTGTGACTTTTGGCGCCATTTTCCGCCATTTTGCCGCCATATTCGCGTCCTGAGTCGCTAGTGAAGAAGAAGGGCGTGCATTCGTGGGCGTGCCCCCCCTGTGGCGCGAAAGCTATGGGCGCCCTGTCTAAGTGCTATTATAATGTCCGAGCCTGCCCCACTGCAAGAGAGATCCGCCTCCTCTTCATCCTCTATGCTAAGAAGAGAAAGCGAAAGTCCCGCCTCCACTGAAAAATCCAGAGTGTTCCAGATGAAACGCACAGTCTGGCCTGGAGTGAGATGGCGGAAGGACAGGAGTCACTATGTGGAGGAATGGCGGTGCGCAGACCCCGTTCCTCTGAAGTGTTGCAGCCTGTGCCTGAACCGTCCCCAGGTCTGGAGAACGACCAGAGGATGCAGAGAATGGAAGAAGTGGATGCGGTGCTGAGAGATATAGCCCGACACCGCGCAGAGGTGGGGGCGATGGAGCAAAGTTGGCGTGCCCTGAAACAGCGGCTGCTGTGGGACCCACTGCTCTCCCCTCAAGATGCGCAAATGCCACCCGCGCCATCACTGGACCCAGCGGCTGATGAAGAACCGGAGGCCGGCCCCAAAAGAGCTGATCCTGACTCCGCCAAGGACGCGGCGGGAAGGAAGGAGGCTGAGGAGGCCCTGCCGGACCAGAATGCCAGCCAGGCCTGGAACCAGAGGCCGCAGCGGAATGCAGTCCCCCGGTAGGGACGATGGAAGGAATCCTGCCTGATGCAGTGGAGATTGATTGGGAGGAGATGGAGTACCTGGACGACGTGGAATACGCCGCCCAGAAGGAGTATGAGCAGCGACAGCAGCAGGAGCAGCGAGAGGCGCAGCAGCTTCACCAGAGGTACCGGGAGCAGAATCTTGCGGACAAGGAGATCGTCCGGCGAGATAAAGGTACGCTCCGGGAATCGCGGCGCCAGGGGACGGTGTGTGACTCTAAGCTCCAGGGAGGTTGGGGGTACATACGCGAGCCCGGGTTCTCTCAGAAGATCTTCGTTCATCGCTGTGATGTAGGGTCTAACCTATTAAAAAGGGATGTTGTCACCTACACGCGGGGTCTTAAGGGGTGGTATGCCTGAATGTCTCCTGAGTCAGCGACCCCGTCCCTGAAACCGGAAACGTACCTCGTGTCTCAGCGTCCCAAGCCCCAGCTACATCAGCGCCAGGCCGCGCACCTGCATCTTATCCTGCGTCCTATTCTGCAACGCAACAGAGCGCAACAGTTGCAAGTGCGCCCCCTAGTGAGCCATTGCATGTGCATGCGTCACCATTGGAAACGCTGCAGAGCATAGCGACTGCTACAGCGATCCCTATTGAGCCAAATCTGTACTTAGAAGAGGCACCTGTAAGGCCTCCAGCAAATCGCAAAATTGAAAAGAGGACTGTAGCTACTCAGACACTGGTGTTATGTTTCGGTAGCTGAGGAGTGCAGGTAAAAAAGGAAATAAACCAGAGCAGTTGGAATCTATGAGATTGCAGTACCCTGACTAACCACCACAACTAGAGGCAGCCGTGGAGCGTTCCTACGATGGTCCTAGACGCCTCGTCACAGCCTGAGAAACTAACTACACCTAAAGATAGAAATAGGAAAGCTATCTGCCCCGGAGCAGAACCCCAAAGATAATAGAAAGCCCCCAAACATGTAATGGCGGTTAGACAAGAGGAAATACTGACACAGAAAGAAAATAGTATGAGCAAACGCTGGGGCCCAAACTATCTAAATAGAAAAGGACAGGAAGGGTACTTACTGCAATCCCAGAAAACCCTGAAAAACACCAACATACTAATTTCAAAATCACCTGAGATCACACGACCTCTACCACCTAAATTAGTTCTCTGGTGTAACAAAAACAGCAGCCACTGAAAAAACTGCAAAAAGCAAAAGTACAAAACACAGTGGCTGGACTAAACTGAGAGGGCAAAAGCCCCCGGAGGGGACCCAGAAGGCCCCCACAGAAGTGCAGGACAAAATGCAAAAATATAGCAAAAACACACAAATAAGAAATTGTCTTATCTGACAGCAGGAGATGCAGACACGACACAGCAGGCTACAAGGGAAACTGGAAAGAAGGATTCAGACCAGAACAATTGATCACCGGCAACCCTGATGGGAAAATGATTCCCTTAAATAAGACCAATCAGTAACACCTGATTCCCAATCCTCACTAGTACCGCTTGTAACCACCAGAGGGAGCCTCTGCTCAGAACTCATCTCAAACCCATTCACAACAGTACCCCCCCCTTGAGGAGGGGTCACCGAACCCTCATTTGAGCAACCAGGTCGGTCAGGATGAGTTCTATGATACGCACGGATAAGTCTCCTAGCATGGATGTCCGAAGCAAACACCCAAGAATTATCTTCCTGACCATAACCTCTCCATTTAACCAAATACTGGAGTCTTCGTCTAGAAAAACGAGAATCCAATATTTTCTCAACCACATACTCCAGATTGCCCTCAACCAAAACAGGGTCAGGAGGCACAGCAGCAGGAACCACTGGCTCAACAAACCTCTTCAACAAGGACTTGTGGAACACGTTATGGATCTTAAATGTCCCTGGAAGAAGCAAACGAAAAGAAACAGGATTAATAATCTCCATGATCTTATAAGGTCCAATGAACCTAGGCTTAAATTTAGGAGATGCTACTCTCATAGGAATATTCTTTGAGGACAACCAGACCAAGTCCCCCACTTTAAACCGAGGACCATCAGTCCTATGCCGGTTAGCAAACCGCTGGGCCTTCTCCTGAGAGAGGGACAACCTCTCCACTACCTGGTCCCAAATCTGCTGCATACGCTCAACAACAGAGTCAACACCTGGACAGACAGAAGCCTCCGTCTGTCCTGAAGAAAATCGAGGGTGAAACCCAGAATTACAGAAAAACGGAGACATCAAAGTGGCAGAGCTAGCCCTATTATTAAGAGCAAACTCAGCCAAAGGCAAAAAAGAGACCCAGTCATCCTGATCAGCAGACACAAAGCATCTTAGATAAGTCTCCAATGTCTGGTTTGTTCTCTCAGTTTGACCATTGGTCTGAGGATGAAATGCCGAGGAGAAAGACAATTGAACACCCAGTTTAGAACAAAAAGTCCTCCAAAATCTGGAAACAAACTGGACTCCTCTGTCAGACACAATGTTCTCAGGAATGCCGTGTAAACGAACCACGTGCTGAAGGAACAACGGCACCAATTCAGAGGAGGAAGGCAACTTAGGTAATGGCACAAGATGTATCATTTTGGAAAACCTATCACAAATTACCCAGATGGTGGTCATTCTCTGAGAAACAGGAAGATCGGAAATGAAATCCATAGAGATATGGGTCCATGGTCTCTTGGGCACAGGCAATGGCATCAACAAACCACTAGAGCGAGAGCAAGGCTTGGAGCGAGAGCAAGTCCCGCAGGACTGCACAAATTCCCTGACATCGCGAGACAAGGTAGGCCACCAAAAGGACCGACTAACCAAGTCTCTGGTACCAAAAATTCCGGGATGCCCAGCCAATGCGGAACAATGAATCTCAGACATCACACTCTTTTTCCATTGGTCCGGGACAAACAATTTTCCAACAGGGCAGCGCTCTGGCCTATCCTCCTGACACCCCTCCAGAGCAAGTCTCAAATTAGGCGAGATGGCGGAAAGAACTACACCCTCCTTCAAAATAACAGAGGGATCAGATAGCTCAGGAGAGTCCGCAAGGAAACTCCTCGAGAGGGCATCCGCCTTAACATTCTTAGTGCCAGGAAGAAAGGAAACCACAAAATTAAAACGTGTGAAAAACAAGGCCCACCTGGCCTGTCTAGGATTGAGTCGCTTGGCAGATTCCAGATAGACCAGATTCTTATGGTCCGTAAGGACCACCACCTGATGTTTGGCTCCCTCCAGCCAATGTCTCCACTCTTCAAAAGCCCACTTCATGGCCAATAACTCCCGATTACCCACGTCATAATTACGTTCAGTAGGAGAAAATTTTCGAGAGAAAAAGGCACAAGGGTTACTTTTAGAGGTCTCTGGATCTTTTTGGGACAAAACGGCACCTGCCCCAATTTCAGAGGCATCAACCTCCACCTGAAATGGCAGAGAAACATCAGGCTGCCGTAGAACAGGAGCAGAAGTGAATCTCTGCTTAAGTTCCTGAAACGCAGAGACTGCCTCAGGAGGCCAATTCACCACATCAGAACCCTTTCTGGTCAAATCAGTTAATGGTTTAACAATAACAGAGAAATTACCAATAAATTTACGATAAAAATTGGCAAAACCCAAAAATCTCTGAAGAGCCTTTAATGAAGTAGGTTGGACCCAATCACAGATGGCCTGAACCTTGACCGGGTCCATTTCAATAACAGATGGGGACAAAATGAATCCCAGAAATGAGATCTTCTGTACGCCAAAAAGACACTTTGATCCCTTCACATACAGAGCATTCTCTCTCAAAATCTGGAATACAGTTCGAACATGTTTCACATGAGAGTCCCAGTCATTAGAAAAAATCAAGATATCATCCAAATAAACAATCAGAAACTTGTCCACAAAATCCCTGAAAATGTCATTCATGAAGGACTGGAAGACGGAAGGAGCATTAGTGAGCCCAAAGGGCATCACAAGGTACTCAAAATGCCCTTCAGGGGTGTTAAATGCCGTCTTCCATTCATCCCCGTGCTTAATGCGAATAAGGTTATACGCCCCCTGAGGTCAAGCTTGGTAAACCAAGTAGCGTTTTTCACCCTGGAAAACAGGTCAGAAATCAAGGGTAACGGGTATTGATATTTCACAGTAATATTGTTCAAGAGACGATAATCAATACACGGCCTTAATGAACCATCTTTTTTGGCCACAAAGAAAAAACCGGCACCTAAGGGTGAAGAGGATGGTCTGATATGACCCTTCTCCAATGATTCCTTGATATAAGACCGCATAGCGTCATGTTCAGGTACAGACAAGTTAAAGAGGCGACCCTTAGGGAATTTACTACCTGGCACTAATTCAATAGCGCAGTCATAGCTCCTATGGGGAGGTAAGGATGCAGATTTACTTTCGCTAAACACATCAGAAAAATCAAACAAAAAGTCAGGAACATCCTCAGCCTGGGGGGAGGCAGAAAAAACAGGAGTGTTGGTATTAACACATTGGCAGCCCCAACTGGTTACAGACACAGATTTCCAATCCAAAACAGGATTATGAGACTGTAACCAAGGGAAACCCAGCACGATAATGTCATGCAGATTATATAGAACCAAAAATTTGCAGCACTCCTGGTGATCAGGTTCAACCCTCATTATCACCTGAGTAGAAAACTGGGGTTTATTCTCAGCCAAAGGGGTAGAATCGATCCCCAGTAGGGGAATAGACTTCTGTAGGGGTATCAAGGGAAATCCACAACGTTTAGCAAAATCATAATCCATCAGGTTAATAGCTGCTCCAGAATCAACGAAAGCCTGAGCAGAAAATGAGGACAGAGAGCATATCAGAGTGACAGTTAATAAAAAACTTAGTCTGAACACTACCCAAGACAACTGAGCGTGCAAAACGTCTTCCCCGCTTAGGGCAGACTGAAATAGCATGAGAGGCATCACCACAGTAGAAACATAACCCATTGCGCTTTCGAAACTCATGACGCTGTGCCCCAGACACCACTCCATCACACTGCATGGGCTCAGCAGCTGGCTCACAAGGCAACACCACTCCACGCATACTTCTCCGCTCACGCAAACGTCTGTCAATTTGAATCGCTAATGACATAGAATCATTGAGACCAGAGGGGACAGGGAATCCCACCATAACATCCTTTACATTATCCGACAGACCCTTCCGGAAAAGGGCCGCCAAAGCGTCGTCATTCCATTTGGTCAGGACTGCCCACCTACGGAATCTCTGACAGTATAACTCAGCGTCATCAAGCCCCTGATTTAATGCCAACAAGGCTTTTTCAGCTTGATCAGTGATATTAGGCTCATCGTACAATAACCCCAAAGCCTGAAAAAATACATCAACATCACTCAAAACAGGATCCCCAGGTGTCAGGGAAAAAGCCCAATCCTGAGGATCGCCGCGCAGGAGAGAGATGATAATTTGAACCTGCTGCGCTGCGTTTCCTGAGGACTTAGATTTTAAGGCAAGAAACAATTTACAATTATTTTTGAAATTCTGAAACTTAGCTCGATCCCCTGAAAACAAATCTGGCATGGGGATCCTAGGTTCCACAACAGGCAACCTAGCAAGATATGCAGCAATACTCTGAACCTCAGTGGCAAGCTGATCCACACGGCCAGACAACTGTGCAAACTCCATTGGGAGAAAAGATCCTCCCCAGCACCCAGAGATACAGAGGAAAAAAAAAAAAAAAAAAATGCAACAAACAGAAAAATATCTCTGACAACTTTTCTTCCTTCAAAATATTTTTTTTTTTTTTTTTTCCCTTCTGTGAGTACCATACAATTTTTAGGCCGGTGATACTGTTATGTTTCGGTAGCTGAGGAGTGCAGGTAAAAAAGGAAATAAACCAGAGCAGTTGGAATCTATGAGATTGCAGTACCCTGACTAACCACCACAACTAGAGGCAGCCGTGGAGCGTTCCTACGATGGTCCTAGACGCCTCGTCACAGCCTGAGAAACTAACTACACCTAAAGATAGAAATAGGAAAGCTATCTGCCCCGGAGCAGAACCCCAAAGATAATAGAAAGCCCCCAAACATGTAATGGCGGTTAGACAAGAGGAAATACTGACACAGAAAGAAAATAGTATGAGCAAACGCTGGGGCCCAAACTATCTAAATAGAAAAGGACAGGAAGGGTACTTACTGCAATCCCAGAAAACCCTGAAAAACACCAACATACTAATTTCAAAATCACCTGAGATCACACGACCTCTACCACCTAAATTAGTTCTCTGGTGTAACAAAAACAGCAGCCACTGAAAAAACTGCAAAAAGCAAAAGTACAAAACACAGTGGCTGGACTAAACTGAGAGGGCAAAAGCCCCCGGAGGGGACCCAGAAGGCCCCCACAGAAGTGCAGGACAAAATGCAAAAATATAGCAAAAACACAAAATAAGAAATTGTCTTATCTGACAGCAGGAGATGCAGACACGACACAGCAGGCTACAAGGGAAACTGGAAAGAAGGATTCAGACCAGAACAATTGATCACCGGCAACCCTGATGGGAAAATGATTCCCTTAAATAAGACCAATCAGTAACACCTGATTCCCAATCCTCACTAGTACCGCTTGTAACCACCAGAGGGAGCCTCTGCTCAGAACTCATCTCAAACCCATTCACAACACACTGGTAGCAGGACACGATCTCTTAGTGATGCGTTCCAGAGTTCACCGCATGCTTCCAGCCCCAGGTGTGGAAGGTGCAACCATATTCAAAGAAGAACAGTAGGACCCAGACAGGGTTTAATGAACTGTAGAAAGTTTGCAGAGAATTGCACTTTATTGAGAATGTTGTATGATGATAATGTTTACATGCTGAAGTAGTATACCCCAGTTGGGTAATGTGATAGTGATATGTGAAATGCTATTTTGAAGGACTGCATGCTGAGGACTCTTGCAGCACAGAACTGTAATGTAAATAGTTGGCACTCGGTGCCCCATCTTGGTTTTACGTAAAGCCATTCTACCTCTGAAGAAAAACCCGTATGGTGTGGCATTGAGTGAGGTCTGCAGCAAAGAAGTCCTGCAGCCCACCCAGGACCACCGTGGGAGGTTTGGTACGGGTCCTCCACAAGAATCCTGTATTTATTGTGTGAAAGCATTTGATATTTTTCTATTTGCCATTTGTACACATTGTAACGTTTGAAGTGCCCTTACCTCCCGCAAGGGATGAGTTATGTTTTGTTGATGTTATGTATAAAAATTGTTTTCTTTTTCAGCCCGGGAGTGCTGATATTAACTAGGGGGGGATGTGTAGCCCAGCTGCGCTTGGTGCCACATATTACCCAGGAGGATGCATGAAAGGTAATTCACAATCACCCGATATTCATTCACACTTCACATTTCCCTATAGTGCCACCAGAGGGAGCCCTTTAGAGTATATAAGGGTGTGGAGAGATAGAGCAGTGAGATGAAGACAGTCTAGCTGAACGTTAGCTAGTTGTTGGTTGTACCTCAGACAGATCAGATCTCCTCAGAACACTGGAGTGAGTAGTTGATTTCCTGTCAGAGCAGAGCTCAGATTACACTAGTCTGTGTCAGAGCGTGTTGAAGAGCTGAGAGGAAAGTTACCTCAGATCGTGCTGACTGATAGCTCCCTAGGAAAGTGGAAAGTGACTCTCGGAGTATGCACAGATCAGTCTGACGGAATGTCCTGATAGCTACTTCGGACAGAGCCTAAGAAGGAAGTGAAGGAAAGGGAACTGCAGTATTTGTAACACCGAGTCAACTGAGGTACTGTTAGAGAGCGAGAGTGCCGACGCTTGGAGAGCGGTGAAGAGAAGAAAGCTGACATCTACTGCTGCCTGTGCTTATGTTAAAGGTGTGAGTAGGATGACAGGCAAGTGGAAAAAGGGAAAGAGAGAGTGACTGAGGAGAAATAGCAACGATAGCTTACCTCCACTCTGCACCACCGGACACCGGGTCCGAGCTTGCTAGTACCTTCACGGCTAGTGGGAAAAACCGGAGACCCTGCTGGACTTCAGGTCACAGAGGGGCCCAAAAGTGCTGATACGTAACCGGGGTCAGGAAGAACAGGAGTCTAGCAGGACGCTGCAGATAGAGACTTAGTTCTGTCCAAAAGAAGGCTCTACCACAATGTCAGCCGGGCGTAGCTGTTTCACACGGAGTTAGGCTTTGTTTCATGCAAGTCAGAAACTCACACATATAAAGACGTAAGGAGGCCCTACACCTACTCAGTGATTACTGGACGTGCATCCTCCACCCTGAGCAGCTTCCCGGGACGTGCCTGCAAATACACCAGTAAAGGTACAGAAAGAGACTGTCTTGTGTGTGTCTGCCTCATTGCCCTGCACCCCTGCACCGCCATATATCTCGAGGGATCAGTCTCGCCTGTGGGAGACTTAACATCTTGCTGCCCAGTAACAACCCCTCAGAGAATCTACCCTGCAGCGCTGATGTGTAGCCCTGGTATGTAAGGCACACATAAAATCCTGGAGGATGTGCGGAGAGGTAACAGTTTAATGCTTGATATCCATTCACTCCATCACACACTTGGACACACCCATAGGGTATATAAGGTAGTGACATGCAGCAGAGAGGGGGCAAGCTTCCTGTCTCAGGACAGTGCAGTTCGGAGACAGTTTAATGGAGAGAAGAGTTAGCAGCAGAAACTTCAGTCGCCTGTCCCAAGGACAGTGAAGTTCAGTTGATGTGTTCCTGAACTAGGAGAATACTGAGAATCTGTCAGCGAGCTCCAAGGAAGAAGTAAGAAAGGATTGACTTGTACTACCATAGGAAGTGTGGAGTGCTTATGTTAAGAGCGCGAGCAGGGCGAAGGGCGCAGTGGAAGGAATTAGAGAAGTGCCTTAGATATTGGATTATCTGCACTATTACCCGGTCACTGGGGACCGAAGTGTTGCTATCGCTTCACGCATAGTAACGAGAAAACCAGAGACTCGCTGGACTACAAGTCGCAGGAGTAAGCCCTTAGTGTCGGTACGTAACCGGAGTCAGGTGGAATAGGGACTTTGAGTCAAGCGCAGACAAAAGTAAGAACCTAGTTTCATCACTTGGAAGGCTCCACCACAATGCTGATCGGGCAGTACAGCTATAGAGTTAGCTGGAGTATTCGGAGTTAACTACGCTTCATGCAAGTTGGACTCACCTACATATTGGAAGTTAAGGAGGCCTCTAACCTGCTCAGCTGTTATCTCGAAGCACATTCTCCACCCCGACCAGCTCCCCGGGACCTGCCTAAACATCTGACAAGTAAAAGGTATGGAAAGACGCTGGATGGTGTGAGACTGATTCATTTATCTGCACCCTACATCATTATAACCACAGACTTTGAGGGACCAGTCCCACCTGTGGGGGACCCGTCATCTAGCTGCCACAACATCCCCTCAGAGATCTACAGCAGCGCTGGTCTTAGTGATCAGAAAACTACAGGTGGCGTCACGAACTGTTATCTACCAATCCCCTGTAAATAATCCCCCCCATCATACGCCTGACCGCCAGGGACACGGAACGAGCCACCGCTGCCAGTGACACAAATCCCATAGACTTTCATGGGCTCGGCTCCGAGTACCCCATATCCCTGGAAACCCACAATTGTGGTGGCGGGTCAGACAAACTTTGGCGTCACGAACAGGATCCGAAACTTGCAGCATTGCGAGCCCTGTGTGCCTGTGGACTGTTTTAGTGAAAAAGACTGTTGCTGTATTTGGCGCCAAATTCCGCCATTTTGCCGCCAGGTTGGCGCCCTGAGGCGCTGGTGAAGAAGGTGGGCGTACCTTCGTGGGCGTGTACCCCCCCTGAAGCGCGAAAAGTTATGGTCGCCCTCTCCAAGGCCTACTACAATGTGCGATCCAGCCCCACTGCAAAAGAAATACGCCTCCTCTTCATCCTCTATGCGAAGAGGAGGAGACGCAAATCCCGCCTCCACGGAAAGGACCAGAATGTTCCTGTTGGATACCACAGTGAGACCTGGACCGAGGTGGCAGAAGGACAGGAGCAGCTATGCAGTGGAGCAGTGGTGGGCAGGCCCTGCTCCCAGAAAAGCTGTTGCTTGAACCGGAGCCATCTCTAATACAGGAACTTCAGCAAACCATGCTGGAGCTGCAGAAAGAGAATGTGGTGCTCAGAAGATTAATCCAGCGTTATGCAGACATGCAGGAGACAGAGAGACGCTGGCGTGTCCAGACACAGCGGCTGCTGTGGAACGCAGTGTTCTCTCCTACAAGCATAATGCCGTCTCCTGATTTCCCAAAATCACTGCTGAGAAAGGCTGAGGGACGACCGGGGCTGCCACCAAAAGTGCTGTACCTGATCCCACCGACGCGGAGGTGGAGGAGAAGGAGGCTGAGGAGGTCCTGCCCGTTCCGGAGTGCCAGCCAGGCAAGGAGGCCGCAGCAGATTACAGTCCCCCGGTAGGGACACCGGAGGAAACCCAGCCGTCTGTGATGGAGCAGCGACAGCAGCAGGTTAGTGCGTCCCCAACTGAGCCATTGTGCACACCTGCTTCCTGCTCTGCATCACACCAGCATTGTGCATCGGCATCGCCCCCTGCGTACACCTCCGTATCGCAATCTACATCGCCTCCTGCTTACTCAACGCAAACCAAGTCGCAATCTGTACAGCAGCCCAGGTCTCAGCCAGCGCTACCGCCTAAACCGCCAACTGCGACCAAGTTCGTATCGCAAAATGTTGTGTCATCTATAGCGACGCAATCGGCGTCTCACAAGGAGAAAGCACCCGGCGTGCCCCAAGCGGTTCGCACAAGAACTGTAGCGACCCAAACCCTGATAGCAGGTCACGACCTGTTTGTCATGTGCTCTAAGGAGCATCGCATTGTTCCAGCCCCCGGGGTGGAAAATGTAGTTGAAGTCTGCAAGAAAATGTGAAGACCGGTAGGACCCAGACAGGGGTTTACCGCAACTAAGAAAATGTAAAAAGTTTTGATAAAAGAAATAATTGCTGTTTTGCACTTTATTGCTATGTATAGTGTTTACATAGTTTTATATATTTGGGATAGAATACCCGGCTGGGTAAAGAGAGTTCAAGAATTTTGAAGAAATTACATAGTGTGCATAAGTTGCATAATATACCCTGGTTGGGTAAATATCGTTAGAATTATAATGTGAATATGAAAGTTAAAGTATATGTGAATACTGAATTTCAGAAGTTACCAATATGTGCCTTTTATTATGTCATGGACTGAGAGGCTGAGGACTGTGCCAGCCCAGAACTTATCTTTGTACATAGTTGCGCTACGGTGCATTATCTTGGTTTTACATAAAACCAGCACAACTACCTCTGAACATAAAACCCGTATGGTGTGGCACTGAGCGAGTTCTGCAGTCGGATGTCCTGCAGCCCACCCAGGACCCACGTGGAAGGTTTGGTGCGGGTCCTTCACAAGAATACTGTATAATTATTGAAAGTTTTGATAATTTTGATAATGTTTTACTGTCCATTGTACATAATGTAACGTTCAAGATTTCGTACCTCCCGGAGGGGATGAGTTTCATGTTATTGTTTAAATGCAAAACAAAATGTCTTTCTTTTTGTATTTTACAGCCCGGGAGTGCTGTGTTTTACCAAGGGGGGATGTGTAGCCCTGGTATGTAAGGCACACATAAAATCCTGGAGGATGTGCAGAGAGGTAACAGTTTAATGCTTGATATCCATTCACTCCATCACACACTTGGACACACCCATAGGGTATATAAGGTAGTGACATGCAGCAGAGAGGGGGCAAGCTTCCTGTCTCAGGACAGTGCAGTTCGGAGACAGTTTAATGGAGAGAAGAGTTAGCAGCAGAAACTTCAGTCGCCTGTCCCAAGGACAGTGAAGTTCAGTTGATGTGTTCCTGAACTAGGAGAATACTGAGAATCTGTCAGCGAGCTCCAAGGAAGAAGTAAGAAAGGATTGACTTGTACTACCATAGGAAGTGTGGAGTGCTTATGTTAAGAGCGCGAGCAGGGCGAAGGGCGCAGTGGAAGGAATTAGAGAAGTGCCTTAGATATTGGATTATCTGCACTATTACCCGGTCACTGGGGACCGAAGTGTTGCTATCGCTTCACGCATAGTAACGAGAAAACCAGAGACTCGCTGGACTACAAGTCGCAGGAGTAAGCCCTTAGTGTCGGTACGTAACCGGAGTCAGGTGGACATAGGGAGTCAAGCGCAGACAAAAGTAAGAACCTAGTTTCATCACTTGGAAGGCTCCACCACAATGCTGACCGGGCAGTACAGCTATAGAGTTAGCTGGAGTATTCGGAGTTAACTACGCTTCATGCAAGTTGGACTCACCTACATATTGGAAGTTAAGGAGGCCTCTAACCTGCTCAGCTGTTATCTCGAAGCACATTCTCCACCCCGACCAGCTCCCCGGGACCTGCCTAAACATCTGACAAGTAAAAGGTATGGAAAGACGCTGGATGGTGTGAGACTGATTCATTTATCTGCACCCTACATCATTATAACCATAGACTTTGAGGGACCAGTCCCACCTGTGGGGGACCCGTCATCTAGCTGCCACAACATCCCCTCAGAGATCTACAGCAGCGCTGGTCTTAGTGATCAGAAAACTACAGGTGGCGTCACGAACTGTTATCTACCAATCCCCTGTAAATAATCCCCCCCATCATACGCCTGACCGCCAGGGACACGGAACGAGCCACCGCTGCCAGTGACACAAATCCCATAGACTTTCATGGGCTCGGCTCCGAGTACCCCATATCCCTGGAAACCCACAATTGTGGTGGCGGGTCAGACACTGGTCATCCTGACCAGGAACCACAGGTGGCATCACGAACATTTCTAAATCCCCTGTAAATATCCCCCTTTAGTGAGCGCCCAGGGCAACGGACTGAGCTGCGCTACCCGTGACATCCCCAGTGAAGTGAACGGGCTCGGTGCCGAGTATCCCAAAGCCCTGGTACGTGCGACTCATCCTTTCCTTCATAAACTCTAAACCAGTGGGTGTACCAGAGGTCCTCTCGTACAGCTTGTAGAGTTTAATTCTGTACCTGGCCCTCTTACTGGGTAGATGCTGTCAGAATTTGAGCCTCCCTTTGAAATGGATTAGGGAGTCATCCTCCCAGATGTCCCTTTGGGGCATTAATATCTCAGCAAACATGTTGCTGAAGTGATCAATGACCGGCTGAACTTTGAAAAGTCGGTCAAAATTGGGGTAGTCTCGGGGAGGACAAGGTGCATTATCATTGTAATGCAAACATTTGTGATGGCCTCAAAACATTTATGGGTCATGGCCATGCGGAACAGTGGAGTGTTATACAAAACGTCAACACTCCAATATTGCCGAAGTTCTGACTTGTTCACTATGTTAACTATGTAAAGAACCAGGCCCTAAAACGTCAAAATTTCCACTGCATCTACAGGGGTACAGTTAGAAAATGATGAAGGGCGGTTTTGTGACAAAAATTGCGGGAGTACAAATTTGTCTTGGCCACCATCATGTTTACAAAATCCTCAGAGAAAAAGACTTTGAAAAAGTCTATTTCTATAAGGCCAGTGGTGTCACATTGGATTCCTGATTGCACCTCAAAATCAGGAACCTGTGGCTCTTAGTCTTCAGGGGGAGGTCCATACTGGGTCAGTAATGGCGGGCGCTGGTTCATTTTCTGTCTTGTGGGTTCAGTATCATTTGAGGAAATACATGTGTCGGAAAAATAAAGGAAGGTGGGATCCTCGCCCTCACTGTCAGTGTCAGAGGCAAGGAAAACTTATGCCTCCTCTGCAGAATACCGGTTTGGGACAAGTGGGACAACATTTTTTCATGAAAGTGGTGTTTATATGTATAGAAAATTTTATTCAGGTGTGTGTGTGAGTGCTTGGTGTAAACTTTTTTATTTAGAAGAGAAAAAAATCTAATCCTATCAGCTAATCAAAAATATTTTTTTTCCTCTCTTTTCACACAAAAAAAAACAAAACAAAAAAACAGCCGAAGGTCGATCAGTGATGTGTTGCTGATCAGCGCTCGATGGCTGTAGGACGGACGCACGGATGTGATTCTTTTTTTCAAGCTGACAATAACCCTAACTAAATTCAGTAAAAAATACTGTAGTAAACAATGATTACTACAATATATTTTTACTGTCCCTAATGTAAATTTTTTTTTTTTTTCTTTTTCAAACCAAAACCCAACAACCGGAGATTAATCACTGATGTGCGTCAGTGATCAGCGCTCAAAGGCTGTAGGATGTACGCACAGATGATTCTTTTTTTCCGCTCTGACATTAACCCTAACTCAATTCAGTAAGAAATACTGCAGTAGATGATTCATATTCCTTTAAAACCGCTACACCGATGCCTCTGCCCTGTGCCAGTAGTTGCACTTGTGTAGCCCTGGTGTTAGGCACACGCAGTACCCTGGAGAGTGTGTGGAGAGATAGCAGTTTAATGCTCAATACCCATTCACTCAACATACACTAGACACACCCTTAGGGTAGTGTAGTCACTTGTGAGGGAGTGGTCAGGGTGTATTGGTTGAGTGATTAGAGTAGTCAGTTTCCTGTCTTCGGACAGAGCAGACGTGTGGAGTCTAGCTGGGACTTGGAGGGAGGAAGCAGTCCAGCCTGGTTCTATCCGCAGTTCAGCAAGTGGAGGCCAGTAAGGGCGAGATATAGATCACCTCAGCCTGGTCAGAGCTGTACCTTACTTGAAGACACTGGTAAAGAAAGAAGAGCTTAGTACAGAATTACTTCAGTCTCCTGTCTAAAGGACAGTGAAAGGTTCAGAGACGTGCTCCTGCCTAGTGGATAACTGAGAGTCTGGAACTAACTCTAAAGGAAGAGAAGAAGGAAGTGATTATATGACTTTTTGCAAGTGTGAGTGTTTATGCTACCAGCGAGGACAAGGCGAAAGGCACAGTGGAAAGATTATTTGAAAAGTGCTTTTGGATTGAAGAAGTCCTGCACATTGTAACCGGTCACTGGGGACCGAAGGATCACTATTAGCTTCAAGCATAGTGGTAAGAAAACCAGAGATTTACCGGACCTTAGGTCGCGGCAAACAGCCCCAAATAGTCAGTATGTAACTGGGGTCAGGGGGAGTGAAGACTTTGAGTCAGTGCACGACAACATAGGAATTCAGCTCTCTCACAGGAAGGCTCCTACCACAAAACTGACTGGGCAGTACAGCTATGGAATAGCTGGAGTTATAGAGGGAACTACGCTTCAGGCTGGTTGTACTCATCGTGTTGAAAGTAAAGGAGGCCCCTAACTTGTCCAGCTGCTATCTCGAAATACATTCTCCTTGGATCAGCCTCCCTGGGACCTGCCTGAACATCTTACAAGTAAAGGTATGGAAAGACGCTGACCGTGTGAGACTGTGTTATTTATCTGCACCCGACTTCACTAACTTCATAGACTTTGAGGGACCAGTCCCACCTGTAGGGGACCTGACATCTAGCTGCCTCACCATCCCCTCAGAGATCTACAGCAGCGCTGGTACAAATTACCAGAAGACTACAGGTGGCGTCACGAACTGTATGTAAATCTATCCCCTGTAAATATTCCCCAACATACGCCAGACCGCCAGGGCCACAGACCGAGCCACCGCTACCTGTGACAATCCCCATAGACTTCCATGGGCTCGGCTCTGAGTACCCCATTGCCCTGGTAACCCACAATTGTGGTGGCGGGTCGAGACAAATTGGCGTCACGAACAGGATACGAAACTCGCAGAATTGCGAGCCCTGTGTGCCTATGGAATTGTTTTTGTGAAAAAGGACTGTTTGCACTTTTGGCGCCAAAATCGCCATCTTTGTCGCCATATTCGCGCCCTCAGGCGCTGGAGAAGAAGGTGGGCGTACCTTCGTGGGCGTCTACCCCCCTGTGGCGCGAAGAAAATGCCTGCCCTCTCAAAGTGCTATTACAACATGCGATCCTGCCCTACAGCAAAGGAGGTCCGCCTCCTCTTCACCTTCCCTGCGAGGAGGAGGAGACGCAAACCCCGCCTCCACGGAAGAGACCGGACGTCTCTGGAGGAAGAAGAGAGAATCTTCTGGAACATCATGGAAGCAGGACGTGTGCAGCCGAGCAGGGAAGCGGAGGAAGGCAGGCCCCGTGCCCCAGCCAAGCTGCCACCAGCACCGGAGTCATCCGTGGTCCTGCACCTGCAGCAGGCGTTGCTAGAAATTAAGGAAGAAAATGCACGCCTGAAGAAGATGGTCCAGCACCAACCTGGATTTGAAGAGATCGAGAGACGCGGCGTACCCTGGAGCAGCGGAGGCTGTGGGACGCGGTGATCTCTCCCTTCGAGGATCCTCTACGTCTGGAGTTACCAAAACTTCTGCTGCCCAAGGCAAAGGAGCAACCGGAGGCTGCCCCGAAAGTACCAATCCTGATCCCACCGGTGAAGCGGTGGAGGCGAAGGAGGTTGAGGAGGTACCGCCAGTCTCGGAACTCCCGCCCGGCCAGGAGGCCGCAGCAGATGATCGAACCCCGGCAGGGACACCGGAGGGGTCCTGTCCGTCGTTACCAGACGTCGACTGGGACGAAATGGCGCGCCTGGATGACGTCGCCTACACCGCCCAGTGGGAATATGAGTGGCAGCGTCGTGAGGAGAAGCAGAAACGCCAGCAGGAGGAAGAGCGGGAAGCTCAGCGGAATCGTCAGCGGCAACATGCAGAGCTGATCGCGGACAAGGAGAGTGTCCGGAGAGAGAAAGGTACCCTGAGGGAACCGCGGCGGCAGGGGTGTGTGACTGAGTTCCAGCTCCGGAAGGGCTGGGGCTTCATCCGTGAACCGGGCCTCTACCCAGGGGTCTTTGTTAGTCGCAGGGACGTAGAATCCCACCTACCGCAAGGCCATCCCGGGAGGGACTTAGTTAATGGAGACATTGTCACGTATACACGGCACTGGGGAATGAAGGGATGGTATGCCCTTAACGTCACCATCGTCCGTGACCCCGTCCCCGACGCAGGTAACGTCACCACTACCGCAGCGTCCTCGTCTCCAGCACAAGCAGAATCCGGCCGTGCCCCAGCATCGCCCCCTGCAGGTTCATCGCAAATGAAAGCAACAGCTATATCGCAACATGCGACCCAATTTCCATCGCAATCCATGACACGATCAATATCGTTAACTGTGACTCAGATTGAAACGCAATCGGTGTCTCGCAAGGAGAATGTACCCGTTGCGCCCCTAGAGGTTCGCACAAGAACTGTGGCGACCCAGACCCTAATAGCAGCACACGACTTGTTAGTTCTGGGATCTAGGGAACACCGCATTGTTCCAGCCCCCGGGGTGGAAAGTGTATTTGAAATAAATGAATAGTTAAACAGTAAAAAAAAAAACCGGTGAGATCCATACAGGGGTCTACCATAAGTAATGTTATAAAAAGTTTAAGAAGTTTGCCAATTGTTGCACAAGTTAAATGTGAATATAGCGTATATATATATTTCTAACAGTAGAATGCCCGGCTGGGTAACCAGAAAAAGTTTTGCACTTTATTATTATCATAATGTGATATAATATGTCTTGTTTTACAATGGACTTTGAGGTTGAGGACTGTGCCAGCCCAGAACTTATTTGTATATAGTTGCGCTTCGGTGCTTTATCTTGGTTTTACATAAAACCAGCACAACTACCTCTGAATACAAAACCCGTGTGGTGTGGCACTGAGTGAGGTCTGCATTCGGATGTCCTGCAGCCCACCCAGGACCTACGTTGAAGGTTTGGTGCGGGTCCTTCACAAGAATACTGTGTATTTATTGAATGTTTTGATGCCTTAATACTTTTGTATTTTCCTATATTCAATGTTTTTGTTTTGCAACGTTCAAGACATCCTCACCTCCCGGATGGGACGAATTAATGTTTATTGTTGATGTTTAAACGCATAAACAAAACTGTCTCTTTGTATTTTACAGCCCGGGAGTGCTGTCTTTTACCATGGGGGAATGTGTAGCCCTGGTGTTAGGCACACGCAGTACCCTGGAGAGTGTGTGGAGAGATAGCAGTTTAATGCTCAATACCCATTCACTCAACATACACTAGACACACCCTTAGGGTAGTGTAGTCACTTGTGAGGGAGTGGTCAGGGTGTATTGGTTGAGTGATTAGAGTAGTCAGTTTCCTGTCTTCGGACAGAGCAGACGTGTGGAGTCTAGCTGGGACTTGGAGGGAGGAAGCAGTCCAGCCTGGTTCTATCCGCAGTTCAGCAAGTGGAGGCCAGTAAGGGCGAGATATAGATCACCTCAGCCTGGTCAGAGCTGTACCTTACTTGAAGACACTGGTAAAGAAAGAAGAGCTTAGTACAGAATTACTTCAGTCTCCTGTCTAAAGGACAGTGAAAGGTTCAGAGACGTGCTCCTGCCTAGTGGATAACTGAGAGTCTGGAACTAACTCTAAAGGAAGAGAAGAAGGAAGTGATTATATGACTTTTTGCAAGTGTGAGTGTTTATGCTACCAGCGAGGACAAGGCGAAAGGCACAGTGGAAAGATTATTTGAAAAGTGCTTTTGGATTGAAGAAGTCCTGCACATTGTAACCGGTCACTGGGGACCGAAGGATCACTATTAGCTTCAAGCATAGTGGTAAGAAAACCAGAGATTTACCGGACCTTAGGTCGCGGCAAACAGCCCCAAATAGTCAGTACGTAACTGGGGTCAGGGGGAGTGAAGACTTTGAGTCAGTGCACGACAACATAGGAATTCAGCTCTCTCACAGGAAGGCTCCTACCACAAAACTGACTGGGCAGTACAGCTATGGAATAGCTGGAGTTATAGAGGGAACTACGCTTCAGGCTGGTTGTACTCATCGTGTTGAAAGTAAAGGAGGCCCCTAACTTGTCCAGCTGCTATCTCAAAATACATTCTCCTTGGATCAGCCTCCCTGGGACCTGCCTGAACATCTTACAAGTAAAGGTATGGAAAGACGCTGACCGTGTGAGACTGTGTTATTTATCTGCACCCGACTTCACTAACTTCATAGACTTTGAGGGACCAGTCCCACCTGTAGGGGACCTGACATCTAGCTGCCTCACCATCCCCTCAGAGATCTACAGCAGCGCTGGTACAAATTACCAGAAGACTACAGGTGGCGTCACGAACTGTATGTAAATCTATCCCCTGTAAATATTCCCCCAACATACGCCAGACCGCCAGGGCCACAGACCGAGCCACCGCTACCTGTGACAATCCCCATAGACTTCCATGGGCTCGGCTCTGAGTACCCCATTGCCCTGGTAACCCACAATTGTGGTGGCGGGTCGAGACACACTGGTTTCCCATACGATCCAGAGTTCAATATAAACTTATCATTCTCACCCACAAAGCGCGCCATGGTTCAGCACCCCCTTACATCTCCTCCCTCGTTTCAGTCTATCACCCTATCCGTTCCCCTTCGTTCTGCTAAAATCCTCAATAATCTGAACTTCCCATTCCCATCTCCAAGACTCCTCGCGTGCTGTGCCAATTGTTTGGAATGCACTACCCAGGACAATTCGATTACTATATATTTTGGACTATAAGATGCACCAGGACAGGCTGATGAGGGGAGGCTGCTGAGGGAAGGTTGCTGAGGGGAGGCTGCTGAGAGCAGGTTGCTATAAGGAGGATGCTGAGGGGAGGCTGCTCAGGACAGGCTGTTTAGGGCAGGCTGCTGAAGACAGATTCCTGATGTGAGACTGCTGAGGGCAGGTTGCTGAGGGAGAATGCTGAGGGCAGGCTGCTGACAAGGCGGACAGGGTGAGGAGGATGCAGCGGGCAAGGTGAGGCTGAGGAGGCAGCGGGCAGGCTGAGGCAGTCATTAGTTTCCTTTTGACTGGACGGCGGACGCGGCGGTGCCACTGGCTGTGTGAGTAACTAACTTAAGTCCATGTATTCATTTGTCCACCATTTCAGTACATGATTGTATGATACAATCATTCCCTCTGCTCCCCCCTTTCACCACCTAATCAAAATGTATAAGCTCCTGGATGATCTTGAGATGATGCAGAACCAAATGCCCAATTACAACATCAGGCAGCAGTGCTCAGGATCATCCAGTAGCTTATACATTTTGGTTGGGGCTGGAAGTGGGGAGGGGAGAGAATGATTGATGCAAGTGGGTGTATACGATTGGGAAACATCTTTATTATTCTTCGGTAGTGTAATTATTGAAAGGGGAAAATTGGTCTGCACACGAACTGCAGTGCATGGACTGGGCGCCGATCTCGTGACCCACATCCTCATACATGCTGTGAGGCTGCGAAGTTCAGGTCGGAGACAGGCAGCCAGTCCATGCACTGCAATCTGAGCGCAGACCAAAATTCATTGACGGCTGAATGAGCCTTAAAGGGGTTGTCCGGTCTAAATCCACAAGCTTGCAGTCCCTCTATATGTCAGTTTATGTGACTACAGACTTGTGAATCGTACACACTGTGCGCTGTGAGGTTTCACCGATGTCAGAGCCTGGAATGGCGGTCATGTGGCAGAAGGACGCAAAATGCTGTATGGGCACAACCTCACTCAATACACTTACATTGAGCGAGGCTGCACTCCTTTAGTCAGATTCTGGCTGGGAGTTTGCATGTCGCCTCATTAAAAAAAAAAAAAACGAAGAAAACACCGAAAATCAGTCCAATGATTCTAATATAAGAAATATTTATTGTAATATGCAACAAAGGGTAGGATGGGGAAAATAGCGCCACATTATCATAACAAGCAGGATTACATTGATTACAATGAGAGATAACAGAATACACCATTCACAGTGGGAAGTGTCACAGCTCACCTCTTTCGCCTTCCTGCACAATGACATCTACCGTTCACTAAACATGAGAACATGTATAGAAAACTCTCCCAAGGAAATAGAGTCCCCTATAATGTCTAGTGATATATATTTACATGCATATGTCCAATATCCATATCTACAAACAGGCAAGAGAGCAGCTTCCATAAATGTGCAGAAAACAGAATACAATAATCTGCAATCACAAATACAGATTATACAAAGATGATCACAATCTGGTTTTAATTAGTTTAAAAAATGTGACTAATTCCCTTGAAGAAAATACACCTAGAAAGAGTATTGGATATTTTAACAAATATTTAATAGGTTAGAGTAGACTAGGGCCCGGCCAAAAGAGTCTACATTGTCGTGGTGGCAGCTTACAAAATCTTTTGGTCAAAACAAAAGCTGCTGGCTATGTATGTGATCTGGTGTTCGATGGGAGCTGTTAATGTGTGATTGGTAAGGACGTGGTGGAGAAGTGGAGGTTTTCCAAGAGTGGACGAGGGACTGTGGAAGGTTCGAGGGGTGGAGGTGGAGCTGGGGTGGAGGTGAACCTGAGGTGCAGGCGGAGCTGGGGTGGAGGTGGAACTGAGGTGCAGGCGGACCTGAAGTGCAGGCGGAGCTGGGGTGGAGCCTGGGTGGAGTCTCAAGGGGGCCCGAAAATTTTGCCAGTATGGGGCCCTGAAATTCCTAGCGGCAGCCCTGCCTCCATGTGTGTAGCCCTGGTGTGAAGGCACACGCAGTACCCTGGAGGATGTGTGGAGAGATAGCAGTTTAATGCTCAATGAACATTCATTTCAACACACACTTAGACACGCCCACAGATATATATATAGTCTAGTCACATGCATCAGTCAGCAGTCTAGCCTGGACTCGAAGGAGTCAGGAAGTGCAGTCTGTGCAGTAAGAGAGAGGAGTGAGTTGCAGATATACTTCAGTCTCCTGTCCCAAGGACAGTGAAGGTTCAGAGACGTGCTCCTGCCTAGAAGATTACTGAGAGTCTGGCAACAAGCTCAAGAAAGGAATTAAGAAAGGGACTGACTTTATTAACCTGTGAAGTGAGAAATGCTTATGCTACAAGCGCGGACAAGGCGAAAGGCACAGTGGTAGGAATTCTGAGTGCTTTAGGATTGAAGTATCCTGCACGTTGTCACCGGTCACTGGAGACCGAAGCATCACCATAGCTTCACGCATGGTGGTAGAAAACCCAGAGGCTTACCGGACCTTAGGTAACGGCAAGCAGCCCCTGGAGTGTCAGTACGTAACTGGGGTCAGGTGGAATAGGAACTTTGAGCTAGGCCAAGCAGAGAAGAACCTAGTTTCATCACAGGAAGGCTCCGACCACAACACTGACCGGGCAGTACAGCTTAGAGAAGCTGGAGTTTAAAGAGGGAACTATGCTTCATGCTGGTTGAACTCATCTTTGTGAAAGTAAAGGAGGCCCCTAACTTGTCCAGCTGCTATCTTGAAACACATCCTCCATTGGATCAGCCTCCCTGGGACCTGCATTACCATCTTGCAAGTAAAAAGGTATGGAAAGACGCTGATGTGTGAGACTGTGTTATTTGACTGCATCCCTGCACAACCCCACCATAACCATCGACCTGAGGGAAGAGTCCCACCTGTAGGGGACCCGACATCTAGCTGCCTCACCATCCCCTCAGAGATCTACAGCAGCGCTGGTACAAATTACCAGAGACTACAGGTGGCGTCACGAACTGTATATATATCCCCTGTAAATATTCCCCCAACATACGCCAGACCGCCAGGGCCACAGACCGAGCCACCGCTACCTGTGACAAACCCCATAGACTTCCATGGGCTCGGCTCTGAGTACCCCATTGCCCTGGTAATCCACAATTGTGGTGGCGGGTCGACACAAATGCACTGTAACAGAAATGCTACTCCAGTCTGGTTCCTCGTTAAAGGATTTGAGGAAAAAACGTACAAAAAAGTACAGCTGCATCTTTAAATGCACAGTGGCCATAAATGTTCATGAAATCACATCCAACAATTATAGTTATGAAAAGACACATATAGTTTTAATCAATCACACACAAATGTCTTAGCTTTCACTACATACTGGTCTGTATATAACAGATCAATGACATATAAAACAGTGGCAACACCTTTGCAGAGATCGACAGTCTTTGCATAGTACAGATCACTTAACAGCACCATCTTGTGGTCAATTCTAGAATATGGTTTAGTTTGGAAAATTCTTTTTATTCCAGAAAAAAGCATTGGTTAAATATTGTAACCATGAATAACATGACAATTCCTATGTACCTAAATACTTAATTTTCATTGATATCATCTAAGATCTGTTACTTTTCAATCTGGGTTATTTAAGTGCTAAACATGTACACAATATGATGAATGTATGTACAATGCAGAGTCTCAATTCCTAATTGATTTTTATTCAACAATCTCATACAGCTGAGAAGATATGTGTCTGTGTGTCAGTCCCCTTTTTGAAGTCCAAGGGAGTCATTGGCTTTGCTATTTTAAAAACACTGTGACTCAAGGTTTTTCTTAAATATTCCTGTTAATAGAAATATGGAAAAGCATTGTGGCTTATGCCCTGAAATGCATATGGCAGCTGTATCCATATTCATATTCATATTCATTTTAGCTACCATTTAAAAAAATCTACTAATTTCTACACAATATTCTTCTTTCAGTTCTTCTACACCTCAGATGTAGTCACCATTCCATACGCGCTATGCAATAATCCCGCTGCCTGTCTTTCTTTCCCCATTTGATTTTCCTCAGAGATGGCTGCTGCCATATACAGTCATGGCCAAAAGTTTTGAGAATGACACAAATATTATATTTTCACATGATCTGCTGCCCTCTGGTTTTTATGTGTGTTTGACAGATGTTTTTATCACAGACAGAAATATAATTGCAAACATATGAGTAACAAAAGCTTATATTGACAGTTAGAATGAGTTAATGCAGCAAGTCAATATTTGCAGTGTTGACCCTTCTTCTTCAGGACCTCTGCAATTCTCCCTGGCATGCTCTCAATCAACTTCTGGACCAAATCCTGACTGATAGCAGTCCATTCTTGTACAATCAATGCTTTCATTTTGTCAGAATTTTTAGGTTTTTGTTTGTCCACCCGTCTCTTGATGATTGACCACAAGTTCTCAATGGGATTAAGATCTGGGGAGTTTCCTGGCCATGGACCCAAAATCTCTATGTTTTGTAACCTGAGCCATTTAGTTAACACCTTTGCTTTATGGCAAGGTGCTCCATCATGCTGGAAAAGGCATTGTTGATCGCCAAACTGCTCTTGGAGGGTTGGGAGAAGTTGCTCTTGGAGGACATTCTGGTACCATTCTTTATTCATGGCTGTGTTTTTAGGCAAGACTGTGAGAGAGCCGATTCCCTTGGCTGAGAAGCAACCCCACACATGAATGGTTTCAGGATGCTTAATAGTTGGCATGAGACAAGACTGGTGGTAGCGCTCACCTTGTCTTCTCCGAATGAGGCGTTTTCCTGATGTCCCAAACAATCGAAAAGGGGATTCATCAGAGAAAATAACTTTACCCCAGTCCTCAGCAGTCCACTGCCTGTACCCTTTTCAGAATATCAGTCTGTCCATGATGTTTTTTCTGGAGAGAAGTGGCTTCTTTGCTGCACTCCTTGAGACCAGGCCTTGCTCCAAGAGTCTCCGCCTCACAGTGCGTGCAGATGCACTCACACCTGCCTGCTGCCATTCCTGAGCAAGCTCTGCACTGCTGGTAGCCCGATCCCGCAGATGAAAAACTTTTAAGAGACGGTCCTGGCGCTTGGTGGTCTTTCTTGGACGCCCTGGAGCCTTTTTGGCAACAATGGAACCTCTCTAGATTGTTGACTGAGGTGCAATGTTTCTAGCTGCGATACTCTTCCCTGTTTGGCCATTTTTGTGCATTGCAATGATGACTGCACGTGTTTCTTTAGAGATAACCATGGTTAACAGAAGAGAAACAATGATGCCAAGCACCAGCCTCCTTTTAAAGTGTCCAGTGGTGTCATTCTTAATCATGACAGATTGATCTCCAGCCATGTCCTCATCAACACCCACACCTGTGTTAATGGAGCAATCACTGAAAAGAGGTTAGCTGGTCCTTTTTAAGGCAGGGCTGCAATGATGTTGAAATGTGTTTTGGGGGATAAATTTCATTTTCTAGCCAAATATTGACTTTGCAAGTAATTGCTGTTAAGCTGATCACTCTTTATAACATTCTGGAGTATATGCAAATTGCCATTAGAAAAAGTGAAGCAATAGACTTTGTAAAAATTAATATTTGTGTCATTCTCAAAACTTTTGGCCATGACTGTAGGCTTGGAGAACGGTGTGGATAGTCTGTCTGTTCGCTGCCACTTTGTCATCCATTTTGGAGAAAAAGAAAATGAGGCACTGAAAACAGAAGGAGGCGTTGGCAGCATAACAAAGTGCATTAGGTATTGTGACTATAGATCTAAGGCCGGGGTCACACTTGCGAGTGAAATGTGATAAACTCCCGCGAGTCTCACGCATCAATACCCGGCACTGCCGCCGGCACTCGGTACCAGGGTGTGCGGCTGCATGTGTTCAAAACCGGAAGAAGCACCTTGCATGTTCCAGAGGTAATTTACACATCTTTCTCTGGAACATGCATGTAGATGGGTCTTTGGGAGAAACAACTATATTTATCATATGATTTCAATAGCCTTGAGGGAACACAAATTGGTTATGTTCCACAGTTTATGTGCTACAGGAATTTTTTGATAGTAAAAACATATTGTTCGTACTGTGTTTTTCCCTCTTTAAACTTATAGATTCCATATGGCCACAAATTGTTTAAAAAATAAAAGCTGGAAAACACAACAGAAAACTTTTCTTAAAACACTGAGGCAAAAGTATCAATTCTAGCAAATCCTTATTGCAAACTTAATCTAGACAGTCTTAAACTGCCCCATATTTATTGCAATGATTCATGCTGTTTGATAAATCTGGCGCATCTTTAGACTGTCAAGTCAAGGTTTATATCACCTGGTTAATTGAATAATAAGGGTGTGTTTCCACGGTCAGGAAACACTCAGTAATTGCTGCATGTTTGACGCTGTGCGCTGGCGCAGCGTCAAACACGCAGTGTCCAGATGTTACAGCATAGTGGAGGGGATTTCAAGAAATCCCGTCTCCACTATGCGTTAAAATACGCAGGCGGAAGACCTGCGTTAACGGACATGCGACGCGTCTTTTTAGATCGCAGCATGTCCTACTCCCTTGCGGCGACGCTGCGTCGCCGCAAGGGAAATAACACAGGGCTATGTAGCCCTGCGGTGATTCCAGATATGTTCAATGAATACATCCGGATTCACCGCGCGTTCACAAGGGGCAGAGCTTTGGGCGGAGCGGACTTTCCGCTCCGTCCAAAGCGCTGTGTTTCCTGATCGTGGAAACACAGCCTAATAATAATAATATTTATTTATATAGCGCCAACATATTCCGCAGCGCTTTACAGTTTAACATTTTCAAACACAGCAGTCATAAGTAACAACGTTAACAATACAATAATTAAAGCACAATAAGATAACCCTGCTAATGAGAGCTTACAATCTACAATGAGGTGGGAGGGATACAAAGTACAGGTGTGTATTTATAATAGTATCATGCTAAACAGCTAAGAAGGGGATATAAGGAGAGCATAGACTTATCACCTACATAAAATAACATGGCAATAAGAATGCATGATAAAACATATAATAAAATATTAGCATAAAGAAATGAATGAATAAAAGGGTTGCTTAAAACTTTGAAATACAAACAAGAAGGCAACTGTGCTACTTATAGTAAGGTAGATGATTGTAATAATATATACTGGTATTAATAAACACCTGTACAGATAGGGCAATAAAAAATATGCTTTTGGTAGTGTAAGACAGCGCTTACTGTGTGTGTTGGTGATCACTCGTTTCGCAACGGAATTAAAGCACAGCGGCACGTTTTTCTCACACAGTCTATCCGGTTTATTTCCAGAGCATAAACTGTACCACAAACAGTTCATTATATACATCAATGGAACATAATAACCACTGACAGTCTGTTCCAGTGGCAGATACTTCTCTGCCGTTATCATAACCCCCTTTCTGGAGTTACCTTCCTGGAGCGCCTGCTCCACACACTGACCTCCTGTCAGTCCTCTCTCCTGGGGAAGCTGTTACTGGAATCACCGTCCTTGTGACCAGGGCACTCCCAACTGTCCAGACTCTCAGAAGAACGGTAGCTCCCTCCATGCAGTGCGGTCCCAGACTCTGCACATGCATGGCCTCTCCATGTGCTCTTCAGGAAGTCCACTCCTAGGAACTTCCAACACACACTCCAGTCCTGTCTAGCAGGACCTTAGACCAGAGGCCATTCAGGTCCATACACACCTCTCATGTGACCCAAACCCTGATCACATTAAGTTGCTCTAACCACCAGCACAAGTTGGCTGTGTATGTGTGGTTAGTCAGTCCCACCCAGCTCTCCGACTAACCCTGTAAGTCCCCCTTACAAAATAAACAAATACTTGTGGAACTACAAACACCAACATAACTTCGGGCTTACAGCGCAGAGGACGTTCTTAGTCTCTCCGACACATACCGGCCATTCACAATGATGCCGATCACTGTCTCACCATCATAATCACGCCTCCATGCGTATCCTGAGGAGCACATACAGCACCCCCTAGCTGTAACAGGGTCACAGCCTCACAGTAGGTCGTGTTAGTAATAATCCCCAGGCAAATACTGTATATATTCAATGATCCCTAGATGCTGGAGACTTAGTGGTCCAAAAATAGAAACCCCGCTTTAATTCAATAGGAAAAAGATGATAAAGAAGCCATACTATGTGCAGGGTTTGAATCCTCATCATTCCGAGGGAGGATAGGAGTGTGTCAGTGTCTTCAGCACTCCTGCAAGCATTAGAGTCCTGGCGGCGCATTGTGACGCTGAAAGGCTTCCTTGAATGTGATGGAACCAGGGTGCTCCAGCTGTTAGCGTCCCTGGTAAGTGGCCGAAAGAGTCAGCGGCCGGTGACATCAGTTAGGTAGAATACAGAGTCCTACAGTGTCCAATTGCCAAAATCTACTCGTTTTTGGGCAAATCACAGCCCCCCTTCGTCAGTGTATGCTGGCTAGGAGCCGCAGGATGAATTTTAAAACTGGTAATAAAACCCACCACACACAATTGCCACAACAAATCAAGGGAGAAAAAGGGATTTCTCAGTCTGAGAGAGTGGCATTTGATATTGGGGATGTATAGAAAAAAATGCATATGATTATATTGTATATGTGTGCACCTTTACTTGCAAATAGAAAGTGTGATGACACCTATGGTGTCACTGGCGCTGCCTAGGGGGCACATGAACGAGCGCAGGGAGTGCAGGAACAAGGCACACAGTGCGCAAGGACCTGAGACTAATGCAGTGAGCACAGGACCTGGTACTAAACAGTCACGTGACCAGGGGTGGTGTCACCGCACGTGAGTACAGGGAACTTAGGAAACTGAGCGCGCAGAGTGCAGGGCACAGACAGTAAACGTGGTCAAAGAGAGACGAGGGTCAAAAGCAAGACGAGAGCATAGTACCTAGGGATAAGACAAAGAGTAAACTGAGACAAGCCAAGGGGTAAGATAACCAGAAGGGACAGGGTAGTACAAAGCAGAATGCTGACTCAAAAGTCAGGGGACAAACCGGGTCATGCACAGAAAAGCACACAAGCACAGAGGCACGATTACGGATGAGTAACCTGGTTCAGCAACCACAAACCGAGTATACAGAAGTATCACCGACACCAAATCCAGGAACTGCCAACATTAAATAGCCGCCCCAGAACCAAAGAGAGGTGGACTGAAATTAACCCTGACCTGACCAGGATGGAGGCGGAACCATCCTGTCCAGAGTCATGACAGAAAGATAAAATAAGTAAAAATAATAGACATATATATTTTTTTTTAAATGAAGGAGGAAATTGAATAATATAAGATAAGAATACAAAATGCAATTATTTGAAAATAATTTATAAATGGGTACTTGAAATGGATCACATAATAATGGTTAAATATTAATTTATTTCAACTTCCAATATACCAGAGTGAATGACTTTTATGAATCACAAAAGAGAAGACAATCCAGCTAACGAACTTGTGAACAAGCTTCTTTCTTTAGTCACCAAAGTGCTCAACAGAGGGTAAAACAGTATGATTAAGGCTGCGTAGCCACCTGAAACGCGTCGATGTCGCATACCATGTAACTTACAACGCTGATTCCCTTTTACCCTCTGCTGAGCACTTTTGGAGAATAAAGAAAGAAGTTTATCCACAAGTTTGTTGAGCTGGATTTTCTTCTGTTTTGTGATTACTCTACGCCTTGACACAGCGTTTCCTGTGCTTCAATCACCTAAGGATGTCTACTACGGTGAGCTGGACTTATTTCTATGGCCGCTATGAATATCTAGTACTTCACATAAGGACCTCATTTAAATGTCCCTATTTGGGATCCCAGAAATTATATGTGGAAACTGCAGAAAATAGATAGGGCAGAGACACTCAAGAAGAATTGTTAAATTGTGTGCAGAGAAATGGAGGGGGTTAGAAAACCTGTTAGGCTTGAAAGGAAAGAGTGGATTCACCAAAATCACTTATGTGAATGGATGTGTCATGTATAGTGTACAGTTCCTATAGCGTCTTGTGCTTGGGTGCGAGGAAAACACAGGAGACATAGTTTGAAATGAAATGACTTGTATTACTTCATACAAGCATGCAGAAAAGGTCACAGTTTGCAGGAACAGCGACAAGAGACACAGCAGGCCAGAGTAACTTCAAGCACTACAATAAATCTCCAAAGCAGGTTCAGGATCTCTTCTCTGTACCGTAATTCCTCTGCAAACATGGATTCACCAAACAGCAGGTTTCCAGAGTCCAAAAGTGTTCCAAGGTTCCTCAGTAGGGAATAGCTGGAGTACAAGTCCAAGGTTTCCAGGAGTCAGGTCACAGACTGACTGAGGCTTGATTCAGGAGCACTGATTGTTCAGCTGAGGCTTCTTAAGAAGCAAGAGGGAAGAATCAGGGCGGGAACATGAAAACTGGAAACTCCATATTAACTGAGGGCAAGAGCTGCAGAAAGACAGAAAGCAAAATGGCCAACGGAAAACTGAGTTTCAAGAAACATGTCAACAGAGACAAAGAACCTTACATTACTCCCCCCTTAAGGACAACCTCCGGATGACCTCAGACCAGGCTTGTCAGGGTACCTCTGATGAAACTGGCGGAGCAGGCGAGGAGCATTTACATTATTGACTGGTTCCCATGAGTTGTCCTCCACTGGGTAGCCCTGCCATTTAATCAAATATTGCAACTGATTTCTGTACAACCTGGAATCTAGAATCCTTTCCACCATAAATTCTTCCTGAGCATCGACCAGCACTGGGTCAGGGCAAGGAGAAGAACGTCCAGGAAACGTATTGGGTGTTGCAGCCTTTAGTAGGGATACATGAAAGACAGGGTGGATTCTCATAGTTCTGGGCAGTTGAAGACGACAAGCAACAGCACTTATAATCTTATTGATCTTATAAGGTCCAATGTACTTATGTCCCAATTTAGACGATGGAATCTTTAATTTAAGATTTCTGGTTGACAGCCAGACCAAATCTCCTACCTTAAAAGCTGGTGCAGGTTTACGAAATTTATCTGCTGCTTTCTTGTACCTTTCCTGAGCCAATTCTAGATTTTCCTTTAGAAGATCCATATTCTTTTGTATCTTTTGTAAAGAAGTGATTCTTTCAGCCACTGCCGGCAAGGGCGTATCTATGGGAAATCGAGGAAGAATGTTAGGATGATAACCTAGATTGGAGTAAAAAGGAGACTGCTTAGTGGAGGCGCTCTGAGAGTTGTTATAAGAGAACTCAGCCAGTGGAAGTAGATCCACCCAATCATCCTGTAGGTGGCAGATAAAACAGCGGAGATACTGCTCCAGGGTCTGATTGGTTCGTTCTGTCTGTCCATTAGTCTGGGGATGAAAAGCAGAAGAAAGGTTTACTTTAATGTCCAATGCTGCACAGAAATTTTGCCAAAACCTTGAAGTGAATTGCACCCCTCGATCCGAAATGACCTCATCCGGTACTCCATGTAAGCGAAACACATTCTTAATCATCAAGTCTGATGTCTGTTTTGCAGTGGGTAAGCCGACACAAGGGATAAAATGAGCTGCCTTTGTTAGACGGTCAACCACCACTAGAATGGTGTTCTTCCCTTGAGAGGTTGGTAACTCCACAATGAAGTCCATAGAAATGGATCCCCACGGGCGGGACGGGGTGGGAAGAGGTTGCAACAGACCAGTTGGTGAGGAGCGAGGTGTTTTGCATCTTGCACAGACTTCACATGAAGTGACATAGTTTAAGACATCTTTCCTGTAAGTGGGCCACCAAAAGAAACGAGAAAGAAATTCTTGTGTCTTTAGAATTCCCCTATGCCCGGCTATCTTGGAATCGTGGATGAGTTGCAATACTCTCAATCTGACTGTTTCAGGTATATACAGACGTTGTCCCTGAATCCACACACCATTCTTAAAGACAAGACTTACGTCCCTTGGGGGTTGAGCCAACAAAGAATCCGCATGGTATGCTTCCTTGATGTCCTTAAGTAGGTCTTGATTATGAATTACTCCTAGGAATCTAGAGTCAGGAAGAATAGTCTTAGGAGGAGTAAGTGGACGTGTCTCTGCTGAATGAATCCTAGAGAGTGCATCAGCCTTTCCATTGCGCGATCCTGGTCTATAAGAAATGACAAAATTAAATTGGTTTAGGAAAAGATTCCAGCGAGCCTGGCGAGGAGTCAGGCACTTAGCCGACCTGATAAATTCAAGGTTACGATGGTCTGTCAGGACGACTATTTGCTGTGCAGCTCCCTGAAGAAGGTGTCTCCATTCCTTGAAGGCGGCAATAATGGCCAACAATTCTCTATTGCCCACATCGTAGTTCCTCTCAGCCGAAGACAACTGCTGGGAAAAGAAGGCACAGGGATGCAAGACATTCTTCTCACCTGTTCTCTGAGAGAGTATAGCTCCAACGGCACAGTCTGAAGCATCCACCTCTATTATGAAGGCAAGCTCGGGGTTGGGATGTACTAAGATAGGTGCGGTGGTAAATTTATCCTTTAAACAGGAAAATACTTCCTGAGCTTGCAGGGTCCAGGAGAACCTAGACTGTTTCCGGGTAAGTTGGGTGATAGGTGACACTACCTCAGAAAAATTCTTAATGAAACGTCTATAGAAGTTGGCAAACCCGATGAAACGCTGCACCTCCTTCACATTTCTAGGAATTGGCCAATCCTTGATGGCTTGGGTCTTGCTTCCATCCATACTAATCCCTTGCGTAGATAGTACATACCCCAGAAATTGAATTTCGGTCCTATGGAATTCACATTTTTCAAGTTTGATGTAGAGATGGTTTTGTCTTAGGCGTTCTAAGACCATTCTCACATGTCCATGATGTTCCTCTGTGGAGTTAGAAAAAATTAGAATATCATCCAGATAAATCACCACAAATGTATCTAGGAGATCCCTGAAGATATCATTCACGAAGTGTTGGAAAGTGACTGGGGCGGTACTTAGACCAAAAGGCATAACTAGATATTCAAAGTGTCCATAGCGTGACCTGAAAGCAGTCTTCCATTCATCCCCAGGTCTAATACGGACCAAGTTATAGGCCCCATGGAGATCCAGTTTAGAGAAAATTTTGGCATACCGCACTCTCTCCAATAACTCAGGGATTAAAGGCAATGGATAACGGTTTCTAATAGTAACCTTATTGAGTTCCCTATAGTCTATGCAGGGTCTCAGAGATCCATCTTTCTTCTTCACAAAGAAGATGGGTGCACCTGCGGGAGATGAAGAGGGGCGTATGAAGCCCTTGGCTAAATTTTCGTCTATATAATCCTTCAAAGCTTTTAGCTCGGGCCTCGCTAGGGGGTAGATCTTACCAAAAGGTATCTCGGCTCCAGGCAATAATTCAATTGGACAATCATATGGACGGTGAGGAGGAAGCTGATCAGCGTTCTTCTTGTCACATAAATCCACATAGTCCTGGTATACAGCTGGTAGTTCAGGGACTGACATGGTTCCTTTAGGAACAGAGCAAGCTGAAACTCCTTGACTCATCTGTTTCTCCGGAAAGTGTAATTCCTTGGTCTCCCAGTTAATCGTAGGATTCTGCGCCTGCAGCCATGGTAGCCCTAGAATAATGGGAAAGTGGGGAGAAGAGATAAGCATAAAAGACATTTTCTCCTGATGATCTTTACCCATAAGGACCCTCAAAGGCTCTGTTTCTTGATCCACTGGTCCAGAAGTCAGTAGAGAGCCATCCACAGTCTCCTGTTATGTTACGGTAGCTGAGGAGTGCAGGTAAAAAAGGAAATACACCAGAGCAGTTGGAAACTATGAGATTGCAGTACCCTGACTAACCACCGCAACTAGAGGCAGCCGTGGAGCGTTCCTACGATGGTCCTAGACGCCTCGTCACAGCCTGAGAAACTAACTACACCTAAAGACAGAAACAGGAAAGCTATCTGCCCCGGAGCAGAACCCCAAAGATAATAGAAAGCCCCAAACATGTAATGGCGGTTAGACAAGAGGAAATACTGACACAGAAAGAAAATAGTATGAGCAAACGCTGGGGCCCAAACTATCTAAATAGAAAAGGATAGGAAGGGTACTTACTGCAATCCCAGAAAACCCTGAAAAACACCAACTTACTAATTTCAAAATCACCTGAGATCACACGACCTCTACCACCTAAATTAGTTCTCTGGTGTAACAAAAACAGCAGCCACTGAAAAAACTGCAAAAAGCAAAAGTACAAAACACAGTGGCTGGACCAAACTGAGAGGGCAAAAGCCCCCGGAGGGGACCCAGAAGGCCCCCACAGAAGTGCAGGACAAAATGCAAAAATATAGCAAAAACACACAATAAGAAATTGTCTTATCTGATAGCAGGAGATGCAGACACGACACAGCAGGCTACAAGGGAAACTGGAAAGAAGGATTCAGACCAGAACAATTGATCACCGGCAACCCTGATGGGAAAATGATTCCCTTAAATAAGACCAATCAGTAACACCTGATTCCCAATCCTCACTAGTACCGCTTGTAACCACCAGAGGGAGCCTCTGCTCAGAACTCATCTCAAACCCATTCACAACAGTACCCCCCCCTTGAGGAGGGTCACCGAACCCTCATTTGAGCAACCAGGTCGGTCAGGATGAGCTCTATGATACGCACGGATAAGTCTCCTAGCATGGATGTCCGAAGCAAACACCCAAGAATTATCTTCCTGACCATAACCTCTCCATTTAACCAAATACTGGAGTCTTCGTCTAGAAAAACGAGAATCCAATATTTTCTCAACCACATACTCCAGATTGCCCTCAACCAAAACAGGGTCAGGAGGCACAGCAGCAGGAACCACTGGCTCAACAAACCTCTTCAACAAGGACTTGTGGAACACGTTATGGATCTTAAATGTCCCTGGAAGAAGCAAACGAAAAGAAACAGGATTAATAATCTCCATGATCTTATAAGGTCCAATGAACCTAGGCTTAAATTTAGGAGATGCTACTCTCATAGGAATATTCTTTGAGGACAACCAGACCAAGTCCCCCACTTTAAACCGAGGACCACAAGTCCTATGCCGGTTAGCAAACCGCTGGGCCTTCTCCTGAGAGAGGGACAACCTCTCCACTACCTGGTCCCAAATCTGCTGCATACGCTCAACAACAGAGTCAACACCTGGACAGACAGAAGCCTCCGTCTGTCCTGAAGAAAATCGAGGGTGAAACCCAGAATTACAGAAAAACGGAGACATCAAAGTGGCAGAGCTAGCCCTATTATTAAGAGCAAACTCAGCCAAAGGCAAAAAAGAGACCCAGTCATCCTGATCAGCAGACACAAAGCATCTTAGATAAGTCTCCAATGTCTGGTTTGTTCTCTCAGTTTGACCATTGGTCTGAGGATGAAATGCCGAGGAGAAAGACAATTGAACACCCAGTTTAGAACAAAAAGTCCTCCAAAATCTGGAAACAAACTGGACTCCTCTGTCAGACACAATGTTCTCAGGAATGCCGTGTAAACGAACCACGTGCTGAAGGAACAACGGCACCAATTCAGAGGAGGAAGGCAACTTAGGTAATGGCACAAGATGTATCATTTTGGAAAACCTATCACAAATTACCCAGATGGTGGTCATTCTCTGAGAAACAGGAAGATCGGAAATGAAATCCATAGAGATATGGGTCCATGGTCTCTTGGGCACAGGCAATGGCATCAACAAACCACTAGAGCGAGAGCAAGGCTTGGAGCGAGAGCAAGTCCCGCAGGACTGCACAAATTCCCTGACATCGCGAGACAAGGTAGGCCACCAAAAGGACCGACTAACCAAGTCTCTGGTACCAAAAATTCCGGGATGCCCAGCCAATGCGGAACAATGAATCTCAGACATCACACTCTTTTTCCATTGGTCCGGGACAAACAATTTTCCAACAGGGCAGCGCTCGGGCCTATCCTCCTGACACCCCTCCAGAGCAAGTCTCAAATTAGGCGAGATGGCGGAAAGAACTACACCCTCCTTCAAAATAACAGAGGGATCAGATAGCTCAGGAGAGTCCGCAAGGAAACTCCTCGAGAGGGCATCCGCCTTAACATTCTTAGTGCCAGGAAGAAAGGAAACCACAAAATTAAAACGTGTGAAAAACAAGGCCCACCTGGCCTGTCTAGGATTGAGTCGCTTGGCAGATTCCAGATAGACCAGATTCTTATGGTCCGTAAGGACCACCACCTGATGTTTGGCTCCCTCCAGCCAATGTCTCCACTCTTCAAAAGCCCACTTCATGGCCAATAACTCCCGATTACCCACGTCATAATTACGTTCAGTAGGAGAAAATTTTCGAGAGAAAAAGGCACAAGGGTTACTTTTAGAGGTCTCTGGATCTTTTTGGGACAAAACGGCACCTGCCCCAATTTCAGAGGCATCAACCTCCACCTGAAATGGCAGAGAAACATCAGGCTGCCGTAGAACAGGAGCAGAAGTGAATCTCTGCTTAAGTTCCTGAAACGCAGAGACTGCCTCAGGAGGCCAATTCACCACATCAGAACCCTTTCTGGTCAAATCAGTTAATGGTTTAACAATAACAGAGAAATTACCAATAAATTTACGATAAAAATTGGCAAAACCCAAAAATCTCTGAAGAGCCTTTAATGAAGTAGGTTGGACCCAATCACAGATGGCCTGAACCTTGACCGGGTCCATTTCAATAACAGATGGGGACAAAATGAATCCCAGAAATGAGATCTTCTGTACGCCAAAAAGACACTTTGATCCCTTCACATACAGAGCATTCTCTCTCAAAATCTGGAATACAGTTCGAACATGTTTCACATGAGAGTCCCAGTCATTAGAAAAAATCAAGATATCATCCAAATAAACAATCAGAAACTTGTCCACAAAATCCCTGAAAATGTCATTCATGAAGGACTGGAAGACGGAAGGAGCATTAGTGAGCCCAAAGGGCATCACAAGGTACTCAAAATGCCCTTCAGGGGTGTTAAATGCCGTCTTCCATTCATCCCCGTGCTTAATGCGAATAAGGTTATACGCCCCCCTGAGGTCAAGCTTGGTAAACCAAGTAGCGTTTTTCACCCTGGAAAACAGGTCAGAAATCAAGGGTAACGGGTATTGATATTTCACAGTAATATTGTTCAAGAGACGATAATCAATACACGGCCTTAATGAACCATCTTTTTTGGCCACAAAGAAAAAACCGGCACCTAAGGGTGAAGAGGATGGTCTGATATGACCCTTCTCCAATGATTCCTTGATATAAGACCGCATAGCGTCATGTTCAGGTACAGACAAGTTAAAAAGGCGACCCTTAGGGAATTTACTACCTGGCACTAATTCAATAGCGCAGTCATAGCTCCTATGGGGAGGTAAGGATGCAGATTTACTTTCGCTAAACACATCAGAAAAATCAAACAAAAAGTCAGGAACATCCTCAGCCTGGGGGGAGGCAGAAAAAACAGGAGTGTTGGTATTAACACATTGGCAGCCCCAACTGGTTACAGACACAGATTTCCAATCCAAAACAGGATTATGAGACTGTAACCAAGGGAAACCCAGCACGATAATGTCATGCAGATTATATAGAACCAAAAATTTGCAGCACTCCTGGTGATCAGGTTCAACCCTCATTATCACCTGAGTAGAAAACTGGGGTTTATTCTCAGCCAAAGGGGTAGAATCGATCCCCAGTAGGGGAATAGACTTCTGTAGGGGTATCAAGGGAAATCCACAACGTTTAGCAAAATCATAATCCATCAGGTTAATAGCTGCTCCAGAATCAACGAAAGCCTGAGCAGAAAATGAGGACAGAGAGCATATCAGAGTGACAGTTAATAAAAACTTAGTCTGAACACTACCCAAGACAACTGAGCGTGCAAAACGTCTTCCCCGCTTAGGGCAGACTGAAATAGCATGAGAGGCATCACCACAGTAGAAACATAACCCATTGCGCTTTCGAAACTCATGACGCTGTGCCCCAGACACCACTCCATCACACTGCATGGGCTCAGCAGCTGGCTCACAAGGCAACACCACTCCACGCATACTTCTCCGCTCACGCAAACGTCTGTCAATTTGAATCGCTAATGACATAGAATCATTGAGACCAGAGGGGACAGGGAATCCCACCATAACATCCTTTACATTATCCGACAGACCCTTCCGGAAAAGGGCCGCCAAAGCGTCGTCATTCCATTTGGTCAGGACTGCCCACCTACGGAATCTCTGACAGTATAACTCAGCGTCATCAAGCCCCTGATTTAATGCCAACAAGGCTTTTTCAGCTTGATCAGTGACATTAGGCTCATCGTACAATAACCCCAAAGCCTGAAAAAATGCATCAACATCACTCAAAACAGGATCCCCAGGTGTGAGGGAAAAAGCCCAATCCTGAGGATCGCCGCGCAGGAGAGAGATGATAATTTGAACCTGCTGCGCTGCGTTTCCTGAGGACTTAGATTTTAAGGCAAAAAACAATTTACAATTATTTTTGAAATTCTGAAACTTAGCTCGATCCCCTGAAAACAAATCTGGCATGGGAATCCTAGGTTCCACAACAGGCAACCTAGCAAGATATGCAGCAATACTCTGAACCTCAGTGGCAAGCTGATCCACACGGCCAGACAACTGTGCAAACTCCATTGGGAGAAAAGATCCTCCCCAGCACCCAGAGATACAGAGGGAAAAAAAAAAAAAATGCAACAAACAGAAAAATATCTCTGACAACTTTTCTTCCTTCAAAATATTTTTTCCCTTCTGTGAGTACCATACAATTTTTATGGCCGGTGATACTGTTATGTTACGGTAGCTGAGGAGTGCAGGTAAAAAAGGAAATACACCAGAGCAGTTGGAAACTATGAGATTGCAGTACCCTGACTAACCACCGCAACTAGAGGCAGCCGTGGAGCGTTCCTACGATGGTCCTAGACGCCTCGTCACAGCCTGAGAAACTAACTACACCTAAAGACAGAAACAGGAAAGCTATCTGCCCGGAGCAGAACCCCAAAGATAATAGAAAGCCCCCAAACATGTAATGGCGGTTAGACAAGAGGAAATACTGACACAGAAAGAAAATAGTATGAGCAAACGCTGGGGCCCAAACTATCTAAATAGAAAAGGATAGGAAGGGTACTTACTGCAATCCCAGAAAACCCTGAAAAACACCAACTTACTAATTTCAAAATCACCTGAGATCACACGACCTCTACCACCTAAATTAGTTCTCTGGTGTAACAAAAACAGCAGCCACTGAAAAAACTGCAAAAAGCAAAAGTACAAAACACAGTGGCTGGACCAAACTGAGAGGGCAAAAGCCCCCGGAGGGGACCCAGAAGGCCCCCACAGAAGTGCAGGACAAAATGCAAAAATATAGCAAAAACACACAATAAGAAATTGTCTTATCTGATAGCAGGAGATGCAGACACGACACAGCAGGCTACAAGGGAAACTGGAAAGAAGGATTCAGACCAGAACAATTGATCACCGGCAACCCTGATGGGAAAATGATTCCCTTAAATAAGACCAATCAGTAACACCTGATTCCCAATCCTCACTAGTACCGCTTGTAACCACCAGAGGGAGCCTCTGCTCAGAACTCATCTCAAACCCATTCACAACAGTCTCCATCTGTACTGGAGTAGCCTTCTTCACTGAACGTATCCCCTGTTTCAGAGCAAAGGAGATATCCATAAAATTTCCACTTGCTCCTGAGTCGATCATAGCAGAGCTAGACACCCAGACTGAGTCAACCCAGAGTTTGATGGAAAGGAAGCAATGAGAATTGTTTCTTTTACAACTCAGCTGGGACACCGCTGAGGAAACTTGAAAAATTGCAGCGTTTATACCGTCATCGTCCCCAGAACTAACAGAGTTTAAGTCCGAGAAATCAAGATCTCTTGCAGCAGATCTCTCTGGAGCCTGAGGCTCGGACATGACAGAGCTCCTCTCGCAACACTCACAGTGAATGACTGCTGCAGTAGTCTTACGAGAACGGCTGGGGCAGTTTATAATGAAGTGCCCTGACTTACCACAGTAGAAACACAGATTTTCCTTTATACGATGTTCTTTGCGTGCATCACTAACCCGTCTTTGTAAAGAGTCCACCTGCATGGGTTCAGGTTCTGGTTCCCTTGTGATCCTACTCAAAGGTTCCTTAGCTGAGGAGGGAGGTAGTAAAAGGTTAGTGCGATTATTTTCAAACCATCTCTCTTGTCTGCGTTCAGTCAGACGAGCATCAATACGGATACAATAGTTAATAAAGTCACCTAACGCAGTGGGAGGGTCGGCACGAGCAAGTTCATCCTTAATCAGTGGAGACAACCCTTTCCGAAAAATAGATTTTTTAGCGGAAGTGTCCCAAGTGGTATCAAGAGCCCATCTCCTGAAATCCAGGGCATATTCGGCTACTGAACGCTTACCTTGGCGCAAAGTTAACATGGCTGCTTCAGCTGTTGCACCTCGATTGGGGTCATCAAACACCTGCCCATGGCTGAAATAAAAGCATCAAGGTGATTCAAACAATCATCCTCAGTCTCAATCAGAGGGTTTGCCCACATCAAAGCCTTATTGGTAAGCAACATGATTATAGTAAGCACTTTGGATCGTTCAGTGGGAAATTGTGAAGCATGTGCAGAGAAAAATAAATTGCATTGATTAATAAATCCCCTGAATTTCTCACGTTCACCGCCAAAACGAAAAGGAGGTAATTTGGGGATCCCAGAACTTGGGGTTATGGCAGGAGCCTGGGCTCGTTCCTCTAGAGCCTCAATCCTGGCTCGCAATTCCTGGGTAGCCTGTCCAAACACTTGCAAATTATGATTAGTGAGGTCCTGTAGGCTTGCAAAACGGGTTTTTAAAGTCTGTACATCTGAAAGGATTGTATCAGTCACTCCGCAAAGTTCCTTTATGCGGGCCTCCATCTTCCAGATCTTTTAAGGCAGAAGTGCTGGAAGGAGAAGAGGAAAGGAAAAAAAAAAAAAACAATAGTGTTTACCTGTGGTAACACTCCAGAGTAAAATTTTAAGGGAATGCGCTCACCTGGCATGGTTGTGAGAAGTCACAACCACTGTCATCACATAAGGTATTAAACGGACATCTGATATCCACAGTCACAGCAGACACGGCTTTCCCAGACCCAGCAGACACTGAACATTGGCTCCTGAATCTTGTCATGTATAGTGTACAGTTCCTATAGCGTCTTGTGCTTGGGTGCGAGGAAAACACAGGAGACATAGGTTGAAATGAAATGACTTGTATTACTTCATACAAGCATGCTGAAAAGTTCACACAGTTTGCAGGAACAGCGACAGGAGACACAGCAGGCCAGAGTAACTTCAAGCACTACAATAAATCTCCAAGCAGGTTCAGGATCTCTTCTCTGTACCGTAATTCCTCTGCAAACATGGATTCACCAAACAGCAGGTTTCCAGAGTCCAAAAGTGTTCCAAGGTTCCTCAGTAGGGAATAGCTGGAGTACAAGTCCAAGGTTTCCAGGAGTCAGGTCACAGACTGACTGAGGCTTGATTCAGGAGCACTGATTGTTCAGCTGAGGCTTCTTAAGAAGCAAGAGGGAAGAATCAGGGCGGGAACATGAAAACTGGAAACTCCATATTAACTGAGGGCAAGAGCTGCAGAAAGACAGAAAGCAAAATGGCCGACGGAAAACTGAGTTTCAAGAAACATGTCAACAGAGACAAAGAACCTTACAGGATGAGGGTAACACTTATAGAAATGGCCCCCAAGAAAAGTGGGTCAAATGTCAAGTTGTTCCATTGTATATACACACTTGTACTGTACTTTGTATCTCCCCCACCTCATTGTAGATTGTAAGCTCTCACGAGCAGGGTCGTCTTATTTTGCTTTAATTATTGTATTGTTAACGTTGTTACTTATGACTTGTGTTTTGAAACTGTTAAACTGTAAAGCGCTGCGGAATATGATGGCGCTATATAAATAAAGATTATTATATAAATAAAGATTATTATTATTATTAATAAATGGATAAATATTTATAAACCCTTAGGCTATGTGCACACGTTGCGGATTGTTACGCCGCGAAAACATGGCAAAAACGCTTACCCACAGCAACTCATTATATCCTATGGGATTCCGCAATGCTGTGCACATGCTGCGTGTTTTTCCGCGGCGGAATCGCATCACGGAAAAAAACGCAGCATGCTCATTCTTTTTCCGGAATCGCGGCGATTCCGCCGCCATAGGAATGCATTGAACCGCTTACTTTCTGCATGTGGCTATGCCCACCATGCGCAAAATAAGCGGTTCATGTATGGATGGTACCCAGGGTCTGGAGGAGAGGAGACTCTCCTCCAGGCCCTGGGTACCATATCAATATTAAAACAATAATTAAAATAAAAAGTAGAGATATTTTCACCTTCCGGCGGCCCCCGCAATCTTCCCGCTCCTCAGCGACGATCCCGGCCTATCCGGTTCCCAGTAATGCATTGCGAGAATCACCCCAGATAACGTAGCGGTCTCGTGTGATGCTACGTCATCTAGGGTCATTGTCGCTATGCATTCTTGGGAACGCGATTGGCCGGGAGCGTCGCTGAGAGGCGGGAAGACTGCGGGGGACACCGGAAGGTGAGAATATCACGATTTATTATTTTTTAAATTATTTTTAATATTAGATCTTTTTACTATTGATGCGGCATAGGCGCCATCAATAGTAAAAAGTTGCTCACACGTGTCAAACACTTGTTTGACTCGTGTGACCAACCTGTCAATCAGTTTTTCAAGCAATGCTACAGATGCTAATTACGCTTGCAAAACACTAGTTTCTGGCGTGAATACGCATTCCAATAAAAATGCGTATATCCCGCGGCAGGGAGGTGCGTGATTGCCGCGGCAGTTCCGCAACGTCTGCACATAGCCTTACTGTTTTATTTAAAAGCATATACAGTATTTAGTATTGAGGTTTAGGCCTTTTGGGGCCAAAGAGTTTAGTTGGAAGATCCATCTGGATTTTGCTTTAGATAGCTGACCCAGAAAGTACCACCTCGACATTGTTTTGGGATAATTTCAATCCCATAATAATCGAGACCCCTATGGGATTGATTGTGCATTTCCTTGAAGTAGCGAGCCAGGGCTGACCCATAAAGCCGTTTTTGATGTTATTAATGTGTTCATATACTCTTTTTGACAACGCACGCTTAGTTCCGCCCACATAGATTTTATTATATGGGCAAACGATGTAAATGACTCCAACTGTGAAGCATGTAATGATGTCCCTAATTCTATAGTTCATGGTCCCTCCTTATATCTCGTTTCTTAGCTGTTTAGCGCAATTGTATTGAATTATCCAGCTATTTATCACCATATGGGTTGTCACACAGGACCCTGTCAGTCTGCAGCATCCAGCTTGTCTTGTCTTATTCCCATTGTTTGAGCTCTAGTTCCTTTTTTTTTTTAAACTGTTTTTATTAGTTTTAACGTATACAAACAAAATCACAATAAGCTTGCAATGCAAAGCTAGGTATCGTAATAATAACGTACATCATAAGTACAGTAAATTAC
>JARQOD010000006.1:341734369-341755448 GCA_033576555.1 Oophaga sylvatica
CGCTATATGAACTGTACCACATACATTACAATAAAGTTCTGTGCTGCAAGAGTCCTCAGCACGCAGTCCTTGGCATAAGAACATTTCTAGAAAAATCACATTTCACAATATACTTCAATATTCCACATTAATGCTTTAGTACTCATTACCCAACTGGGGTATTCTACTTAAAATTATGCAAACTATGCAAACATCATCAAATATTATCAACATTTCAATAACAGCAGGCACCTGTCCAGGTGCAGCAATACTTCATCAACTATTTACAGTACTGAAACCTTGTCCAGGTTAGACATTTACTTAGCTTGGGGTGACACCTGGTGGCGGTGCCAGCACAGGACCGTTCCTATCCACGGGCCCAGTGCCTAGCACCAGGATCATCGACTCCACCATCGGATCATGTCTAGCCCCTAGCCGCCGCTGCCCCTGCACAGTACCTCTCATCTGCCGCATCCGCTGCTGGGACAGGCGGCGCTCAGCACATACTGGTGCGGGAGCCGGCTCGTCCTGGTTCTCCAGGCCGCAGGGCCTGTCCTCCTCCGGCGATGCTGGTGGCAGGCACGGATCTTGTGCAGGCGGCGTGAGAAGACGTTCCTCTGTGGGCTCCTCCGTGGAGCCGGGTGCCTCCGCTGTGGTGGCAGCTCCGATGTCGGGATCCTCCTCTGCTCCAGGTACGGTGTCTGGTTCCGGGCCTAGCTGGCGTTCCGGTCCGGGCAAGGTCTCCGCAGCCTCCTCTCCTCCCGCCGCGTCCTCGGCGGGGTCAGGTACAGCTCTTCCAGGATCAGCCTCCGGCAAGATTTCAGCCACTAGCTCAGGTGATGGCGCGGGTGTCAGTCGCGCGCTCTAGGCAGGGAGCGGTTGGCTCTGCTGCAGCCGCAGCTTTACAGCCCGACAGCTTTGCTCCACTTCATCGCTGGGGAGGGTGAGCTCCTTCATTCCCTCCTGTGACAGCTCACCACCGGCAGCCATCTTTTTCCGATCACCCGTCCCTTCTTCATCCGGGGGTCCCGTTCTTTGGTACAGGGGCGGGGTTTCCTTTTCCTCCTCTTCACTCCCTTTGGGATCAGGAGGCGGACTTCCCTTGCTGATGGGCGTGTCCGGTTAAGGCAGTCACATTTAGGGTAGGCGGACATCTCTTTCGCGCCACAGGGGGGGCACGCCCACGAATGCACGCCCTCCTTCTTCACCAGCGCCTCAGGGCACGAATATGGCGGCAAAATGGCGGAAAATGGCGCCAAAAATCACAAAAACGTAACACAGTCTTTTTGCACTAAACAGTCCAATTCTAGGCACACAGGACTCACAATTAGTAAGCTTCGGATCCTGTTCGTGACGCCAAAGATGATGCGCACGTAGTACCAGGGCTCGGCACCGAGCCCATGGAAGTCTATGGGGGATGTCACTGGCAGCAGAGCTCGGTCCGTGGCCCTGGGCGCTCATACAATGGGGAATATTTACAGGGGATTTTAGTAACAGTTCGTGACGCCACCTGTGGTTTCTGATCAATTTGACCAGCGCTGCAAGATGAATCTTCTGAGGGATGTTATGGGGCAGCTGGATGTTAGGTCTCCCACAGGTGAGACTAGATGGATCCCTCAGGGTGATATGGCGATGCAAGGTGCAGATAATAAGTCAGTCACACACAAGTTGTTCTCTTTCCATACCTTTACTGGTGAAGGTTACAGGTATGTCCCGGGAAGCTGCTCAGGGTGGAGTATGCACATCCAGGTAATTGCTGAGTAGGTTTAAGGCCTCCTTTCCCTTTAAAGTGTATGAGTCCTAACTTGCGTGAAGTCAAGTTTAACTCTGAATAGCATAGCTTTGCCCGGCCAACATTGTGGTGGAAGTCTTCTAGTGACAAGAACTAAGTCTATGTGGCGGTACCTGCCAGACTCCTGTTCTGCCTGACCCCGGTTACGTATCGGCACTTAGGGCTACCTTCTGTGACTTGAAGTCCAGCAAGGATTCCGGTTTTCTATCACTAGCCGTGAAGTACCAGCAATGCTTCGGACCCGGTGTCCGGTTAACTAAGTGAAGGCGATATGTCACCTATGTCACTTTTCCTTGGGATACCACTCGCCCGTCGCCTCACTCTTACCCTTAACATAAGCACGGGTAGCAGTGGGTATAGTTGTCAGCTTTCTTTCTTTGTAGCTCACTGACTGTTCTCAGTTGGCTCGTTGTTGTAACACTGTAGTCCCCTTCCTTCTTTCCCTCAAAGACTCTGTCCAGAGCAGCTCTCAGGACATTCCGTCAGACTGAATACACGCTTGCTCCGAGAGTCACTTTCCACATACATAGGGTACTAGCAATCTGTCTGTTCTGAGATATCAGCTTGCAATCTTTCCTTCCCTGTCTTCTGTCTCGTCTGACAGGAAATCTCCGTCTCAGTCTCTCCTCTCTCTAGCTCAGACTGAGCTCTGACAGGAATCCTCTCACTCTGGTGTCCTGAGGAGAACTGATCTGTCTGAGGTACAACCAACAACTAGAATAGCTGACTGGCTAGAATGCCTACTGCTGCATTTCTCCACGCCCCTAAATACCTGAATCTAAGGGGCTCCCTCTGGTGGCTCCTAGGGAAGTGTGAGATGTGAATGAATATCAGATTTTGCAATTACCTTTCGGTACATACTCCTGGAACATGTGTACCAAGCGCAGCTGGGCCACACACTAATATATTTCTAAAGGGAATCGATCAGTAAGAATAACCTCCCTAAACCTAATATATGGGTGTGAAAGTCTGGGTATGCATGTCTGAGAAAGCAAAATCATTCCACACCTTTACATTTTCTATCTGTTGCTGCTTTCAATACTTTACATTTTATTTCACATGTAAATGGGGTGTTAAGCACTTTAGGTGTGACAGAGCACCTAAAATGTCTTATGTGCCTCCTGAGGTTTTTACCCTGCCCATCTCCAACTTCTTAAGCTTGATTGATACCACGTGGGCTTCTTTGTCACACTGACTTTAAGATACCAATCAAATTAAAGTGGCTGGTGCTGGGTGAGAAAACATTCTGAGGAGGCTGTGGCTCTTTAAGTTCTCTGGCATGGCCTGAGCACCTAGCTCCTCATTTTCATATGAATTAAAAGATTAATTACTTGGGAATGCAGCAACAGATAGAAGATATCAAAGTTCCAATGGATTTACTATTTCAAAGACCTGCATGGCCCATACTAATGAAAAAATCTCTTTAATGTGTTTGCACAGTAACCTAGTTTTGATGAAAGTTTATTGATATGGTAATGTGCTGATTACATGTATTTTACTTAGTTGCCTTAGTGGACATACAGTAAAAAAAGCACATACGGTTTTTATCAGCAGAATTTTCGCACCTCATTCAAGTCTATGGGAAAAGTGTGAAAATAAAATGCGCATTTATCATTTCAGAAATTAATTGTGGATTTCAAAATCACAACATAGTTCAATTCCTGCAGCATTAAAAAGTACAGAAGCCATGTGTATTTATATAAATGTCGTCCACCTGGTTGGAATTGTAGCACACTGCTTTTTTCTCCTAGTGATAACACACAGCAGAAGAGACGCAGCATATACAAAAAGTGTGAACTTATCCTAAGTGGGCAAAGTATTAGAAATTCTTCCCAATTACCTAATAAATGCATAATGATATAATAGACGTTTGTTCAGCCTACTGTCTGTAAAAAAATATTATGTTGTTAGAATAAACTCTCAAAGAAGCTCCAGTCCTAATTCTGACGTACATGACTTTTATTCCGACTTGCCGGATCACACTTGGGTTTATGTGTTATTACTTATTATGCTTTGCTTATATAGCGCCATCATATTCCGCAGCGCTTTACATACATCATCATCGCTGTCCCCATTGGGGCTCTCAATCTAGATTCCCTATCAGTATGTCTTTGGAGTGTGGGAAGAAACCAAGTTACTGGGAGGAAACCCACGCAAACGCAGGGAGATCATACAAACTCCTTGCAGATGTTTTCCTTGGTGGGATTAGAACCCAGGACCCCAGTGCTGCAAGACTGCAGTGCTAACCACTGAGCCACCGTTTTGCCCATGTATAAACTGGAAGTCGCTTTTACAATGTACAGCAAGTTCATGGAGTCTTGTTCTGAGACTTTTCTAAATATATGTGTAGGGTAGTGTATTGTAGGTGGTTACCAATACTTACCAATCCCCGATTCCCAGGGACAATCCAGTCCTAATACTGGCTCACATATATTCCGACTTGCCGGATTACACTGGAGTTTATCTTTGAACTGGAAGTCGCTTTTGCAATGTACATCTATGGAGTCTCATTCAGATCAGTAAGCATTTTAATACACCCACACCACATTACCCAACACAAACCACATATTTAGATATGTTTAGGGCATCAAATGTTTGTTAAGAGTGTTTCTTTAAATGCTGCAAGAAATACATTTATGTCCATACATTGTGGCTGCTGTTATATCGGTTATATTTTCATTCAGAAATGGAGAACTGAGAACTCCTCCTCGAATTGTAAGTAGACAACATATTTATCATTTTAATGTATTCTCTATTGTATAACCTGTGACAGGTTCTTTTTAAAGCTGGAAGGCTAGGAGGCAAGTTGTTAGAATAAAAGATTAGGTGACACATGGGACATGTTTAGCAGCAGGAATAATAAGCTTCCGTGGACCATGAAAGGCAGAAGTCCATGACAGATAAAGGAGAGCAGGTGGTATTTGGAGGAGAAGGCAGGACCAAAGTTTTACGTAAAGGAATACATTTAAAAATAATTCATGAAGCATTTAAAGGGACACAACAGGAAAAAATAGCTAAAATAAAAATAAACCAAAAGATGTTTTTTGTCAGTGAATTAAAGTACAAACTTTAAAAGTTTAAATGTTGATATTTTCTCTCATTGAAATACTAATAACTGGATTTGATGTGCAAAATACAGAGTGAATTAGTTTAAAGTCAATGTCCACCCTTAAATATTCTTGTTTTTTTATCTTAATATCATAAAGTTTCTGTGCTGATTAATTTCTGTACTGTTAGGGCTGATACTATTGCTCTTCTAGACAGAATCAGCTTCTTTATATTGAGCACACTTTTACATTCTGCACATTAATATAGAGACATGATCTGGAAACTTGGCTAATTAGCCAAATGCCACTTAACAATGTTTTATCAATACCAATGAAGATCTTATGGCTTGATATCACTGGTGTTATGGATAATATTTTATACCTTGTTTTGATTATCATTTAGACAATTCCATACATGTATATTGTTAGGAAAATTAAGACTTAAAAGTTATAGCAAAATGTGTTTCCAAGAGATGTTCTCATGGACGAAAGAATGTTTGTAATTTTGTACTTATGAAACACGTGTTTCTGGGTTTGAGATAGAATGAGACTACGACTTTGGATTTATACAGGACTTATGTTATCAACACCCGGGGGTTAGATAAGCTAGTGCAGTGGAGATAGTTCAAGACAGCGGAGTCGCTCCAAGTTCCTTTTGTATGATAACTAACATTCTGAGATATTAATTACGCAAATAGAAATTAACCAATTACAAACAGACAAGTATATCTGAGTGACTTTAGTGTATTCAAAAAGTGTAAAAAGGCCAGTGGTGTTTAAAAAGTTAGACATCGTTTATGACTAATGCCTTGTCCACTTGCTGCAAGATGAGAATAAAGAGCTACCTTCATTCAGATAATTCCATGCCTGGGTGAATACAATTTTCTAACACTGAGATGCTGTAAGGAGGAAGACCGGGCTGTGGGTGTCTGCATTGAGCCGGGTCCGGAACTGTTGAGGCTGTGTCCCATGTTGACCCAGACCCAGACCCGATGACCCAGGAAAAGGGGAGGTGTTAAGCTGGACACAGAGCTGAAAGCGCGCGAAGCAGGGTTCAGTTTCCCGCCATCAGGGAGAGTGCAGGAGGGTGTGCAGCATGCTCTGCACCCCGAACAGCAGCGCCGCGACGTACTTCGGCCGACATCTCCTGAGCACTCCAGCGGGACAGTGAGTGTGGGAAGAGCCGTGCGCCCGGCTAAACGTAGGGCCACGCTCGTGCAGAGAAGCGTGGGCTGGTTCGCGATCCCCTCTGCTGACCAGCGCGCTTCAGCCCACGTTTGTTGCAGGGACTCCAGCAGCTTCCCTCACTTTTGTCTGCTAAGGCTTATGGACTAGGGGGCTCAGCGAGTAAAACCGGCGACGCCCGCTGCCGATAGAGGACCCTACCTCAGGACTCTACGCCGGCCGTTGCTGGTACTACAACCCCCATCGGACTATTTATCAAGAGGACCGGCGGGAGTCATGATAAGTGCTGTTTATAAACTTCAGACTGTCGCATTAATTCTTACTATTCCTTTAATTCTTGTTCACTGTTTATCAACTCTCTGCGAGGAGATTACTTTCATCTTTACTGTTAAATTAAATAATATTGTTATACCGTATTGCTCTGCAATCCCTGCGTACTGCATCTCAGCTCCAGCTTACAATGCCATGAAGGCTCCTGTAGGTGTAATGATGCAATATGTAAGTGTACCAATGCTTTTGTCCATGTCGTCTATCAATTTTTCAAAGTTCTTAACATCTCTCTCTTTTGTCATTCTCTGCAGTGAGACATTGATGAGAAATAACTGTAACAATGTGTGATTGATACAAATGAAAATCTTATGGGTTGATATTACGAAATACATAGGCACTAATATGGAGTTAGTCCTTACTTGCAGCTATAACAGCTTCCACTTGTCTGTGGAGGATTTCTAATAGATTTTGGATTATGTATGTTTATTTTAGCCCATTCATCCAGAAGAGCATTTGTGAGGTCTGACACTGATGTTGGATGAAACGACCTCTGTTCTACTTCATCAATTATTAGAAAATGGAAGAGACACAAGATGACTGTCAGTCTTCTTTTGTCTGGGGCTCCATGCTAGATCTCGCCTCGTGGAGTATGCATGATTGTGAGAAAAGTCAGAAATCAGCCCAGAACTACATGCGAGGACCTGGTCAATGACTTGAATAGAACTAGGATCACAATCTCAAATATTAATAGAACTTTATGGTATCAACTCCACTCGCCATGTTTGGAAGAAGAATAAGGAGGTGTACAACCCCAAGAACACCGCCCCAACCGTGAAGCATGGTGGTGGAAAAATCATACATTGGGAGTGCTTTTCTGAAAAGGGGACAGAACGATTGCACCATATTGAAGGGAGGATGGATGGGGTCATGTATTGCAAGATTTTTGCCAACAAACCTCCTTCCCTCAGTAAGAGCATTGAAGATGAGTTGTGGCTGGGTCTCCCAGCATGACAATTACCCAAAACACAGCCAGGGCAACTAAGACTGGCTCTGTAAGAAGCATTTCAAGGTCCTGGAATGGGCTAACTAGTCTCCAGACCTGAACTCAATAGAAAATCTTTGGAGGCAGCAGAAACTCACCAGCGACAGCCTCAAAACCTAAAATATCTGGAGAAGATCTGTATGGAGGACTGGGCAAAAATTCCTGGGTTCAAACTTGGTCAAGAGCTACAAGAAACGACTGACCTCTATAACTACAAACAAAGGTTTCTGTACCTACTATTAAGTTCCGTTTTTTTATTGTATCGAATACTTAGCTCATGCAATCAAATGCAATTCAATTATGTAAAAATCATACAATGTGATCTTCTGTTTCTTATTTTTAGATTCTGTCTCTCACAGTTGAAGACATTACAGACCTCTCCATTCTTTGTAGGTGGGAAAACTTGTAAAATCGGCAGTGTATCAAATACTTATTTTACCCACTCTAGGTGACCTCTCAGATTGAGTCTTTTCTTTCTTTTTGTTTCCATCTTGTTCAGATGCCATGATGACTTTTCACATCCACAGTTATTCTCTCCAGATTCCCTCTTCTATGGTCTTCTGCAGCACATCCAGGCACAGTGCTTTTTAAAAATAACAGTTAATAAAATGCCCACTGCATAAAAAATATTTGTCCATCTTATGACCTAAATAAGCCTCCTATAGTTTATGACCTCCACATTGTCTGCCTTAATGAGCTACACCTGCCACACTGCCATTATCAGCTATAATTGCCACACCGCGCTTACCAACCATGGCCTATACCATGGGGGAGGGATCTGCTGCTACCATTGTTATAGGGGTATTGTCCCCCAACTCTGTATTAATGTCCCCATCCTAGGCTCCTTCAATGTATAGATGTCTCCACCATCCTGGTATACATGGCCCAACCATTCTGGCATAAATGGCCCCACCATCTTGGTATACATGGCACCACCATCCTGGTGTACATGGCCCCCCATCCTGTCTGGTATATATGGCCTATGGTGCCCCATCCTGGCTTGTATATATGGCCCCCTATCCTGGTATATATGGCCATCCATCCTGGTATGTACCCCAAACATCCTGGTATATATGGCCCCATCCTGGCTGGTATATATGGCCCCCCATCCTAGTATATATGGCTCCCCCATCCTGGTATAGGTGGACCTATTCTGGCTGGTATATATGGCCCCATCCTGGCTGGTATATATGGCCTCCCATCCTGATATACATAGCCCCATCCTGACTGGTATATATATGGCCCCCCATCCTGGTATACATGGCTCCCCCATCCTGGTAAACATGCCCCCCATCCTGGTATAGGTGGCCCTATTCTGGCTGGTATATACGGTCCCATTTTGGTAGATATGACCCCATCCTGGCTGGTATATATGGCCTACTATCCTGATATACATAGCCCCATCCTGACTGGTATATATGGATCCCCATCCTCATATGACCCCATTCTGGCTGGTATATATTGCCCCATCCTGGATGGTATAGATGACCTCCCATAAGGGTATAGATGGCCTCCCCATCCTGGTATAGATGGCCCCCCATCCTGATATAGATGGCCACCTCATCCTGGTACAGATGGCTCTCAATCCTGGTATATATGGCCCCCATCACGCCGCACACATACAAAAATATATATATTCTACTCACCTTCCCTCTTCTCCCTCACAGTGCGGAGTCCTGTTTTGATGCCGGTGGCTAACTTCAGCGTGTAACAATGTGTGACATCACTGTCATGTGCCCCCACACGCTGATGTCAGCTGCCAGAATATTCACTGCTCGCCACACCTGGGATTATGGGCATGGGGAGCAGTAAATATTAATTTTCCTTAACAGCGGACACACGTGATCACCCAGCCGCTGCAGGAAGCCAGCGGCTGCAGCTAAAACATGTGCCCGCTATTAAGGAGAATGAATTTTCACTGCTCTCCACTCCCATAGTCCCACGCATCTCTCGGTGTCAGCTTCAATGTAGACAGGTGGGCGGGATAATGGGTTAGGAGAGCAGGGAATATTAATTTTCTATAATAGCGGGCACACTGTTAGTTGGAGTAGCCCGCTCCCACCTCCTGTGACACTGCTCCTCATCCTCCACCGCAGCCACTTCCTCCGCACAGCCACAGCTGGACTATCTTTTTTTTTGCCCCCTCGGGGGAACAGAAGGTAGCACCCTAAGTGGGTGCCTACCCTGCCTTCTCTTCGTTTCGGCCCTCCACAACAGTCATGGTCTCTCACATGCTCCCTCAGGAAAATGAATTGCCCAATCCAGCTTTTACAGAATTACAGATGAAATTAGCAAGCTCTTTGGATTATCCCTTGGTTTACAAACAATTGTAAAGGCAGACAACATAAATATTTTGGGGAAATATGAATTTTGAATATACAAAGAATAATCTTTAATTGCTGAAACAGTATTACCACTAAAAAAAAGCATCATGATTCTCGTCAATGTGTTCATTTTTTTTTACATAATTATACAAATATACTTTGAGCTCTTGCTGCTGCTTTCAATAATGATGTTTAGTAAAGTGTAAAACAAGGCTGCTCTATGAATAAATGCTGATACAGTGTGATTCTCATATTGCTTAGTTGCTCTGAGTAATTGACAATTTCAGAATTAAGTTCGCTGCATGACCCATATGTGGTCAGTGATTACAAAGCATTTAATCCATTTGGTAAGATGTTCATTGATTTTTTTCAATTGGGTAATTAAACTGACTCTCTACACATAACTAAACTGTGATCTGTACACTTAAAATGTTACACCACACACCAGACGCCAGTGGTCTCTACCAAAGACACTCCGGCATATGGTTATCACCTAGTGTGGTCTGCTGCCAAACATAGCTGTGGCTTTATTTATTGAGTATGTCAAGTATGTCATTAGACCCACTTTTCATTACATAAATAATACTGCCACATGTACACCCAAATATGCAACGTAAGCCATAAAAGAAAAGCAACAGAATAAGGTGTTGCTATATAATTTAAGTGCATGCTGCATCTTTTAGATGCCTGTGTACACAGCGCATTTTTGAGGCAGGGGATGCTTCATGAAAACATTTGCAGTGTTTTTCCTAACGCATCTTTTCTGACGTCTTATTGGACGTCTTTTGTGACGGCGATTGGTGTTTGTTTTTTTATTAGCCGCCATAAGAATGGACTGGTCACTTCTAATAGCCGCTTCAAGGATTTCAAAGCCTGAATTAGTTATGACAAGTTACAAAAGACTGAACCTTTTTTCAAGCAGTTTTGACAGTGCAGTGACATATGTTCATGTTTTTAGCACTTTTTCAGGCGGGTTCTTGAAAAAAAACATTGTGTGCATATACCCTAAGCAATATGCATCTCTCATACTGGTGATGGACAGGAAACCGGAGAACCCGGAGTAAAACCACGCAAACACGGGGAGAACATACAAACTCCTTGCAGATGGTGTCCTTGGTGGGATTTGAACCCAGGACTCATACTGGTGTGGGAGGAAACTGGAGAACCCGAAGGAAACCCAGGGAGAACATACAAACTCCTTGCAGATGGTGTCCTTGGTGGGATTTGAACCTAGGACTCCAGCGCTGCAACATTGCTAACCTCTGAGCCACCATGCTGCCCTAATTAAGTAAAGATTAAATAAACCATATAACATGGGCTCTTCCACAAGGTTAAACACTCTCTTTTTCACTGCTGCACTACAATGTCTGTAATCCATAATGTTTTGATAGCCATTTTAAAGAGAACCTGTCATGTTGAAAATTATATCTGATCTGCAGGTAGGATGCTATAGAGCAGTGTTCCTCAACTCCAGTCCTCAAGAGAAGGGATGAGTGAACCGAAACTGGAAAGTTCGGGGTCCGTACCACGTTACCGAAACCCAAACACAGACTTGTACTGTACGTCCGTTTTCCTGTTCGGGTTCGCCAGTCTAATAAAGCTTGTTGAAAGGCTGAGTCAAGCCAATGAACATGCTTTTAGCTTGTGGGCACTTCTGGAGCCATCACAGCCATGCCAACTATTGGCAAATGTTTGAAAATATTGACAAGTAAAATGTAGTAGCATACCTAGAGCTAGGGGTTTTGTTACAGTACATCGGTAAGGTCATTTTATGGAGAAATTAGTCTTTATTGTATTTTAAGCTGGGGCTAGTCTGCACCAAAAATGGCTAGTAGTATGGTTCAGAATACCAGACTGGTAAAATTGTAATTGGCGGTCTTCAGTAAAGGAGTGGCTTATTTGTATGCTGTGAAGTGCGGTAAGGATACTATGGGGGCTGATGTAGGCTTCTAGCATTTGTGGTTGGGTAAATATAGTAAAGGTCATTTTTCAGTTCCGCTGTGCACAAAAATTGTTTTTAAAAGTAAAGTGGCAAGTGTGCTTAAATGACTAAACCATCCAAGAGTTCCGACATTTGTCATCTTCCATCGCTAGTTCCAGTCACATTTATAAATTCATCATATGTTAAAAAATGACCCCTGGGTTCCATTATCCAGCTTGTGAATTAATAGCATCAATTTGTGAAACTCGGCTTCCATTTGTATCTATGAATCATTCATTCTCTTATCCTTTTCTTTGGAGATGCAAAAGAATTTAAGTGCAGGGATAATATTGCTGGTATTTCTTTTTTTTTTTTCAATAATGTATACTGCGCTATTCTTTGCTCTATGCTCTATGATACCTGCAATTCATCATTATTTTCTGGATAGGATTTTTTTTTTTAATTTCAGTAAAACTAAGATTTATTTGGAAACTGATGTCTTTAAGAAAATTTCTTGTAATTAGAATCAGTCAGATGTGCCTATTTCTATCAATGTACTCAGATGTTTATTAGGACTATAAATACTGGACATTCTCTTAAGTTCCTGAAACCTTAAAGGGAATCTGTCAGCAGGTTTTGCTGCCTCATCTCAGAGCAGCCTGAGGAAGGGAAAGAAAACCTGATTCCAACGATGTATCAGTTAGTTTGCTGGGTGCAGCCGTTCTAACACAATCAGAGATTTTAGATTTAGCAATGCAGCAGAGCTGAGAAAGCTAACCCCACCCACACCAGACTCTCTATATACAATGTCTATAGACAGTGAGCTGCTTATCACAGAAGGGGAGGAGCCAGACTTGCAAGTACTGGGCAAATTAGCCACAGCAATGTTATTCACAAGTTGATTAAAGCTTCAGTGTCAGTAAACAACAGCACACAGCCGGACACATGACACATCGTTGAGTTCAGTGTTTTAACCCCTACCTCATGCTGTCCTCAGATTACATAGCAAAAACCTGCTGACAGACAAATTCCTCCAGGACATGGGATTATTTACATCTGGAACTACAAGAGTCATTATTGAGCTATGTCTGGTGGTTTATTAGTATTTATGATCTCATACATCTAGAGTGCCAACCTCCGCGGTTAGGTAAGTACAGTTCAGGGTGCATTAGGGACAATTAGTCCTTTTTTTGCTGTCCTACCTTGGATTTATTTAGACCTGGTAGCCCCATATTAATAGGCACATCTCTCTTCTATATTTCTTTGAGAGCATTTTCTGCAATTTTGTGCTTTAAATGAAAGTAGTAAAAGTTATATTTTTTTCTATGTCGGTTGTTGACAGAGTCACTTAAAAAAGAACCTATCATGAGGTTCATACTGCTCGAACCACCTTGGCGCTGGTGGGATGGTTTTTACGCTTCTGTCTGTTTAATGGCCAGTGTGAACATGCTCCTACACATTGCATATATACTAACCTATACTTCACCTCTTTTGTTTCAGTTCTGGGTGAGCACTCTGTTTTGTATGGCTGCATTTTTCATCTAAGAACATTTCTAATGTGGCATCTTTAGGGTAGAAGCATGTTTTTAATAGCAATAACTTATTTCTTAAAAATGTTACTCAATCTGAATGAATGTGAATATCCCACCACAATTTTTTAACTGTGACTCAGTAGAAAATAATAATGCTCTTCATTACTTCAGAAGGCACATTTTACTGTGCAAGTTGCCCACTATTCTTGCATTGTGCTTGATACGGCACGTTGCTTAGACCTGGACGTTTATCACAATGTCTATTACAGGTTGCATTAAATTAAATGTCTGAATCATTTGGAGGAACCATTTTTACTAGTTTAATGTTTTTTTTGTGTGTTTTTTTTACAGATTATGTATAAACTGTGACTGTGTTTGTACATAATATAAATACATTATTGTTTGTTTGATTTGGATATTAGCAACTTTGCCTAGTGTCATAACATCATTAACTGTGAGAAGGAATGCATATTAATAAGATTATGCATAAAAATGTAATTGCTTGTGTAGTCATATGTCCTGCGGAAAGTAAAATTGTGTAACTAAACCATCTCGACTATGATGCCAACTATGCTGCTGGAATTTCAATAACGCAAGCTTTTGCCCTAGATCTTTTGAAATTCTTTAATAATAGTGGTAATGGCTTGAAATCTCCAGAAGATTTCAGAGCAGAAGCATCCAAGCAAAAACTGTACTCTGGCATTAGCGAATGACAGCAGGCGTGCTTGTATCTTGATTTGCGCTCTATGTGAAGAATAATATCCTACAGGAGCTTCGCAGTCTGTTAGAAGGGGGCAACATGCATCAGATAGCAACATTAAAGGCAACCTGTCATATCCCCAAATGCAATTAACCTGCAGATTAATAGTGTTCCAATGCTATCCTGCTGAAAGTGTGACTACGGAGAGAGAATAAACTTTATTCCTCCGGCTTTCAGTCATAGAGGTATACCTGAAGCGTCTTCAGTCATCGCCCACAGCATTGTGAACTGCAGCTATAAGCACTTTGACAGCTCCTGGAGCAGCGCATGGGTGCAGAGCGAGCTGTTAATCAAGGTGCCGGGGTGTACTGATAAATGCTGTGCGCGATGGCAGTAGCCACTCTAGGCACACCCTTATGACTGAAAGCCGGAGACTCACGAGAGGCATAATGTCATTTTCTCTGAGTAGTTGCATTTTCAGTAAGGCATCAGGCCACCATTGTAACAGCATATAATCATATATCTGCAGATTAATAGAATTTGGTGACAAGATAGGCTTCATTAAAAATTCAAGGTTTGATAAGGAGTAAATTCAATCATTTCTAAACTAAAGCCGACTCCATGCAATATGCACTATATAATTGGTTTGGGTGGAAGACCATTACTTGGGGCCAGGAAATGTCATTGACTATTCACACAGCAGTTGTGCTCTCATTTAGCTCTTTGTCCTTAATTGGTTTTCTTTCATAAATCCCCCACAAATAGCAATAAACATGACAATAATTGTGGCAATAAATGCATGTCATGTAGTGTGAGTGTATTATTATACTCACCTACCGTCGCTCCCTCCAGTGTCCAGAGCCATTCTAAATAAATAAGGGCCTATAGAGTTTGGAAATATGGTGTATATGCCCTACATGCTGTACTTTATAAATGCAATAGGATGATCATACAAAAAAAATGCAGATACAACTAAATAAAGGAGAATTATTTATAAAAGCAAAAAAAAAGGTGAATGAGTAGCGGCGCAAGTGTATATGTGCTTGGTCAGCTGCAAGTACAAGGGCCTCCTACCACATGGAGGATATAAGAATCAGATAGAAAATTTTTTTATTGAATTAAATTTAAAGTACTAGCGCTACAGAACAACCACAAAACATACAGTACTGATCCAGTGACACGTACCTAAAATTCTTCACGTTGATACCCACAGATAGAGTGATGATCTTACTGATGCAGTGTTTAGACCAAAGGATGATCAGTTGTGATGCCGACTTGAGGGACTAAACAGCAAAATGGTATATAATTAGTACCTAGTTCAATGGTATATATATCAATTGATAATAAGAATATCTGCAGTTAAGTGTAAACGGTGTTTAAATGTGAAGTACCACAAAAAAGAGTTACTGGATAACCCTTTAAAGAACGTGCCTTTGTTGGATAATATACAGTGCTCTCTAATTTGCGAGAACAAAGTGCAAGTAATAAATAATTTGATTCCTATTGTGCAAAAGAGCCAAAAAGAAATAGTTTGTATAAAATTAGCATGTGTATAAAAGCATACTGATCAAAGTGAGCTACATGGGAGAGTGGCCACTTATAAGGTGCAAAGAGTGCTAGACTGGGATACACTAAAGTAGTATATGTGCCTAATTGGCAAGGGAGTAGACGTGGTCTCCTTACACGTGGTCTCCTTAGAAGTCCTATGTGCGCAATAAGGAGTTATACCAAGTGTGTTCACCCAGTACCTTATGGCTTGAAAATGCCAGGACTGTAAAAAGACTATGCCGTAAGTGACAGTATGGTACTTAGCTCTGGGTACGGAGAAGATTTGACAAAGCGCTGATGAAGAACGGGGTCTGTGCGGTGATTCTGGGGGGCTGCCCCGGCCAGCGGCAAGCTCTCCCTTTCTCTGGCGCTGCGGCGCAGATGCACGCGGAGACGCCAGCAAGTCCTCAGTTCGCGTTGTTCCGGTCACGTGATGTGACCACGTGGTGTTGTGAAATCCAGCTACGGAGTGCAGTAAGACTACACAGACCCCGTTCTTCATCAGCGCTTTGTCAAATCTTCTCCGTACCCAGAGCTAAGTACCATACTGTCACTTACGGCATAGTCTTTTTACAGTCCTGGCATTTTCAAGCCATAAGGTACTGGGTGAACACACTTGGTATAACTCCTTATTGCACACATAGGACTTCTAAGGAGACCACGTGTAAGGAGACCACGTCTACTCCCTTGCCAATTAGGCACATATACTACTTTAGTGTATCCCAGTCTAGCACTCTTTGCACCTTATAAGTGGCCACTCTCCCATGTAGCTCACTTTGATCAGTATGCTTTTATACACATGCTAATTTTATACAAACTATTTCTTTTTGGCTCTTTTACACAATAGGAATCAAATTATTTATTACTTGCACTTTGTTCTCGCAAATTAGAGAGCACAGTATATTATCCAACAAAGGCACGTTCTTTAAAGGGTTATCCAGTAACTCTTTTTTGTGGTACTTCACATTTAAACACCGTTTACACTTAACTGCATATATTCTTATTATCAATTGATATATATACCATTGAACTAGGTACTAATTATTTACCATTTTGCTGTTTAGTCCCTCAAGTCGGCATCACAACTGATCATCCTTTGGTCTAAACACTGCATCGGATTCCCGGTAAAGTGTACCCCAAGCTACTCAAGAGCTGGCTGGACCACTGACCCGGAGGATACAGCACCCGGCTGGTGATTGTAACCTAAAGTGTTATGATTTGGTAGCTGAGGAGAGCAGGCAAAAACGGCAATACACCAGAGAGGTTGGAATCTACTGGATTGCAGTACCCTGACTAACACCACAACTAAAGGCAGCCGTGGAGCGTTCCTACGTTGGTCCTAGACGCCTCGTCACAGCCTGAGAGGTTAACTACACCTAAAGATAGAAAGAGGAAAGCTATCTGCCCCGGAGCAGATCCCCAAAGAACATAGGAAGCCCCCAAACATGTAATGGCGGTTAGACAAGAGGAAATACAGACACAGACAGAAAATAGTATGAGCAAACGTTGGGGCCCAATCTTCCTGGAAAGAAAAGGATAGGAAGGACACTTACTGCAATCCAAAAAACCATGAAAAAATACCAACTCTACTAATTGCAAAAACACCTGAGATCACACGACCTCTACCACCTAAATGAGTTCTCTGGTGTAACAAAACTAAGCCGCAGCCACTGAAAAAACTGGAAAAGGCAAATGAACAAATAACAGTGACTCAGATAAACTGAGAGGAGTACAAACCCCCGGAGGGGACCTGGCTGACCTCCACAGAAGTGCAGGGAAAAATGCAAAAAGCAAGCACAAAAATAAAAGCAGAAAATATCTTATCTGTTAGCAGAAGATGCAGGCAAGACTCAGCAAGCTTCCAAGTGAACCATGAACCACAGTTGAGACAAGAACAATTGATCACCGGCAACCATGATGGGAGGGAACCTTCCTTATATAAGACCAGTCTGTAACTCCTGATTGCCAATCTTCACAATCTTCATTGAATGGTTCAGTACTGTTTGTAACCACCAGAGGGAGCTTCTGCTCAGAATTCATTTCTAACACATTCACAACAGTACCCCCCCCCTTGAGGAGGGGTCACCGAACCCTCATTTGGGCAACCAGGTCGGTCAGGATGAGCTCTGTGATATGCACGGATCAGTCTCCTAGCATGGATGTCCGAAGCAAACTGTAAGGTTCTGTGTACATGTTCCTGAAACTCAGTTTGTTCGTCAGCCATTTTACTTTCTGTCTTGCTGCAGCTATCTTGCCCTCAGTCAAAATGGAGTTTCCAGCTTGCATGTTCCCGCCCTGATTCTCTCCTTTTGCTTCTTAAGCAGCCACAGCTGAGCAATCAGTGCTTCAGAATCTAGCCTGCAGTGAACCTGTGATCTGACCCCTGAAGCCTTGGACCTTGTACTCCAGCTATTCCTACTGAGGAACTCTGAAGCACTTGTGGACTCTGAACCCTGCTCTTTGAAAGACCCACGTTTGCATGGACTTACGGTAACAGAGAAGAAGATCCTGAACCTGTTGTGGAGAGTGATTGCTGAGCTTAGATTACTCTGGCCTGCTGTGTCTCCTGCTTCTGTGTCTGCAAACTGTGTGACTATTTTTGCCAACTTGTATGAAGTAATACAGGACTTTCTATATCAAACCTGTGTCTCATGTATTTTCATCGCACCCAAGCACAAGACGCTATATGAACTGTACTACATACATTACAAGATTCTGAAGCCAAACGTTAGTGTCTGCTGGGTCTGGAAAGGCTGTGTCTGCTGTAACTGTGGATATCGGATGTCCGGTTGTACTTTCTGTGATGACAGTGGTTGTGACTTCTCACAACCATTCCAGGTGAGCAATTCCCTTAAGTGTTTTTTTTTCTGCAGTGTTACCACAGGTAAACACTATTGTTTTTTTTTTTCTTTCTCTTTTTTGTCTGCTATAACTGTGGATATCAGATGTCCGGTTGAACTTCTGTGATGATAGTGGTTGTGACTTCTCACAACCATTCCAGGTGAGCAGTTCCCTTAATTTTTTTTTCTCTCTGCAGTGTTACCACAGGTAAACACTATTGTTTTGTTTTGTTTTTTTTTTCCTTTCCTCTTCTTCCAGTACTCCTGTCTTAAAAGATCTGGAAAATGGAGGCCCGCATAAAGGAACTTTGCGGAGTGACTGATAATATCCTTGCAGATTTGCAGAATATAAAGACCCGTTTTACAAATCTACAGGACCTCACTAATCACAATTTGCAAGTGTTTGGACAGACTGCCCAGGATTTGCGAGCCAGGATTGAGGTTCTAGAAGGGCGAGTCCAGGCTCCTGCCATAGCCCCGAGTTCTGGGATTCCCAAGTTGCCCCCTTTTCGTTTTGGCGGTGAACGTGAGAAATTCAGGGGATTTATTAATCAATGCAATCTTTTTTTTTCCGCACATGCTTCACAATTTCCCACTGAACGATCTAAGGTGCTTACTATAATTATGTTGCTTACCAACAAGGCTTTGATGTGGGCAAACCCTCTGATTGAGACTGAGGATGATTGTTTGAATCACCTTGATGATTTTATTTCAGCCATGGGGCAGGTGTTTGATGACCCCAATCGAGGTGCAACAGCTGAAGCAGCCATGTTAGCTTTGCGCCAAGGTAAGCACTCGGTAGCTGAATATGCCTTGGATTTCAGGAGATGGGCCCTTGATACCACCTGGGACAGTTCTGCCAAAAAATCTATTTTTCGAAAGGGGTTATCTCCACTGATTAAGGATGAACTTGCTCGTGCCGACCCTCCCACTGCGTTAGGTGATTTTATTAACTACTGCATCCGTATTGATACTCGTCTGACTGAACGCAGGCAAGAGAGATGGTTCGAAAGCAATCGCACTAACCTTTTCCTACCTTCCTCTCCAGCTAAGGAACCTTTGAGTAGGATTACACGGGAACCTGAACCTGAACCCATGCAGGTAGACTCTTTACAACGACGGGTTAGTGATGCACGCAAGGAACATCGTTTTAAGGAGAATCTATGTTTCTATTGTGGTAAGTCAGGGCACTTCATTATAAACTGCCCCAGCCGTTCTCGTAAGACTACTGCAGCACTCATTCACTGTGAGTGTTGCGAGAGGGGATCTGTCAGGTCCGAGCCTCAGGTCCAAAAGATCTGCAGCAACAGATCTTGATTTTCTCGGGCTTAAAAATCCGTTACCTCTGAGGCGTGACTGGGGTAAACGCTGCCATTTTTCAAGTTTCCTCAGCGGTGTCCCAGCTGAGTTTTTAAGAAAAACAATTCTCATTGCTTTCTTTCCCCTCAAACTCTGGTTGACTCAACTTGGGGGTCTAGCTCTGCTATGATTGACTCAGGGCAAGTGGAAATTTTATGGATGTCTCCTTTGCTCTGAAACAGGGGATAAAGTTCATGAAGAAGGCAAATCCAGTACAGATGGAAACTGTGGATGGCTCCCTGCTGACCTCTGGACCAGTGGATCGGAAACAGAGCCTTTGAGGGTTCTTTTGGGAAAGATCATCAAGAGAAACTGTCCTTTATGCTTATCTCTTCTCCCCACTTTCCCATTATTCAGGGCTACCCTGGCTGCAGGCTCAGAATCCTACCATTAACTGGGAGACCAAGGAATTACATTTCCGAGAAACAGATGAGTTTCAAAAGTTTCAGCTGCTCTGTTCCTAAAGGAACCATGTCAGTCCCTGAACTACCAGCTGTATACCGGACTATGGGGATTTATGTGACAAGAAAAATGCTGACCACTTCCTCCTCACCGTCCAAAATGATTTGCCCAAAATTGAATTATTGCCTGGAGCAGAGATACCTTTTGGTAAGATCTACCCCCTGGCGAGCCCGAGCTAAAGGCTTTAAAGGATTACATAGACGAAAATCTAGCCAAGGGGTTCATAAAGCCCCTCTTCATCTCCTGCAGGTGCACCCATCTTCTTTGTAAAAAAGAAAGAGGATCTCTGAGACCCTGCGTAGACTATAGGGGAAATCAATAAGGTTACTATTAGAAACCGTTTTTCCATTGCCTTTAATCCCTGAGTTATGGAGAGAGTGCGACATTGCCAAAATTTCTCTAAACTAGATCTTCGTGGGCCTATAACTTAGTCCTATTAGACCTGGGGATGAATGGAAGACTGCATTTAGGTCACGCTATGGACACTTTGAATATCTAGTTATGCCTTTTTGGGCTGATACCCGCCCCCAGCCACTTTCCAACACTTGGTGAATGACTCTTCAGGATCTCCTAGATACATTCGTGGTAATTTATTTTGGGTGATATTCTAATTTTTTCTAACTCCACAGAGGAACATCATGGACATGTAGAATGATCTTGGAACGTCTAAGACAAAATCATCTTTACATCAAACTTGAAAAGTGTGAATTCCATAAGACCGGAAATTCAATTTCTGGGGGGATGTACTGTCTACACAAGGAATTAGTATGGATGGAAGCAAAACCCAAGCCATCAAGGATTGGCCAAGTCCTAAAAAATGTAAAGGGTACAGCGCTTCATCGGTTTGCCAAATTCTTTGACGTTTCATTAGAAATTTCTCTGAGGTAGTGTCACCTATCACCCAACTTACCCGAAAGAGTCAAGGTTCTCCTGGACTCCCCAAGCCCAGGAAGCATTTTCCCGTCCCAAATATAAATTTACCACTGCACCTATCCTAGTACATCCCAACCCCGAGCTTGCCTTCATAACAGAGGTGGATGTTCAACTGTGCCGTGAGCATACTCTCTCAGAGAACGGT